>JAUMHJ010000027.1:419546-431814 GCA_032361105.1 Microctenopoma lineatum
ATGTAAAGTGCCCTGAAATGACTTTCATTGTGATTTGGCGCTATACAAATAAAGATGAATTGAATTGAATTGAATTAATGTTTATCAGTACATTACAGAAAATAATTAACTTTATCACAATATGCTAATTTTTTGAGAAGGACCTGTATAGTAATTTGCAGCACCATTAGATGTTGTTGTATTGGTGTGTATATGTATTTCTTATTTAAGTCTTTATTAAAATACAACTGAAAAACATTCACAAAGTATTAAAAAGTTTTCAAGGTGGTGGTGTGCAAGGACACAGCAGTTTTTAACTTAATGTCTTGGTGTACAGTGTTTGTATTCTGGTATGGATGTAAAGGTATGAGTTCAAACACAACTACACCTCAGCTACGCTCAGAAACGTTGGATTCTTGAGCCATGTATATATTTCAAAGGAGTACCAGCAGTGCCACTACATCCCACCCTACATACCCAAATCTTACATTTGATTATTGTCTGTCCAGAAAGACGCTGAAGGCAGCAAAGACAGAGAGAAGGCAGAAGTCAGAGAAGACCTAATAGCTCAAATGAGGAAACAGCCCCACAAACTCTTCCAAACTTATTCCTCAAGTTTATTCCTAACGCTCAATCCATTGTCCACAACTGACAAACTGGATTATTACAGAATCGTGGCTACATTCACACAAAAGGAACTTTGATCAGCTTGTCTCAAGACTGTTCTTCCTAACTATTCCTAAATTGTCAAACTGAAATTGAAAATACTTTATTTGTCCCAGAGGGGCAATTTGAGGCAAGTGGAGCACTGTTACACAGACGCAGAACTAAACAGCAGAGAATCAAATAGGAATCGGGCATTTGGCTCAGGTTGCCGCAGGTATAAGCATTAATATTGATTATGGGGTGCCAAGTATTAATCTAGCCTGTAGTGCCAAATAGGGTCGAGCCGGCTCTACCTGGAACTGTCAGAGTACCTCTCACTGCTTCTGATTCCTGCATACACACCAATTAAAACTGTCAGTTTGGCCTGCAGGACAGCACAAATTACAGAAGATCCTCCCCACCTGCTGAGGGAAATAAAGAGCTGGCAGACATGCTGAATGACTTTTACTGCAGGATTGACCGAGGGCTTGTCCAGTGACTTTGACTCCTCTGACCTCTCCCTCACCTTCCCCTCCTCCTGCTCCTTCGCTTCTCACAGGATATCTGAAGAGGAAGTGAGTCTCTTGCACAAACAGGCAAACAAGTCCACAGGCCCAGAAGGAGTGAGCTCATCCTGCCTAAGAGTCTGTGCTGACCACCTGGTCCCTGTTTTTACCCAAATTCAAGAGATTTGAGAGTCCAAGAGATCCACTATAACAGGACTCAATGATTACAGGCCAATTGCTCTGAGATCTGTGATGATGTAATTCTTGTTTCTGCTTGCTCACTTGAAATAGATCACAGGCTGTCTGGTGACCAGTTTGCCTAGAGGGCAAACTGGTCTGTGGATGATGCGGTCAACATGGGACATTTGGATGTAGCATCCAGCTACATCCAAGATGTTCTGGATGTAGCATCCAGCTACATCCAGAACACCTTGATTGCCCAGAGTTCTGTTTGTGAACTTCTCATCAGCTTTTACCCCATCATCCCTGAGGTGCTTTCTTTCAAAGCTCTCTGTTCCCCCCTCCACCTATCAATGGATCTACAACATTAAAGACAGTGATTCAGTTCTGCTCTGCTGTCATTGAGTCTATCCTCTGCCCCTCTATCACAAAAACAGCATCTTCCTTCAGGCAATCACACTCATGAACAACTGATGGGCAACCTTATTCTCTGTTGTTATTGTCAATGTCTGCACTGTCCTAGAAGATTCACAAAAAAACAGAAAATAATTCTATGTATATGCTAGCATATTTGGCGAATAAAGCTGCTTCTGATTAGATGCAGTGTCATGGATCTACCCTCAACAGCCGTTTTGCTGGTGAGTGAACTATATAACTAACAACCTTTGACTGAGTTTTTTCCTCATAGTTGCACATTGTATGTCTTTTTCCTAGTTTTTTTTTATTTGTTTAAGAAAACTATTTTATTATATCTTATATACTAATGTATACCATTTCTCACACGCACCCACTAGAAATGCAAATCAGATTCATTGTGATGTGCAATGGCAATAAAGGTCATTCTATTCTATTCTATTCTAAAAAACAAAAATATAAAAAAAAACTGCTTCTTTACACTAAAGTAACAAGTACTGACTGTAATCTATGGGAACACAACATGAAATTGTCCAAGGATTTACTGCAATTTATTTCCATTTAATTTCCAGCTTTAGTTAAAAGCAGCACTCTGAATAGCTACTGTCCACTGTTTATTAAAAATAATGAATACTTTATTGATTCCCATGGGGAAATTGTTGTTTGGACAGCTGCTGCACTACTACGGGGTATCAGTGTCTTGACACGTCGACATGTAACCTGGTGGGACTGGGTATCGAACTTGCTTTGTTTGAAGACAATTGCTCTACCCACTGTGCTATCATGCCAGACCATATCAGACCAATGCATACAAAGAAGAGATTATATCTTGTACACATTTCGCGGTTAGTTGCACTGATATATTCTGACTGTACCTCAACATGCGGACTAGTGCTGGTATGCCTCCAGACTTGAATATGGCCAGTAGTCCTTCCCTCTGGTGTGACAAGCTGTGGAGCACACTGGCTGTGCAACGGGCTGTCTCCATGTCAACTGCTGTCGTCATGGCGCGCACCACAGCACCCACCAGGGCCGGAGATTGCACAAGCACACGCCGACTTGCCTCCTTACGGGTCAGCTGGTTCACTATCATAGCCGCCTTGTTGACCACAACCTTTTAGGAACAACAACTTTGTAAGCTAAAATACAGAACGTGTGTGTAAAATCATAATATAACTTTAAGTTCTAGTGGCAGTGTACCGGGTCATCATCTGCCAGCAGCTTGGTGAGCTCTGGTACTGCCCTAGTAGCTAGCTCTGCATCGTCCTGGTAGTTTATAAGGTGGACAATAGCCGTCTTTAAGAGCTGTGAGGGCTCAGCCAGTCGCTGTACATTACTCTGTTGTGATGGATCTGATTGAACTGGCATGGCTGCCTCTCCTTCCACCAGGGTCTCTGGGAACATGGCAGCCCTGACACGTTGAGCCCGTGTTAATGAATATTGAGCATCTAAATCTAAAGATAGAGACAAAGGAAGAAGAATGAGAAGGGGAAAAAGAGACAGAGAGAGAGAGATAGAGAAAGGGCAGTGTTACAATATTATATCTATTTGTTAAGTCCGAACACATTAAGTCTTTTGCATTAATGTGTTAAGTCCTAACACATTAAGTCTTTTGCATTAATTAATGCTCAAGTGATTACGGCCTGTTAGCTCAATGGGTTAAGCGTCAGACTGGGATGCAGAAGGTTGTGGGTTCGAACCCCGTCTGACTCATAATCCATCCTCTACCAGGTGTGTCCCTGAGCCAGACACCCAGCGCTAGCTCCATGTAAGTCGCTTTGGATAAAAGCGTCTGCCAAGCAAAGTAAAGTAAATTACAGTCAAGACAAGACTATACTGTTCAAAACCAAATACACACAACCAACATGAGACAATAGAAATCATAGACTGGGCTGCCACATATAGGTTTCTACAACATAACTGTGCCTCTTTTGTGGCTCCATGTGTTCATCTAGCTGGAAAACAAATATAATTTTAATTGTGACATATCGTTTATTTAAGACAGAAATGCCATGAAATGTTTGGGAAGTTACAGCTCATTATGCTTACCTTTTATTAATGTATTTAAGCTTTATAAGATGAAGCAGTACCATAATAATACTAATTGGGAAGACCATAACTATGTAGATCTTCTTGGCATGCTGGGAAAACAAATGATTTCTGTAAATATATTTTTGTTTGAAACGCTTGAATAATACAAAGTTCAAGACTTTAGAGAATTTTATTTTGATTAAATTTTTCAATTCAAGCCAAACAACAACATGTAATTTCTAGGCATTTTACAGTGCAAAGTTTATAACCTTAAATAGAATATTTGTAGAAAACCCAACAGTCGCACTTAAGCAGCACTAGGCGACAGTGGACAGAAAAAACTCCCTTTAACAGAAGAAACCTCCAGCAGAACCAGGCTCAGGGTGGTCAACTGAATCAACCAGTTAGAGTGAGTGGACAGATGAGAGAGAAAAGAACAGCAGACAACAAAGGTTGTCACAACAAGAAGGAGTAGCAGACCAAGAATCGGGCAGGTTGGTAGGACACGTAACTACAGCTCGAAGGGTACCTGCAGAAAGGTACAGAGAGAGAGAGCAAGAGAGGATGAAGCAAAACTAGTAGAGAGAAGAAACAATTTTAATTATATAATTAACTGATTAAACATGCAACAATGGCATAGTAGTGGACAGAAAGAGAGAGAGAGAAGAGGAGAGGAGCTCAGTGTGTCAGGAATGTCCCCCAGCATAAATCTATAGCAGCATTGTGCAGTTTCATTGTGCACAATACTCAATACCATTGCACCTCAGAAAAGGAAGGAAGTAAACCAGAGGAGGTTGCGGTCAATTCACATATTCATGCCTTAAAGCAAACATCGCGAAAGTTAGAAAGGATATGGCGCTCTACAAATTCAAGTAAATCCTGCATATCCTGGAAAGATGGCTTAATAGTGTATAAAAAAGTCCTCCGTAAAGCTAGAACTACATATTATTCGTCTCTAATAAAGGAGAATAAGAACAACCCCAGGTTTCTTTTTATTACTGTAGCCAGACTGACAAAGAGTCATAGTTCTGTTGAGCCGAGCCTGTCTCTTAGCAGTAATGACTTTATGAACTAATGAAGTAAAATCTTAACTATTAGAGAACAAATTTACCAGTCCCTTCCTGCAACTGGCATGGACAGAATCTATCCAGCAGTTCCTGATGTGCTCTTAGGATCTTAGTCATACTTGGAATACTTCCATCCTATAGTTTCAATAATTAATTCAGCAAAACCATCTACTTGTCTCTTATAGACCCCATCCCAACTAGACTGTTGAAGGATATCGTACCCCTGATCAATATGTCTCTATTAGAGCCGATTAATATATCTTTATTAACAGGCTATGTACCGCTTAAATGCCTATTCAAGTGGGGGAACGCTCTTGAGTGTACTTACACCTGTCTTGTTATACCATAAAAAATTGCTGTAGTCTACAATTGTATTTAAATACGTGAGATATATTCTAGCCAAAGTCTTGTATTTGCCTGACCTAATATTGCAGCACTTGTTAGAATGTCAGAAGCACCTAAATACTTTGCTGGTTCGTGTAAATTTAAGATAGTTGCACCAGTAAATTAAAAAAGTTAGTCTGGAGCCATTAGAAAATGATGAACAACCATCACTTTATAATTAATAATACTGCTATGTAGACTACTTAATAAGTATCTTTTCTAATATTTATTAGTTTATTATATTGTAAACTGAAATATTATACTGTGTTTTACAGAGAAAGCATGAGACACATCTAGAGGAATACTGTCAACTGACTTCAACAGCCTGCAAGAGGCCATCAGAAGGTGGAACAGGCTTCAAGGTGAAGCAACTGAAGCTGCTGGAGGCCAAGCAGGTGTCTCGGAAGATGGTTCATCGGGCTATCCTCCACTTCATTGTTCAAGGTCTCCAGTCCTTCTCCTTATTGTAGAATTACAACCGAGTAGTGCTGGCACAAGATTGATTCAGCTGCATCTAAAATGAAAGAGCGTCTCAAGAACGAAATGAAAAAGGTACATACATTGCCACTACTACTACAGTGGTGTGAAAAACTATTTGCCCCCTTCCTGATTTCTCTCGCCCCATCTCTGGTCGTCTTCCCAGGCCCTTCCAATTCGCCGCTTCTCCCTCTTTGGTGGGCCGCCCGGGGCTCCTCGGCCTTCACAGCAGTCGCTCCAAGGTCATCCGCCTGGGGCTTTTGGACTCGTCTTGCTCTTGTTTTGTCTGGGTGTGTGCGTGTCTGTCTCATGTTTGTTCTGAATTTGTCTTCTCTCCTGTCACTCTTCTCCTCTTTCCTGCTTCTTCCTTGTTATAATGTTTATTCAGTTTTACTATGTCTGTAGCTACGTCTAGGTTTGCCCATGTTTGGTGATTTGATTAGTTTATGCCAGTAGCTACACTTATTAGTGTAGCTACGCTTATTAGTGTAGCTACTGGCTACTTTTTTATTGCCTCCTTTAGAGTGACCTTTAGTTGTTCTCGAGTCTTTTCCTGTGTATATTAATTGTTTTGCTTGTTAGATATCACAATGAGTTTATCGCCTCCATTAGGAGTGATTCTATGTTTTGGTTTATATGATATGTGTTTATTAAATTATCTTAGTTCTCCAGTTCTGTGTTTGAGTGCTCTTGGGTCTGCCTCTCTATCCCTCCCATTTCTGACACCCTCATCTGCTATAATGTACAGCAGAGGTGCCCAATACATCCAATCTGAACTCTCTTATATTTGCTTGAAAAAGACATACCCAAAATGAATTGAATATAATGTGACTGAAATAGTATCGGCATTCCAGGCAGACTGGCTCTGCATGCGTTCTCCAGCCTTTCTCTGCTTCAAGCGCCTCGTTTATCATTTAGTAAATACACCAGTAATTTCACACAGAAACAAGGAAATAAATTGAGGAACATGGTTTACATACCTTTCTGATGATGGGATTTCATAATCCAGATCACTGTTGTCCTGATTAGGAAACAATAAATCCTCCTCGTGAGACAAACAATCTCCTACACACAGATCTGCAGCGCTAACAGCAGCTAACAGCTCCAGTGCCTCGTCGGTGGTAAGAAAACGTATTTCTTTGCCAGCCATTATCACCAAAAATCACAAAAAAGCTGTTGGACTATCTATACTAAAGTAAAGCCAGGTGAAGAAAAGTAAACTCCAGTGTAGAAATGTGGCCGTTCCAGGTGGACTCCCTCAGCACACCTCCCCCTCTCTGTGCACCATGTGCTTTGTGCATAAAGGCCTGTATCAATGAGGTGAATAATGGAATGATACGCCGATTGGCCGATTTCAATGGTTCAGACGTCTTTGGAAATCTCAGCCACGAGAATCAATTGGTGTTGAGTTTGAACGTACAACGGTGGTATTCACAAAGCACACTAAGTAAACAGCACAGAACAATTGAATGCAGTGCCGTGGCGTCGAAGGATTCTAAACAGTCTACAGGAGACAAAGAAAGCTAAAAACAGTTAGAAATCAGCTCAGTGTTACGTCGGGAAATGGATTACATGAGCCAAGGGTTTTTTTTTACTGACCATAAACCAGACTGAATTTATGCTTTTGTTTTTCTGAAATTAGTTTTTCCTTTGCTTGTGAGTTTTGCACCTAGAATAATGGTTTTTATATTGTTAGAAAGGTGAGAGTCTTGGCTTTAATTTGAACTGCTTCTGTGGATATGATCATAAAGCATTGTTGCTGTTGTGTGTTTTGCGTGGTGTGTAGCTCATTAGCATATTAGCCTTTTTTTTCTGATCATTTGGTTTAGCAGTGTATTGTTGTTATAGGGTGTTGTTGGTGTGGAAAAGGATGTTTTCGTCGTTTAGATGTGTTTCTTCCCTTTAAGTAGATGTACAGTATGCATATATTGGTCAACATGTTTTTAGAATGACTTTGTAACAGGAAGTCCCAGCGGACCCGGTACCGGTCCGTCAGGTTCAACAGGTTAAATCCATTGTGGTGATGTACAAACCTGAGTGTACTGTCAATTGTGGGCAGATCAATACACCTTATATTTCCTGCACACTGCTGATTGTAATCTCTGCTTGGTGGAATGTTCTAGAATGTTTGACATAGCATAGCTTTGAATAACGGCTCAAATTCAAGCACTGATTGATGGGCAAACAAATAAACAAGCAACTTCTTCTTCACCAAACAAAACCAGCAAATACCCTGGTGTATTATTTGACATTACATTTGCAAATTTACAATTAACATTTTTTATAGCAAAAAACAAGAAACACAAGTACAGGAGAAAACACAATTCAGGTGCATAAATGAATTAAAGAAATAAAGACCTAACATCTGTCGATGAACGGGGAGAGTATGAAAAACAAAGTACTAGAGACTGAGGATAATAAAATGAAAGATGAACTGTTGACAACCAATGGTAGGAGGTCTCACCTGTGGGGCTCTCTAATCCACCAGCTGCCATGTCTCCCCCTCCTCCAGTTGCAGTGGTAGTAGCAGAAGGAATGTTAGCACTAGTTGTAGTACTGCTAATGTATTTCTTGTTGCCGCTGTAGTCAGTGCTGCTCTCATCATCCCTCACTGTGGTGGCTCCTGATTGGATGCCAGAGTCGGAGGCGTAGTAGGTCTGCTGCCACTCTGCCACCTTCACCACACTGTCTGCCTCACTCACTGCAGGGACACAACATGACTAATATTACTATGACTGCTCATGGTTCTACTGCTGCTGGCTGTTGTGGGGAAAGAGCACTTACTCTGCATGGACATCATCTCTGTCCCCTGGTGCTGCTGCTTTTACTGACCTTGGACCTGAAAAAAAAGATAAATCATCAGGTTTGCCTGTAACTAATCAATTTCTGGAAGATCAACAGCTCCATCATGCCTAACTTCTTAACATGTCAAGCATGCACACACATGCTAGTTAACATGCAGAGCACAATGAGGAATTAGTTTTGTATATATTCCTTTGATAAATAAACTAATATAGTATACATATAGTATAGGTGCTTAGTTCCACCACTCTGAGTTCAAATTCCTGTTAAAATTCAAGTTAAACTTTATGATGTGGATGCTTAAAATATATAGTTAAAATATATATTTATACATTTCAATACCCATTTCCCTTATCAGTTTCATACAAGATGATGAAATGTTAAAGAAATGCTTTGCCGTGTTTCTACACAGGAGGTGTAGAGTCACTATCAAATACACATATTGCAGCTTACGTCAGAGAGATTTATTCAAGTTCTCAACTACTACTGCTTGTGAACATCATAACAACTTGTATACGCCTGTTATCACTGATGTTCACGAGAGTGGACTGAATGGATAATTCAATGGATTTTTCTATGCTGTCATCTTACCTCCCCGCTTGACCTAAATAATCAAAAACAGTTTGAAAAGCCTAACTGTAGTGGAATGTACTTCCTTTGATTATTTGACAGAGACGGTGTACCAGGGGCGGGTCTACAGGATGGGAAGAGAAGTGGTTTGCCCTACTGTCTGTCTGTCCTACCCCAGGTGTTCAGTGAAATAACAGAATGTTGCACATTTTGTAACATCAATGCAAGTGTATGCTCCTTTAAGCATATGAATAATACAGCACCAAACCAGGAAGAGAAGTTTGTTCTTTCGTGCACTCGGTTTTGCCCTTTCACCTGTCACACCCCGCTCCCATCTACTCACTCACCTGCACACGCCCCGGCTCCCCCTCACACTAACATCAATACCCGCAGCTGTTTTCCTGTTTCCACTTGCTGATCACCAGTGTCCTTTCATATTCTCCCATAGCCAGTCACTCCCTGACGGATTATTTGTTATGACCTTTTGATGTCTGAAAGCCACTTTTAACGCTCCATTATCTTCGCGTTAATCTGCCTTTGCTCGCAGGTGATTATTCCAGCAAAATATTTGCCATTCCTTTTTTCCTTTTTGCCACCCGAAGTCTGCCCTCCTGTTCTCTCACCGCCTGGTCCTTCTGTCTGCACCTGCATCTGAACTCCTTTCCCGGTTTGTCTGTTCCCATTGTCTTGTTGGTTTTGATCTGGTTTTAGCTCTCAGTTGCCTGCCTGCCACCATTCGTCTCTGTCCTCCCGCCTGCCTCTCGTCATGTCTGTTATAACTGTTTGGTCTGTTCTGTAGTCTGTGTTTCGTTTTAGGTCCCTGAGTTTCAGCCTCTCTTGAGCTCCCTCTTTTTTCTTAGTTAGAAGTTTTCAGTGACCTGTTTTCTTTGTGGTTAGCTTTGTTTCCTGTACCAGCTGTTTTTCCAGCTCAGCCCAGGTCTGTCAATTTACTTGTTTCTTTAACACTGGATGTTTGTGCCTCCCACATGGAGTGAGTTTGGTATTGTTTGTGTGTGTGGTTATCTGTTTTTCTTTCCCAAACTAACAAATAAGACAATGTTAAGTTGCAAGACGATAGTGACATCCTATTGGAGCTACAGTTTGCTAAACAAGATGGTGCTTTCCCAGGACTCGCATACCTGGAAACAGGTAGAGAAGTGAGACAAATAGCTGAGAAACTCCCTTCAACCTACAGTAAATGTGGACAACTGTCTCTCCATTGGCTCCCTGTTAAATCTAGAATAGAGTTTAAAATCCTTCTCCTCACATATAAAGCACTAAATGATCAGGCCCCAACATATCTTAAAGACCTGATAGAACCTTATTATCCCAGCAGAGCACTTCACTCTCAGAGTGCCGGTCTACTTGTGATTCCTAGAGTTTCCAAATGTAGAATGGGAGGCAGAGCCATTAGCTATCAAGCTCCTCTACTGTGGAACCAGCTTCCAGTTAAAGTTTGGGAGGCAGACACTCTTCAAGACTAGACTTCCTTTTTGATAAAGCTTATAGTTAGAGATGAATCAGGTGACTCTGAACCATGTCTTAGTTAAGCTGCTATAAATTTAGTCTGCTGGGGGACTCTCTCTCTCCCGCTCTCTCTCATCATGACATCATTACATGTTGTTAATATTGTGTCTTCTCTCTCCCCTAGTTGTGCTTCGTCCTTCTGTCTCTCTTTCTCTCTGTACCTTTCTGCAGGTGTCCTTGACCTTGGAGTTGTGTGATTTCACCTTAGGCCGCTGGTCCTACCAACCTTCCCAGTGCTTTGTCTGCTGCTCCTTGTTGTTATTATGATCTATGTTACCTGCTGTTCTTTTCTCTCTCCTCTGTCCACTAATCCTAACCGGTCGAGGCAGATGGCCGTCCACCCTGAGCCTGGTTGTGCTGGAGGTTTCTTCCACTTAAAGGGCGTTTTTCTTCTCCACTGTTGCCTAGTGCTCAAATGGGACTGTTGGGTTTTCTGCATTATTTTGTTAATATATACACTTATGTTTTTGCAAGGTCCTAAACCTTGCTATGTAAAGTGCCCTGAAATGACTTTCGTTATGATTTGGCGCTATACAAATAAAGATGAATTGAAAAGGAAGACAGTACAAAGAGACTCACAATGCATCATTTCCTCCTTTTTCTGCTTCAATGCAATTGGTCCAGCGGCAATCGAAAATGAAGAATAACCAAAGCTTTGCTATGTCCAATTTGAATAGCCACTTTTTTTCTCACGAAGAAAAACTGAGATGTTATAGTCGTAAGCTGACTGTGTCAGTGCATTACAGCAGAGCCTAACTATAAAAGTCCTACGAAAATGTCCAAAGAAAATGGAAAAACCAGATCGCCAGTGCTCGATCCACAAGAAACTGCACCCTCTTAGAAAGCTTTTCAGAGATAAACCTATTGATGAAAGACAAGCCTACCTGAAAGAGAATCGCATCTGCTACAGATGCTGTGGGTCGGCCCAACATATTGCAAAAGACTGGAAATTAAGTGTATCAAGTGCGACAGTTTTAAACACTTGTCGGCAATGCATCCTGGTCCGTTTTATGCTCCAAAAAGCACCACACCAAAAAACAATGACAGTGAAGAGCAAACTGAGAACTCACCTTCAGTCGTGTCAAGGCCAAAAAGGGAGAGCTACAAAAATGTATGCTATAACGGTCCAATAGGTTGCTGGCTAAGTCAGGGTGTTTTAGCCTGTTTGAAATCACAGCTAGAACTACTCTATACACTTTGAAGACTTACTCTGGTAAAGCACAGACCTCAGGTAGAAGAGCTGTAAACTTCTGCCTTGAATGCAAAAATAGCGGGATCGATTCCCAGCTGAGTCAGCCTGCCCATCCCCCATACCAGGTGTGTCCCTAAACAAGACACCCAGCGCTAGCTTCCCGAGCGCCGCGTGTGGCTGCTCACTGCTCCCCCCAAGGGGGGATGGGTCAAATGTAGAGAATACTTTTTGTTGTAACATGCAAAAATGTATCAATAACAAGAAAGTAGATTCTTCTTCAGATTCTTCTTCATAAGGTTAACGGACCCAATAATGCACACTACGCCCAAAGACAGGAACTAGGTTTAGTTATTGTTGGTGTTGTAAGGGGGGTTGCGTTCAGGACCCAATAGCACTCTGACACGAAATCATATTTCTGGGTTTTAATAAAATAAACACAAATAAACATGTAACACAGGTAAACCAAAAATCACTCTCAAGGGAGGCCAAAAACA
>JAUMHJ010000027.1:431914-445771 GCA_032361105.1 Microctenopoma lineatum
GCGGTTGGGGGGGGGGGGGGGGGTGTAGAGTTTGATGGCCCCAGGAAGATTATTTCTTGTGGCGTTCTGTGGACCACTTAACACTGATAGGAACACTGTGTAGTGGGTGGGAGGGACTGTCGAGGGGTGAGTAGGAGGAGGACAGATGCAACATAAATACACACACATATTTATACTCCACTACTTTAGTACTGTACTCTGCGCCCCTTTTGCAGACTGTATACCCTTATGCTGCCCCATACATTGATACCATAATTATCCCATTACACTTGCAGTGACTGCAAGCTCTCCCCCTGTGACCCACCGGCTGGATCCCCCTGTGTATTATGTGCTCCCCACCACAGCCCTGCCTGTTTCTGTTCAGCGTGGTATGGCACCTGGTGCAAGCACCCCACGTTACGCGCCCTATCATGACACGAACACCCTGCTGTGGCTCAGATCAGCACACCCCACGCAATTTCTACGCAATTTCTGCAGGAATTGCTAAATCTAGTTCTAATTTGTTATACATTTTCATCAAAATGTTCCCCTCTACCCTCTGGTTGCTCTTGCAGGGATGGAAGAGGGGGAGAGAGAGAGAGAGAGAGAGAGAAAGAATGAAAGACATATATAATAAATCCCAATACTGATGGAAATAGCTCAATTGTTTTTTTTTTGTTTTTTTTTGCATGTCTTCTGCATGATGTTCATGTTCATGTAAGACACTCACGTCTAACTTGATTATATGTCTGTGGTCAGTCTGAACGTTTCACATTAGTGGGTCGGTCACTAATAGCATTCCAGACATTCATGAACATTATTGATAGCATCTGTCTTGCTTAGTCAACAATTTGTGTTTGTAGCATGTCAAATTGCTCCTGGATAAGTTCTCACCTTAGCTCTCTGATAACTACGGTATCAGTATACAGTCATCTACGAGCCCCAGGAGCTGACTCCTGGTAACCCCTGATTCCTAACCCAAGTCAAACATTCTAACTCAAGGGAATTGTGGACATCTTTAGGTGCTGATAGAAATGTGAAGAAACTTATGTCAATATGGCTATACCTTTATTTTTGTTTATTATATATATGTTTATATACGTTACATGTACTACTACTACCTATGACTGGTACAACATAAAAATTGAGCTGTGAGCTCTCCCTCTCTCTAGGTATTTCTCCTTAGGTAACCTTGGAGTTGTATTTGCTGATCCACCCAACCTGCCTAGTGCTTCGTCTGCTGCTCCTTGTTGTTGTTATGATCTAGGTTACCTGCTGTTCTTTTCTCTCTCCTCTGTCCACTAACCCCAACTGGTCGAGGCAGATGGCCGCCCACCCTGAGCCTGGTTCTGCTGGAGGTTTCTTCCATTAAAGGGAGTTTTTCCTCTCCACTGTCGCCTCAGTGCTTGCTCAAGTGGGACTGTTGGAATTTCTCCATTATTCTGTATATATTTATATAATTTGTAAGGGCTTTAACCTTACACTGTAAAGTACCTTAAATGACTTGTTTTGTGATTTGGCATTGTGTAAAAAAGTTGAAGCTAAGGATAGAAGCTTTGTGCAGGCCACTTTTCTCTACTACTCAGCTTAAGACACCTTTTTTCACTGTATATATTTCTATACATAGCATGCATTATAGATGCATATTTACAACAACTCTTTTGTGCAGTGCAATGGTTCTCAGTGCATGCTGATATTGCTTTGGCCTTGTACACACTTCCAAATGCTGTGTCATGAATAATGTTTAATCTGGTTCTATCTGTTCCATTTCCCAGCAGTTTGCTAACCAAACATGGACGAGCAAGAAGGTATTTGGCTATTTTGCAATAAATTCAAACAAAAAAAAACAACTGCTGGAAAAGCAAAAGTATAAGGAGAGACACACTGAGAGGAAAGAGCAAGACTGAGAGAGAAGAGAACGACAAGAAAGAAAGAGACGGAGTGAGAAAGAAAGAGCAGATAATTACTAATTTTGTCTGGCTGCTATTTTCATCTGTGACAATGTACCACAATAATGTGTGCACACACACACACAGAGGAAGCTGAGAGGGAAATGAAACCCTTTTCATCTTCACTATGGATAATCCTGCGCCATTAGCACTGCTGGGTTCAAAATAGACGAAGACAGAGAGAAAGGGAGGGATGATCCGCCAAGAAAAAAAACATTCTCAGCACCTTCTGTCCCAGTTTTAATCAAACTTTCTCTGCTGCTTTGTTATTACAGAGTAGTCACATAGTGTATTCATACACCTGCCACTGATCAGAAAAACTGTATTTACAGCCACAGTCAGGTGCTGGGTTTCCAAGACACTATATTGTCTCATTATTAATTCCTGCATCTCACATGTGGCTCAGAGCTGATTGAGATTTTGGTTTCTGTTGATGGCAATAATAACGCTAATGCTCTCAAATAAATCTGCCTTGTAAAATGGAAGACGGGCTGGTGTTCTGAGGAGCACAAATCTCACGCATGAGCGGAAAATCGTCTGCATGGTGATTGCACATGTCACAAGTGTTCTGCATGAGCAGAACCTCAGAGGAGTCCAGACAAAGCATTCACTTTGTAGACTGCAGATACTGTGCGAGCACAAACCACTAGTTTACAGTTTAACCATCCTGTAAGAGCGGAATGAGGAGCAAGGAGAGTCAGGACTTAAAGGGCTATATCTTTGAATTTACTGATGAACTGATGTGTTCCGATGTGTAACATCACATCACCACTCCTCCGTACTGTATTTATAGCAAACATGATGTTATTTTACAGTTCAACTACTACCACTGCCATTTATCAAAGGTAAAACACTCAAGAACTGACTATCGTGCAGATGTTTTACTTGAAATACTTGAAAGCTGTTTGTTGAGTTTCATTGACAGTAGCAGGAACTATTACTATAATATTAATGGAATCTCCTTCTCATCACTACTTTCCTCTTTGTCCACCTCTTTTTCTACTACTATGCATCATTACAAAATAATTTTATAATGATTAGTTTTCCTCTTAATTTTATGAACTGACATTAGCAAACATTCCTTAAGAAGATGCCTTTAGAAGAAGAAGTTTCTATATAACATAGTCTACACTGTATTTCAAATGGTCAAAGTCTGCTTCTATTTCAAAACCATAGTCATTTCTGTATGTTTCCAAACTTTTGACTGGTAGTTCCCAGCAAGCACCTCATCTAGAAGGATGAAGACTTAAATAAAAATTCAACAACAAAAGTCCTAATAACTGAACCTTATGAACTTCGTTAAATGTAAAGCAGGAGGAGGTAAAGCAGTGCCGAATTCAGGGTTTATAGCGCAATTTCCTCACAATCATCCATTATCATCTTAAAGCAAGTAGAGAATTACTTTTACAGGCTAAAATCACATGTATGCAATATTCAGAAAGCACTTCACTCTATGGGCTCTCATTTCATTGTATTCTTTTCATCATCATTAAGACATGGGCAGCACAGCATGCATGTTCCACCATGATTCTACGGACAGAGACACACAAAGGCAGATTAAGTGAGTACTATCGGCAGGTGCTTGTACAGTACAATACACAGCACTCATTGATATTTGTGCAGCAGTGGTTTTTAAATACTGATGTTTGCTGCTAACATGTTTCAGTGTTCTGCTTTGCACTCCATCACCTCACACTGTGTCATTTGCTCATCTGATCAAGATGTCAGTCTACCTTATATATGTCAGCTGTGTGTCAGATCCTGATAGTTGATTCCACCCTCACTGTGAAAAATGTTTGCTAGGATGGGATGATAACATGCCGAGCAGCCTCTGCTGGGCGGTTGTCTCAGTCATCACGTCCACTGTCTAATTCTGGGTTTCTCTGCACACAGAACAAATTTTAGCATCAAAATTGGTCCATAAACTATTATAAATAGCACAAAAAGACTTAGAGTCTGTAAGACATGAGATTAATGAAGCTGACCAAGAATGTCCTCTCCTGCCTCTCAGTGTAATCTAGGTTTTACCAAAACGATAATGAGCTGACATTATGTTTGTTGATATCATTTGTAGACTCTTTCCTCTGATTTAATTAAGTAGCTGTCACACAGCAGCACAGCAGCAGTAACTTTATTAATTAATGATAATCATTCATTATACATGACACAGAAATGGGATCAGTCACAATCTAGCTGCAAGTCTTTTACCTTTCAGACAAGTAAACTGTCTCACAGATCCCCAGCAAGGTCTCCTGAGATACACACCAAACTTTCCTAACAAATTCATTTTTTCATTGTGTTTCTCTAATTTTTCTTATCAGTTAAATCACAGCTCTTGGAATCTTAACAAGAAACAAACCAGAATTACAGCAGTACATTTGTATAACATGCATATTTCTCCACATTCATATTCAACGAAATGTATGCATTAGTCCAAGTGGCTATTTGTTCAGATGTAAATAATTTTTCTGCAGGCTTCTCTGAGATATGACAGTGACCTTGATTTTTGAATCACCAAAACAAAACACATGAGAAATGGAAAGCGAGTGTGAATAAAAGCAGGACATCAAAGCAGTTGGGCAAGGAAGAAAGGATGGAGCAAGGAAAGGGACATGAAAGAGTGAGAAGAGCTGTAAATGAGGATGGAAATGGAATAAGAGAGGGAGGAGGGAAAAAACAACACATCAAGGGTTGTAGATGTGCAAGCTCCTGGCACAACGTGTCTGAGCAGGTTGTGTCTGTATTTGTTTCAGGTTTTATCAGCATTTATAAACTTAGAGAAACAGCAGAGTGTAATGGTTATGTTTTTCAATGTGTCTCATTGTTCTCACACACACACTGCAAACAGGACCAACTACTGGCAGAGAGAGAGAGGAAGGAAGAAGGAGGAGAGTGATTTTCATTCTGGTAATTCATTTTGGTTGAATTTTTATAATTCAGAAATGATAACTTAAAGGTTTAGAGTGTTTAGTCCACATGCATATGAATAGATTGTCGTATAGAAAATGTTGTTACTAAAATCAATCTTGAAAACAGGATAAACTGAACATGACCTGGATAACTGGGAATCTTCATGTAGGGTGACTTTTAATATCTTAAGGTTTAAATTTTCAACAGGCAGAAGGTCGCTGGTTCGAAACCCAGTGTGACTCGTAATCCATTCCCAGTCCTTGAGCCAGACACCCATTGCTAGCTCCTTGTAAGTCGCTTTGGATAAAAGCGTCTGCCAGGCAAAGTAAAGTAAAGTAAAGTAAAGAGATGTTGCCCAGTCAGAGTCAGTGCTGACAAATTAACCTTCATAGACAACATCAGAAAGATTTGACCCTACACTTCTGAATATGTGCATGTAACAGAGGACTACTATTCTCCTACTAAGTGAGCTAACAATGTGTTGAGTCTGACCTGTGCAGAAAATCCAAAATGTGCAGCACACCCCAATTTATAACAACCAGAAAGAGCTCAACACTGTAACACCAGTATGGCTATTCTGGTCACACACACAGATCAACAAACCAGGTTAAAAACCTCAAGAAAAAAAGATGAGAAGAAATAATAGAAAATGAGAAAAGTACAGAATTAAAACTAGAGGCAATGAGAGGAAGGAGACAGAAGAGCAAGCTGAGAAAAGAGATAACAAGAGGCAGTATGTGATGGTAAAGGGAGGAGACAGGCTTCTCAGTCCTCCTACATGCATATCAACACACACACACACAAGCTCAGTACTTTGTGGAGGCCTATTTAGTGTGAGCTGCACATGACAGCACATTTCTCTCTACACTATAAGAAATATCAGCACCGCTCTAAAATAAAATTCCCTCAAACATTTAGTTCCACTGAAAAGTCTGTTGGTAGACTGTTATGTTGACAATACCACACTGTGGATGTTCAAAAACTGACTAATCCACTTCTTCCTGGTAAATGCAAGTATTATAGGAAGTGCTTACTGGCTGCCTTTTGGTCTGGATCTATAACCTCCACACTTTTGTAAAATTGGAATTGGAGGCGTGCATCTGACAAATTGTGTTTTTGAAACAGACAATCAACAACTTGATTCAAACTCAAGTACAGTCGTCGTACATTGTCTTCTGTGTGTTAATAATCACAATTAGAGATGCAATAAAAACATGTAAGTAGCTGGAGTAAGACAGCAGAATAAGCTCTGGTGGGGGTGCAGAGATTGTCTCAAACTCATCATTTCCTGTCTCCAGCAATTGATGCTCTTGCAACAGGACATCCTCAGTGCACCAGGCATGTTTACAAACAGAGCGCATTAAAAGACATAAGAAGATCTGGTTTTCCATAATAAAAGACTGATTGATTCTTTACTTTACTTTACTTTGCTTGGCAGACGCTTTTATCCAAAGCGACTTACATGGAGCTAGCGCTGGGTGTCTGGCTTAGGGACACACCTGGTAGAGGATGGATTATGAGTCAGACGGGGTTCGAACCCACAACCTTCTGCATCCCAGTCTGACGCTTAACCCATTGAGCTCACAGGCCGCTGATTCAAAATAGAAACAAGATTGCTGGCCTGACGAGCAAGCTCCTCTGTGTTGTGACATACGTTTGGTATCCCTGAGGTGTAATTCACAATCCTCCCGGCACTTCACCCTGTAAACTATATTACTTTGTCTGTGCCAGAGGGCCTGATCCTTGGGGAGGACCAATCGTTGGAGCAGTGTGTTTTGTGGTTCTACTCCTGACCCTCTATGGATCTATGCATTTCTTGTAGTCAGATCATAATTTAAACTCTATAAACTCATACAGTGTGTTCAGAGATAATGACTGAATAAAAGAGAATATGAAGTGGACTGAATGTGACCAGTGGGTTGGCACAGATACAGCAAATGTAGAGTAGGCCTACATTTGACAAGAGGGCATCTGAGCGTGTACACACACACACACACACACACACACACACACACACACAGTGAACACTGTGCATTCAAGAGGAATGGTGTGTGTACAAATGGGTGTGAATGGATGCTTCTTTGTTCGTGGTACGCTGTATATGTGTGTGTGTGTTTTTCCTGACTGTCTGTGATTTGTGTGTGTGTTGTGTGTGTGTGTGTGTCAGGCTTGACTGAAAAAAAGACAGGGCTAAGCTTCAAGACAGAAACGATAAGAGAGCAAGGGCAAGAAAAAGGAGGAGAGGAAAATGAGGGAAGAAAAAGAAATGCATGAGGAAGGAAGCGAAGGATGATGCAGCTTTGACTGTGTGTGTGTATGTGCGACGTCTGCTACCTAACAGCTTATTATCATGCAGACTGTCGACTGGAGTATAGCTCTGCTGCCCTCAGTGTTTGTCATGCGCACACTCAGAGGGACATGAACATGCATGTGAAGAGTCAGACACATAGAGAGTCAGACAAACACAAACACACACACAACCAGGTAGAATAAATAAAGCATGAATTGTGAGGAGAAGATTTTGGATGAAAATCTGCCTAATTTGAATCACTCATTCTCTTACCTGCTCTCACACACACGCACACACACAAGCACAGGCACACACGCACCTGCAGCTAAGACCTGCTGAGGTTCACCATGGCAACGAGCAGAGGTACCACTCTCTGTTGTTCAGGGATCATTTTCTCAGAGAAAGATTATGGCACATTTTTGGAACCTTTTCAGCTTGTCAGTGAGGCACAGGCTTTGTTCTCTGTCAGCTTCTCACTCACGTCTGTGGGCAACACGGTGGACTGTAGTAGCCACAGTGTTTACAGTGGATTATTCAATGAAAGCAGTTAATGTAGGAACCATGACTGTTCTGCTGTATGTGTGTGGGTGGATTAATGATCTGATAGTTCTAATTCTCATATTTCATCAGTTCAAAGTTGCAATTGTCTGTTTATCACCACAGGTGGGCAGATCAACATTGCCTAGCAGTACTACCATTCTGAATATCAAAAACCTAGGTACAAAGACAAACAGCTTCCTCCGTCTTAAAATTTTGTATGCATTTTAATTAAAGACACTGAGCCAAAAGCATTTCCAGACTAGGATGTTTTAAACATGATTTAAACATCCTAGTCTGTTTCTTCTGTTAAAGGGTGTTTTACCTCTCCACTGTTGCCTCAGCGCTAACTCAAGTGGGACTGTTGGGTTTTCTATATTCTGTATTCTGTACTTACCTAAACTCTTAAACCTTACAATGTAAAGTGCCTCAAGATAACTTCTGTTGTGAATTGGTGCTGTATAAATAAAACTGAATTGAATTGAATGTTTATATGGATATGATAATAGATCTTTGTTGCTTTTTCACTTCCACACCGACACTGTTCCTTTGCAAATAAACTACAAATGTGATGACATTTTTGTTGTAAATACATTAATAATAGGATTTTGCTGTGGGTGGATGGAGCACATACAATGTATTTGACTGACAAACTGTAGACTTAAGTTATTTAATAAGTGGTACATTGTAAGGGAATGGGGGAACGGGTGGACCCAACAAGGCACTCAACACGCAAGTTTAAAAAATAAAGAGATTTAATCAAGGAAATCTATCAAATAAAGCTACACAAACACTATGAACAGAAAACCACTCCAAAAGGAGGGAGAGACTAAATGAAGTCAAACCAGAAAACTCAGACCAAACTACATTAAAACACAAAACTAACTAGAACAGAGGAACAATCTGTGACAAACTGATAATCGCTCATAAAGAGGAAAAAGCCAAAACTAGAGACTGAGTTATAAAATAAATACGTGACCAACTAATGCAGACAGGGAAAATATAACAGGGGAACTAAGTGACACAATCAAATACCAGAAACACCAGAAAAAGGACAAAGATTAACAAACACTAATGTGGCAAGACAAAGACTAAAGACAGAAGGTAGAAAGCCCAGAGGGGACGAAAACCAAAACTGACCCAGACAGGAGGAGTGCAGGATACCGGAGGGAGACGCCAGACAGACACAAGTTCAGGTAGGTAACAGGAGCAGACGGATCGAGGAAGGGGCGGGACAGCAGAGACGAGAGCGCGTGATCAGAGTCGGACATAAGTGCGGGGGTAAGTGCAATAATTCGGCGGGGAGTGACGGGCTACGGG
This sequence comes from Microctenopoma lineatum, assembly GCA_032361105.1. Lineage (NCBI taxonomy): Eukaryota > Metazoa > Chordata > Actinopteri > Anabantiformes > Anabantidae > Microctenopoma > Microctenopoma lineatum. Next base: position 440,900 of record JAUMHJ010000027.1, read on the forward strand.
AGAATATAAAGAGACGTGACCAAATCAAGAAAGGAGTAACAGGTGTGTGTGCTCAGGAGTGATCAGGTGGAATACACAGCAGCTGCGGATAACTGAGGGGAGTGGGCGTGAGCGAACCGGGACATAACAGGTGAGTGACAGAACGGGGGTGTGACAGGGAAGATCGATAAAACAAAATACACAAACATTACAGGAAGGCAGGTTGATAATAATTTTTTGATATGGGCCAAACTTTATTGTACCCCACAATTCTACTAAATCTCTGTCTTTCAGAGATGAGTTTTTTTTTAAACCTCCTTTAAATATTAAAATAAACCAGAAATGCAGTCCACACTATTAGTTGTGAATTTGAAGAGTTCACAATGTATAGCGAAGCACACATGTATGAACCATAAATCACAGACAAAGAAGAATATGAATACATGCCAACGTGGTTGGCACTGTGCCCCCTAGAACACAGTAGGATTTGCCAGAAAGCTGAGAGAACAATGTTGCTGTTAGACTGTAGCCTACTTGAGCTGCAGATGGCAATGTCATTATTGTGGACATTTAGTAATATTATGTGACACACGTCCACAGGCCTTAGTCAGACAAGAAAAGGTGATTAGATAGTTATCTGCATTTAGCTGCACATCACCTGATAATTGATGTTACAGCTGTGCTCTTCAGACTTTCTCTCACAACCACTGCACAGATAACAGAACAGACTGACAGACTTTGTAAGAGAGAAAAGTACCCCCTGGGAAATGGGTCCATGTACTGTACACATATCACTCGCTGTGAGACCACTATTAGTGACAACATGCTTATATCAGAATCCCTCAGGGAAAATCTGTCAAATGTTTTACACTGACACAAACCTCAATCTCATATGGCAGGAACAAATCAAGCATGACGACAGGAAAAATGCACAAAAATATGAACAAACACAGACGGAATCAGTGGTCGACTAAGGTTTTTTTAATGGCTGATGTTGATCTGAACGCTGAGACTGACATTATTTTATTTTTTTGTTCTTTTTTTTTTCATTAAAGTTCAGCAGTTACAAGTTAGAGATAAAAAGCTCACATACATTTGTATTTATTGCATTTTGATTTATTTATTTTACAATTACAAAAAAATGAATGCGATTTTTGTACATGACCTACATTCTGTACTGTCTATGAATTCCTCAGTAGTGAAGCTGCTGTCATGTGTCATGGGTGTTCTCCTGTGCATGGTTTTGATTGAAAATATCTGAGTTTCCTGTGTATCCCAAAGAGGCTGGGCACATAGAACATGGATGTGTTGGTGCTGCTGGAGGAGGATGCTGTCGGACTGGGCATAGCTTGGCTGAGGCATCTCCTAAAGCAACAGAATGATGTGATTCTGTTGGTGGCATCAGACTGTGGCCAATTACATGGGAAAACCACTGAACGAGGTGTGTGTATGTGTGACTGTGTATGCAAGCCCTTATGAAGAAAAACATTTCTGTATATGTTACATTGATTGGCATGTTCCATGTATCCTTCTTTCTCCTTACTATCTCTGTTATTAGTCGATTTACGGAAGAGGACAGTGGGAGTCTAGCAGGACAAAGGACCAGTCGGCCATCAATAAACACAATCAATGAGGACAACCCACGGTATCTAAGTTAGTGGAAACATTACAATGATTGAGAAGAGGGGAAAATGGAAGACTGTGTGTGAGTGTGTCTGTGTTGTGTGCATATATAATTTGCATACCTCTGATGTTGGCCTGTTTCAGCTGGCCTCAATACTGTGCTGGGCCCTAAGGTCCAATCACTCAGGCTCAAAGACACACATACACACACACATTTACATAAATATACATTTAAAGTGGCACAGATTGGCATAAGGCTACACACACAGTGACACACTCAGAAGCTCAGACACTCAGTACTGATGTGGCCTGTCATCTCATAAAAAAATGTGTGAGTCACTCTCAGCCAATCAGAATGCTCTGAGGCCTGGAGACTAGCTTCCCTGCTTCAATTCTAAATTCACCACCACATCAAACACAGCAGGATTAACAAACCATTATTTACTGTCCATATTCACATGTTAGTATCCCCCACCATGCTAAAACATACAGTTTCAATAGTAAGTAGTAATAGTAAGTAAGTTACTGGATTGTCTGCATACAAAATAAGGAAGGAGGAAGTGGGTGTGGCACACAATCTGACATTAATTCATTTTACCTAAAATAATCATGAAAGTGGAGATGGAGACTGACAATGTCAGGAAAGAGGTAGAAAGATCCATCCATCCATTACTTGCCTCTTGATCCAGGATCGGGTCGCAGGCAGCTGCCTAAACAGGGAAACCCAGACCTCCCACTCTCCAGCCACCTCCTCCAGTTTATCTGGGGGGACCCCAAGGCGTTCCCCAGCGTGTCCTGGGTCTGCCCCGAGCCTTCTCCCAGTGGGACATGCCTGTAACACCTCCTAAGGGAGGTGTCCAGATGGCATCCAGACCAGATGCCCGAACCACCTTCACGGACTCCTCTCCACGTGGAGGAGCAGTGACTCTACTCTAAGTCTCTCCCAGATGACAAACTTCTCACCCTATCTCTAAGGGAGAGGCCAGCCACCTTTCGGAGGAAACTCGGTTCAGTTGCTTGTATCCGTGATCTTGTTCTTTCGGTCACTACCCAGAGCACGTGACCATAGGTGAGGGTAGGAACATAGATTGACTGGTAAATCGAAAGCCTTGCCTTTTGACTCAGCTCTCTTTTCACCACAACAGACCCGCAGAGTCCGCATTACTGCGGATGCTGCACCGATCTGTCTGTCGGCCTCTCGCTCTATTCGTCCTTCACTTGTGAACAAGACCCCAAGATACTAACTTCTCCACTTTGTCCCCAACTCGGAGAGCACAATCCACCCTTTTACGGCTGTGAACCATCGTCTCGGATTTAGAGGTGCTGACTCTCACCCCTGCTGCTTCACACTCGGCTGCAAACCACTCCGGTGAGAGCTGGAGGTCGTTGCTCGATGACGCCAACAGAACCACATCATCCAGAAAAAGCAGAGATGAGATTCTGAGGTCACCAAACAGCACCCCATCCGCCCCTTGGCTGCGCCTAAATATTCTGTTCCTAAAAGTTATGAACAGAATCGATGACAAAGGGCAGCCCTGGCAGAGTCCAACTTCAACAGGAAACGAGTCCGACTTATTGCCGGCAATGTGAACCAAGTTCCTGCTCCTCCTGTACAGGGACTTTGTGGCTCGTAGCAGCGAGCCCCATACCCCGTACTCTTGGAGCACACCCCATAGGATCCCTCGAGGAACACGTTCGAATGCCTTCTTCAAATCCATAAAACACATATGAATTGGTTGGGCTCCCATGTCATGATCCTGGCCAGGGTGTAGAGCTGGTCCAGTGTCCCACGGCCGGGACGGAATCCGCATTGTTCCTCTTCGATCCGAGATTCGACTATCATTCGAACTTTCTTCTCCAGCACCCCTGTATAGACCTTACCGAGGAGGCTGACGAGTGTGATCCCTCTGTAGTTGGAGCACATCCTCCGGTCCCCCTTCCTGAAAAAGGGAACCCCGGTCTGCCAATCCAGGGGAACTGCCCCTGATGTCAATGCAAGGTTGCAGAGACGTGTCAGCCAAGACAGCCTCACAACATCCAGAGCTTGAAGGAACCCCGGATAGACCTCATCCACCCCAGGGGCCCCGGCACCTCGGAGTTTCCCAACTACTTCGGTAACCTCAGCCCCCGATATGGACGGGCCCACCCCAGAATCCCCCGGCTCTACTTCCACTAGGGAAGATGTGCTGGTGGGATTGAGAAGATCCTCGAGGTATTCCTTTCACCGCTCAGCGACAACAGTTGAGGTCAGCAGAGCCCCACCTCCACTGTACACCGCTTTCCCCTTCTGAGACGCTTGTTGGCTTGCCAGAATCTTCTCAGTGCCGATCGAAAGTCTTTTTCCATGGCTTCCCCAAACTCCTCCCATACCTGAATTTTTGCCTCTGCAACAGCCCAGGCTGCTGCATGCTTGGCCCGCCAGTACCCCTCAGCTGCTTCTGGAGTCCTACTTGTTCAGCAAGACCTGATAGGACTCCTTCTTCAGCTTGACGGCCTCCCACACCCTAGGTGTCCACCACCGGGTACGGTGATTGCCGCCATGAGAGACACCGACAACCTTACGGACACAGCTCCGCACTGCCGCTTGGGCAATGGCGGCCCGGAACATGGTCCATTCAGATGAGCTCGAAGTTCTGCCGGAGGTAGTGGTTGAAGATCCTTCTGACAGGTTCCTCTGCCAGATGGTCCCAGTAGACCCTCACAACACATTTAGGCCTGCCTGGTCTGTCCAGCAGCTTCCCCTGCCATCTGATCCAACTCACCACCAGGTGGTGATCAGTTGACAGCTCAGCCCCTCTCTTCACCCGATTGTCCAAAACATAAGACAGATCCAATAACACAACTACAAAGTTGATCATCGAACTGCGGCCCTGGGCGTCCTGGTGCCACGTGCACTTATGGACACACTTATGCAACATGGTGTTAGTTATGGACAATCCCTTACTAGCACAGAAGTCCAGTAACTGAAAAACACTCAGGTTCAGATCCAGGAGGCCGTTCCTCCCAATCACGCCTCTCCAGATTTCACTGCCATTGCCGACGTGAGCGTTGAAGTCTCCCAGCAGGACAATTGAGTCCCCAGGGGCAGCGCGTCCTCCAGGGACCCCAAAAAGGATGGATACCGCTGTTCGGCGCATGGCTTCTCATACCACTCCTACGCTGATGACACTCAGCTTTATCTATCCTTCCCGCAAGATGATACCACTGTATCAACAAAAATCTCAGCTTGTCTCTCAGACATATCGGCATGGATGTCTGAGAGACACCTTC
>JAUMHJ010000027.1:457516-468523 GCA_032361105.1 Microctenopoma lineatum
CTTCACCCTTAGAATGCCAGCTTCCTGACAGTTCCTGCATTGCCTCCTTGACTGTGTGGCATCACTTCCAAAGTACTCAGGCATGCAGGTCAGGTTTTTGCTCCGGAGGTGATGCTGAGCTCCCAGCAAACTGCAGCATCTCTGCAGCGAGCTGCTCCTTCAAAACGATCTCTTGTCATTTTGTCCACCGGGAAAGGAAAGTTATAAGGCCACATCTTTCTCCAGTAGTCCGCTCTGTGGTGCACACTCACAAGACTGGTGAAGAGTACGATTGCCATGAAAATGTAAAAGTCAGTCATTGTCAGAGCTATCCAAACAAACTTCATGGCATAAATAGGAGCGGTTGTGGTGTGATGTCTTCTTCTTCTCTGTTGTGCCATTGTTCTTTTTGTGGCACAGAATCACCCTGCTCCCGCTTTATAGTGGATGATGTTCTTGAGGCTTTTCTTTTCCTCGTGGTTGGTTGTGGAGCAGAAGAAGATGGTCCTGCCAGTGGCTGACTGCAGGAGGCCTTTCCAGAGGATGATGGTTGATAATCCTCATCGTCATCACTCTCACTGTAAAGTTACATGAAAAAACGTATTATGTTGTAAAGACATATTCATTCACAGTAACACAGAGTTTTTGAACAGGGAAAATAATCCGAATCAGAAATTATATATAATGCCTACGTAGACGGGATTAGGGAGGGTCTTTGCTTTCAGCTGCTCTCAGGCTGTACAACAATGACCCTGCAGCTGACCAGCACACACAGACTAATCCAACACACACACATCCAGTGCGTTCCTATGCGCAATGTTTCAAAGCGACGTGTGTTGTTTTCATCTTGTACTGTCCACTTTCTGCCGTGACGTCCCACATGTGGGACTAATAAAGTATGATTAAGTATTATCGTAAAATACGGTCGGACTATCTGAAAGAGTGTCGCCATTCCAGGCGGAGTGGCACCGTGTCCGCCATGCGTTCACTGCGCAATGCAGCTTTATCATTCGGTAAATACAGCCGAAACTTTCCACAGAAACAAAGAAATGAATAAGTGACTGAAAGAGTGTCGCCATTCCAAGCAGACTGGCTATGCTTTCACTGCGTAATTGACGTTGTTTATCATTCGGTAAATACACCAGTAATTTTACACAGAAACAAGGAAATAAATTGAGGAACATGGTTTACATACCTTTCTGATGATGGGACTTCATGATCCAGATCACTGTTGTCCTGATTGGGAAACACTAAATCCTCTTCGTCAGACGAAGAATCTTCTACACACAGATCTGCACCGCCATCAGCCGATAACAGGTCTAGTACATCGTCGGTGGTAAAAAAAACTTCTTATTTTTGCCAGCCATTATCACCAAAAATCACAAAAAGCTTTTAGACTAACTGAAAAGTAAAGCCAGGTAAAGAAAAGTAAACTCCAGTGTAGAAATGCGGCCGTTCCAGGCTTGAACTGCTTCTGTGGATACGATCATAAAGCATTGTCGCTGTTGTGTGTTTTGCGTGGTGTGTAGCTCATTAGCATATTAGCCGCTTTTTCCTATCAGTTGGTTTAGGAGCATATTGTGGTTGTAGTTTGTTGTTAGTGTGAAAAACGCCGTTTTCATCGTTTAGATGTGTTTCTTCCCTTTAAGTAGATGTACAGTATGCATATATTGGTCTACAATAAGCATGTTTTTAGAATGACTTTATAACCGGAAGTCCTAGATTTAAGTAAATAAAGCAAGTAAGGTGTCGGCATTGTAAGAAAGAATGTAGGGTAGTTTAACGTTTATGTTGTAGGAAATGGTCTTATCGGCTGGAGTTAATAAGCAGAGTGGCTTTGGGGACACAGAGCTGTGGCTCTCCTCCAGGATGAAGAGCAAGGGGAAGAGCACACAGCCTTTGGGGGAGCCAGTGGAGGTGGAATGGAGACCGGAAAGAGAGCCGTTGACCTGAACTTTATAAGTCCTGTTGGTCAAAAAGTCCTGTATCCACAGGATTACCTGATTCAGGTGAAGGGTGCAGAGTGTTGATCGCTGATGAGAAGTCAGCAAACAGGAGTCTGGCAGAAGCGTCGAGGAGCTGCAGATGTTTTTGGATGTAGTCCAGGATGAAGATTTTTGTGTCATTGTCACCTCTGCGTGCACGATAAGCAAACTGGAGGGGATCCATCAGGGGGTCACTTGCTTTTACGATGTGCCATTTTTAATGATGTTTTCCATGGCCTTCATCACCAGGGAGGTGAGGGTCACAGGAGGGTCAACCACAGACCAGGACCAAAGCCCTTTAATGTCATCTTGCTGCAGACGGAGTCACTGTGCATCGTTCAACTATTTGGCGCATTTTACACAAGGTGATGCTGTATGCGAGAGTGATGCAGCGGAAGCCCTTTCTACACCCACAGCACAAACAGAGCCGCTTGAGGTATACTAAAGCACATTTGGACAAGCCAGCTTCAATATGGAATAAAGTGCTGTGGACTGATGAAACTAAAATTGAGTTATTTGGGCATAACAACGGGCCTTTGCAAGGAGGAAAAAGAACACAGCATTCCAAGAAAACCACCTGCTACCTACAGTAAAATATGGTTCCATCATGCTGTGGGGCTGTGTGGCCAGTTCAGGGACTGGGAATCTTGACAAATTTGAGGGACGCATGGATTCCACTCAATATCAGCAGATTCTGAAGACCAATGTTCAGTGACAAAGCTGAAGCTGTGGCGGGGCTGGATCTTTCAACAAGACAACGAACCTAAACACTACTATAAATCTACTAATGCATTCATGCAGAGGTGAATAAACTAGAGATGTTTCGTAAAGAGGAATGGTCGGAATTTAGAGGGTGTCAATTCTGCAAGAGGTGGATCTACTAAATATTGAGTTCATTTCTTTTTTGTGGTGCCCAAACATATGCACCTGCCTAACTTTGTTTAAACAATTATTGCACACTTCTTTGTTTCATTTGTCAAATATCGTTGTGTCTCCTATATGTTATATTTAATTAAACTTTTTTATTGTAACAACCAATGATTTATACAAGAAAATCATGAACATTGACAATGTTGCCCAAACCTACGCACCCCACTGTATTGTAAATAAATATTGGAAGTTGCAGATTTTTGGGTTTGATTCCAGAAATGTAGCTACTTGTTTGGGCTTGCTCCTGTGTCCTATCTCACTTCACTATACCTGTGTATTAAAGTGAAATTGTTTGTCCTGATGCAGAGTCCTAGCATTTTACAGTTTTCTGTCCCCTTCTCTCTTCCTTTTGCTAGTTCCATACAGGGGCTGCATTTCAAAATATAACTTATTAGACTTTTATATTTAGGTGAAATTGATATTTAATATGAAGAGAATAAGAGGCTTTTGGACAAACAAGAAATTGGATGAAGTATAATTTTAAGAGCATAAAAGTTGGAGTGCCATACTCTAGGGCTGTAGATTCAGCCCTAGAGTATGGCAGACTATCTCTACAGGGCCAAGGACACATAACTGGGCCAAATATGATAACATACATTTTTCTTTGTGGATGAGAAAACAGATACTGAAAACATTCAGCAGGGGGGTACAGGGTGCAGAGATGTACTGTTAAGTACTAAAGTACAGAAATTAAATTAGATTCAGTTGTATGTATGTGGTGAATCCATTCACAGCTATTTTTACAAACCTGTCACTGTCCCTGCTCTGCTACAACCTGGTTTTGTTAGTATGAAAATAAATAAATAAGCTCTAAAGGTTGGTAATTAAGCAGAAACAACTCAAATTCTGTTAGTGGTTAGAAGGGCAGGATTTTTACAAAAGGATTTACATACATGTACTTAACTTGTAGCGGGATTAACCCTCTGCCGGTCTGTTCTGTGAGGGTCTGTGAGGGTCGACCCACCCAAAATAAATAAATAAATAAAAAGTCAGCACAACCAAAACAGCAGTACGATGTGATTATCGTACTTCAAAAGTGAAGCTAGTGGCCAAAGAAAATAAATCTAGTTCAGCACAACACAAAAATACATGCTAGGTTTTCACAACCTCACTAAGTTCAGTTTCGTTAAAGTTTGTAAAGGGCAAAAAATAGAGAAAATAGAAGTCCTGACAGGGTCTCCCGTGGATCCTTCCAAGCCAGCCAAACCTAAACAGCACAACTCAGACAAACGATGTCAGTTCCACAGGTCTTTGCACATGGTAGTGGAGTAAAAGTAAATTGAAATATTACAGTATATTTTTAATACTCCTACTATAATAGTAAAGTACAGGCACCTCTTAATTGTACTTGAGTACAGTACTTAAGGAAATTTAATTTACTTACCACATGTACTGTATCTTATATAAATGAGTTTTATTTACAGCCTAGTCAATTATTTTAGTTGCCTGGCTGTCTCCTGAAATCAGGGAACATTGTTAAGCAGTTGCTGGATAAGCATTAAAATGTCAGGATTGACATCTGAGTGGCTGGGTGCCCTACTGTATATTGACAGTAGTCATGATATTGGTGTAGAAATCCTGATTTGAATGTCCAGTCTAAAAGCCATTTAGACTGGACCCAAGGAAAATAAACAATTAAGTCAATTTAGACTGGACATCACCACATAATAAAAAACTAGATTAGGACAACAGCAAAAAAGACATGATTTAACAACAAGATAGCTCTTTACGTTGTACACAGATTGATTTAATTCAATTCAAAAGAGCGAGAGCACAAGAACAAAGGTTATAACTTGCAATGATGTCATAAAGTGGACAGAGGTAAAGGAGGAGAGGAACAACATTTAACATGGGTATAGCTATCAAAATACATGTTTAACCCATTCATGAACTATTTCAGGTGGCTAAGTAAGCACATAAAGAAGCCCATTTGTTCCACTGTTCTGAGTCTGGATTGGCATCCCAACAACATTCTCCTGGCAGCTGGCTCTGCAGACCTTCATTGCAGGTGAGACCACCACCAGTAATGTGATTTAGTGAAGAGTAAGCTGACAGGAATCTTTGTTCTACAAAGAACCATACCTAAGAATAGTTCTTAATGTCATGACCTTAAGTTTCTGTAACGTTTTTGGTGTCAAAACTTCCCTCAGAAAGACAATTAAGTATACTTATACGTCTCTGTGCTTCTGTAGGGTTTTTTCTACTTATATCAAGGACATTGAAGACAAGCCTGGACCTACAGCCTGGGGGTCCAAGATGCCTTTTGGAGAGGTGCTGCTTGAACACAAGGACTGTGGAGGTTGGGTACACAGTGTCTCCTTCTCCCCCAGTGGAGACCAGTTGGCCTGGGTGGCTCACAACAGCAGCATCACTGTGGTTGATGCTGCTCTGGGGAAGGAGTGAGTGAGGACTGACTTAAACCTTTTGATTTCGAAGTATTTCATGTGATGAGTGTTGAACTGACAGCGTAGCACTTCTTTATGTGTACAGGGTAACCCAGCTGACCACTGACCATCTGCCACTGCTTACCGTGCTCCATGTCAGCCCAACGGAGATTGTTGCTGCGGTAACTATTTTAGTTTGAGTGTATGCAAAGAATGTGTGTGACCATTGTCAGCATGCATGATTTTTTGTAAGATGGCGTAAAGATCAATCATGAATTGAATTGGGGCAGCCGCAGATCAGGGTTGGTGGTTTGATTCCCAGATTACCTAAACCAATGCAATATACACAGATAGTTAAGGGATTCTATCTGTGGTGTTCACGAGCTACAATATTGTATTTGCAAATACCAAAAGTGATTGGGCCACAGCTAATGTTTTGCTGCCTCTAATGATGGCTTACTTCACTGGCAGTGACAGATTCCAAATGCATCACTTGAAATAAAACTCAACACCTCACATGTACTTAGTTGTGTCAGCATATAATCATGTTAACAGAGCACAAAGGCAAATGACCAAACACACATCAAATGAATTCATGCTATATATTAAAAAAATAAGCAGTTTAAACCAGCGCGATGTCATAAATCAACAAATCCAAACAAAAGAAACTGTAGAAAATCAAGTTAATCGACCCAAATCACTTTCAATTCAAGAACCAAGATTCTCCTGCTCCATTCTTCCTCCTGCAACAGCATGCTTCAGATTGCCCGTCCCCCAACCACAAGTGTGCCTATTTATCTCCTCTCTCACTTCTCATTTTCTGTCTGCCACACACCTGCTAAGGGAAACAAAGAGCTGGCAGACACCCTGAATGAATTTTACTGCAGGTTTGATAGACAGAACCCCTCACCCCTCCCTCCTCCACCACTACTGCACTCTGGGTATCTGAGGAGGAGGTGAGAAGTGCCTGCCAAAAACAGAAAACGAGGAAGTCTACAGGCCCAGACGGAGTGAGCCCTTCCTGGCTAAAAGTCTGTGCTGAACAACTGGCCCCTGTCTTCACCCACATCTTCAACACATCCCTGCAGCTGTGTCAAGTTCCCCTTCCCTTTAAACACTCCACCATAATTCTGGCCCCTAAGAGATCCACTATAACAGGACTCAATGATTACAGGCCGATTGCTCTGACGTGGTCATGAAATAATTTGAACGACTCTTGCTTGCCCACCTGAAAAAAATCACAGGCCCACTGCTGGACCCCCTGCAATTTGCCTACAGTTGCCCTGTAGGCAATTTGCAGGGGGTCCAGCAGTGGGCCTGTGAGGATGCGGTCAACGACTGGAGGATGCGGTCAACGACTTCTCATCAGCTTTCAACACCATCATCCCTGGGACACTCTTCTCTAAACTCTCCTAGCTCTCTGTCCCCAGCTCCACCTGTCAGTGGAACTACAACTTCCTGAACAACTGGTCACAGACACATCACATCAGCCTGGTAGCTCAGTGGTTAAGGCCGAGGGCTGGGAAGCAGGAATCCTGGGATCGATTCCCAGCGGAGTCACCCAGCCCATCCCCCATACCATTTGTGTCCCTGAGCGAGACACCAAGCAGCTACCTCCGAGCGCCACCCGTGACTGCTCACTGCTTCCCCCAAGGGGGATGGGTCAAATGCAGAGAAAAAGATTCTTCTTCTATCAGCACTGGTGCCCCACAAAGCTGTGTCCTCTCCCCTCTCCCCTCTACTCTTATCCCTCCACACCAATGTCTTCATCTCCTGTGACCTAAGTGTGAAGCTTCTGAAGTACGCAGACGACACCACCATTATTGGTCTCATCCGAGGCGGTGATGAATCTACGTATCGACAGAAGGTTGAACGACTGACACTCTGGTGCAGTCACAGCTGAACATGCTGAAAACTATGGAGATGATAGTTGACTTCAAACGATGCCCTCCTGTTCCACCTCTTCCAGCTTCTCCCCTCTGGCAAACACTACAGAGCTATGTTTGCTAGAACAACCAGACACAAAACAGTTTCTTCTCTCAGGCAATATCACTGATACACACTCACATACACTGTCTTGTCTTTTTGTCTTGTTAGAATTTGTCTTTAATTTATTGTTTTTTCATTTATTTGTTTTCTGTCTTTAATGTCCTAGAGAAACTACAAATGACCAGAAGCACATCCTTCTTGTATGTGCAGCTGATTCTGATTCTGTCTCTAATTTTAGGGCCATGACTGTTGCCCTTACCAGTTCTCCTATAAGGGTCCTGGTGCCTTAGATTTTGTGAAGAAGCTTGATATTCCCAAGCAGATCTCCAAGAGCAACATGTCAGCCATGCAACACTTTCGCAACCTGGACAAGAAGGCCACTGAGGAAGACAGCAATGACATGGACACTCTTCACCAAAACAGCATCTCGTAAAGGCCATTATTAGTGGTTGTTGACGGAGTTTGGGTCAAATGTTGGAATGTTTGTGTACTGTGGTGAATTTTTCTGCATGTCATGCCGCATGTCTCACTCTTTTTTTCTCCACGCTATTTATATTTTGTATTTTAATACATGGATAACGACACCAATTCTGTACTTTACTTTTTATGTCATTTCAAATACTAAAAAACTTTTACTCAGTACACAATTGTGCACTTAAAAGCTACACATGCAAACTCATTTAATACAAATTTCAAAATAGTACAAATATATAAATTGAAATGCATAATTGTTGTTACAAAAGAGTGTTTGTGAATCTGTGACTGTATGCGTTTCCGCTGTGCGTCTTGCGCCTCTCACAGAATGCATCTCAGAATACACTGCTCAAAAACACACGATCATCACGATATAACAAGTCAATTAAATCTGAGGAATCAGTCTTGATATTTGGTACCTTCATGTGCATTGGCAAATCCCCATCAAAGGGATTTCTTCATTATTTGGTGGCCACAGACAAATGCTATGTCCTTAGAATGAGAGATAGCTATTGTGATGGATGTGAAGTTTTGTGTAAGAATGCTCCAGTGCCTGCGGCACAAATTGGGCCTCAGTCTCAGGAGCACATACCAGGAAACTGTCTATTACACCTTAGAGCTAGACAGCAGTTGAGCCACCGGGCCCCACTTTCTCTATTAGCTGTTGTGTTTTTTTTCTATCCTGCTATTACTGCTGCAAAGTTTCTAATATCAAAATAACTTTGTAATTATTTTGTGTATGTCTTGCGTCCTGTAGGCAGCTGTGTGTGGTATCAGGGGAAAAGGCTAAAGTGCAGAAGTACAGCAGTGTGGGTCTGGATGGAGCTATGGTGATCTGGGAATTTAAGGTAGATATGTAAACGCTGTTTAATTTACTTACTATACATAATTTAACTGTAAACATTTTTAATGCATTCATTTACTGAATATGAGTTAATAGTATTTTGATGCACTATACATTTTTATACAAGCTATGTAGAAAACGCAACAGTCCCATTGAGCAAGCACTTGGCCACCAGGCGTCACTGGTTGGGGTGACTGGACAGAGGAGAGAGAAAAGAACAACATATAACAGGGTTAAATACAACTACAAGGAATGGCAAATAAGCATATGGTATCCATTTGCTTGATTCATTTAGAATGGAAGTCCTTTGATAATATTATGAGAACAAAATAGCTAGTCAAATGTCAAATTGAGGTAATTTAGCACAGAAAATAGTGTTTCCAAGATGAATAATAAACATTCCACTTTCTATAACAGAATATGTAGTATGACACATTTTTATTTAACTGACATCATGAACATTTTCATATTATTTGATATTTTATTCTCATTAATTAATTAATTAATTACTTAACCAAAGCAGCAATATAAAAATATATAAATAAATATGCTACTTACAGAAATAATTACACCTTACGGCATAGAGAGAACATTTTGAGTGATGGTCTTGAAGTGTGTTTTCTGAATAATTTCCACAAATGTGTGATCAAAATGTTACATGTGCCATGCAGATGAGACTCTGCATTAATAAAATGTTATGTGCAACCAGTATTAGTTACCTGTTTCACTGTAACCACAACATGCTCTTAACTGTGCTATAAATTGTTCTCACATGTTTTGCACTTATTTTGCAGCACTGACTCACCACAAGCTGTTTGTTTCTGATGAGACTGGACTGATCAACACAACATCTTCTTTGAATATATACTGTACAGTGCCGCTAAAGCACAAACGCCATAGGAGTTTTTTTTATAACATTAAATCTCTTTTTAGAGATCTGTTTTCTTTATTGGTAAAAAACAGTTTTATAGCACATACTCCATGAACAATAAAGCACCAACTCTTAAAAATCTTTGACCCAAATAAAAGTGATATTTACTAATGTGTTGATACTATCCCATTTACTTTCAAGCTTCTCACACACAGAAACACATACACCATGGACATTGTTAGGCCTATTTTGGGTGGGCTTCAGAAAAATTTGGGGGGGCTTCAGCCTTCATTTAGCTTCAGAGCTCTGATCTTTGAAGGTCTCGCTAGTAGGTCAGAATTCCGAACGTCCTTGAACACCTCAGTAGCATACTGCCCATCGTATTGCTGCAAACTCCCACAGGTGAAAACAACTGCATGTTGCCACGCTGCTGGAAAAGAGCATACAACTGTCAAGCTAACCTTAACTCTGTGGTGATGTGGAAACCCTCTGGTGAGTTAACGTTTAACATCAGATGTGTTTGGAAGTCTCAGTCATTCACTTTTTGGTTGTTGACCACCCAAAGTTTATGGTAAACTTAAAGTGCATTAAATAAAGTGCTTCAAACAAAGTGCTCAGTAACAGAGTGCATGACAAACATTGCCTTATATTCCTTCCAGAACTACTCTTTCAGCAACAAGTCGTTTGCTGCTTAACTGCTTTTAGATCTTTGTTTCAGTTGTTTCCGTGTTGTACTTACAATTACAAGCACTTCAGTTTCCAGGCCATGAGCCCAAAATGTCCAAGTTTTGGTGCCTGAGCTACTTAGTTATCACTTTTGCCTTATGGCCCGGTGCTCCATCGTGCTGGAAAATGCATTGTTCTTCACCAAACTGTTGTTGGATTGTTGGTACCACACTTTATTCATGGCTATGTTTTTACGCTAATTTGTAAGTGGGCCCCCTCCCTTGGATGAGAAGCAACCCCACACATGAATGGTCTCACTTCACCGTACTGTTGGCTTGACACAGGACTGATGGTAGCGCTCACCTTTTCTTTCCGGACAAGCCTTTTTCCAGGTGCCCCAAACAATCGGAAAAAGGCTTCATGGGAGAATTTGTCTTTGCCCAAGTCGTCGGCTCCATTTATACTTTTTGCAAAAGACCAATCTGTCCCTGATGCCCTTCTTGACACCAGGCCACCTTCCAAAAGTCTTCGCCTCACTGTGCGTGCAGATGCACTCACACCTGCCTGCTGCCATTCCTGAGCAAGCTCTGCACTGGTGGCACTCTGATCCCGCAGCTAAATCCTCTTTTTTTTTTTTTTCCCGGCCTGTCAGTAACACAGATGACACGAGTACATCATGTATGTATAGGTGTGTAGTCATCATTCACGGCCCTTTCTTTTATTGTTTTATATTTATTTATTTTTTATTTATTTATTTATTTATTTCAGTTACAGACAGGACCTGGGGATATAAAAGAAAAAAGGGGAGGAGAGAAAGAGAGAGAGGAAAAGAACAAGAAGGTGGGGAGGGAGTCGACAGATGATGGGACAACAGATAAAATGGAT
>JAUMHJ010000027.1:486383-496652 GCA_032361105.1 Microctenopoma lineatum
GAGTCAGACGGGGTTCGAACCCACAACCTTCTGCATCCCAGTCTGACGCCTAACCCATTGAGCTACCAGGCCGCTGGTAGAGTAACTCATTAAAAAGCCTCCAGTTAATTCAGAATGCTGCAGCCAGAGTTTTGACTGGACTTAAGAGAGATCATATTACTCCTACATTAGCTTCTCTCCATTGACTGCCTGTTAAATCTAGAATATAGTCTAAAATCCTTCTCCTCACATATAAAGCACTGAATGATCAGGCCCCAACATATCTTAAAGACTTGATAGAACCTTATTATCCCAGCAGAGCACTTCGCACTCAGAGTGCTGGTTTACTTGTGGTTCCTAGAATTTCTAAATGTAGATTGGGAGGCAGAGCCTTTAGCTTTCACGCTCCTCTCCTGTGGAAGCAGGTCCCAGTTAAAGTTCGGGAGGCAGACACCCTCGCTACATTCAAGGTTAGACTTAAAACTTTCCTTTTTGATAAATCTTATAGTTAGAGATGGATCAGGTGACTGAACCATCTCTTAGTTAAGCTGCTATAGATTTAGTCTGCTGGGATCTTTCATGGCACTCTGAGCTCCTTCTCCTCCATCTCTCTCCGTCTCACTCATCATGACATCATTACATGTTGTTAACATTGTGTCTCCTCTCGCTCCTAGTTGTGCTTCTTCCTCCTGTCTCTCTTTCTCTCTGTACCTTCCTGCAGGTGTCCTTGACCTTGGAGTTGTGTGATTTCACCCTGTGGCGGCTGGTCCTACCACCCTGCCCAGTGCTTTGTCTGCTGCCCTTGTTATTGTTATGATTTATGTTACCTGCTGTTCTTTTCACTCTCCTGTGTCCACTAACCCCAACCGGTAGAGGCAGATGGCCGTCCACTTTGAGCGTGGTTCTGCTCGAGGTCTCTTCCTCTTAAAGTTTTTCCTCTCCACTGTTGCCTAGTGCTGCTCAAATGGAACTGTTGGGTTTTCTGCATTATTTTGTTTATATATACACACTTATATTTTTGCAAGGTCCTAAACCTTGCTATGTAAAGTGCCCTGAAATGACTTTCTTTGTAATTTGGCGCTATACAACTAAAGATGAATTGAATTGAATTGAATATGTCATACATCGTGGCGAAGCCATGCCATTCATTGCCTCCAGTCATATTAATGGATTATTCTCCAACTCTAAACTGGACTCTTTATTAATTTAAATGCTTTACTTATATGCTCCCACACTATTGATATCCTCTTTTTTCCTAATTTTTCTTATTATTCCACCCTTTTTAGGACGTTAATGCGTCCTAGACACTTTGTCAGAGAAATTCCATTAAAACTTCTAAACGTGTGTCGTCTTGTGTGCTTATGTGTGATATTACTCTTCATCTTATTCATCGTTTTTCATAATGTTTTCAACATTGTTGTCTATGGGAATCATTGTTCAACTTCTCATCAACTTTCCTATTTTCATCATCTTCCTGTGTCATCGTTTCTCATAGAAACTTTGACACCTTTTTTCAGCTTTAAACAAATCTAAAGACTTGCATCTTTCTTACTTTATGTCAGCTTCCACGTATCTTTTGCAGATGTGCAGATGTGTTTACTAATACTCTGAGTCTGTGTGACCATTACCATGGCAACGTAGCTCGCTCTTTGTCTCTTGTCGACTTTTTGTCTATTCCTCTTTGTCTGCTTCTTTACATTCTTTCTTGACAGACAAACACACACACACATACACAGACAGACAGAGATACACAAACACAGAAACAAAGATACACACAGACACACACAGAGACACAGCTATAAACAGACCCACACAGACATAGACAGAGATACACAGCTTCACACAGACACACATAAACAGGCAGAAATACACACAGACAGACACACAAAGACACAGAGAGCCTTACAAACTGTCTTTGTTCACCTTTGTCTTTATTCCTCTTTGTCAGCTTGCTTACATTCTTTCTTGACAGACAGAGAAACAGAGACACACACAGATTCACACAGACACACATAAAGACAGACATACGCATACACAGATTCACAGACACACGCACACAAAGATAGACAGACAAATACAGACAGACACATACACACACACACACACACAGAGATACAAGCAGACACACACATAGATTCACAAACAGACACACACAGAGACACACAAACTTTGTCTTTGTTTATCTTTGTCTCTTCTTAACTTTGTTTCTATTCCTCTTTGTCAGCTTCTTTACATTCTTTCTTGACAGCCACACACACACAGACAGACACACTCGTGCATCTTCATCAGAAATGGTGTACTATTATTTTTCATCTTATAGACTTTTATACTTTTCATCTTAATCGTTTTTTTTTTAACATTGTCGTCTATGGAAATCATCGATCAATTTATATTTCCCCTTTTAATGGTCATCGTCATCGTTTGTCGTACAAACGTCATTCCAACTTTAAACGAATTTATACACTTTCATCTTTCTTATTCAGCTTCTTCGTATCTTTTACACTTTTTGTTTCAGCAGTTTCCATTTGGGTTGATTTTTTAGCAGTTTTTAACTTCTCCATTAGATTCACAATAACACAGACACACACACACAAACACAGACGCACACACACACACACACACACACACACACACACACACCTCAATCACTACATGTCACTACAACCATGGCCCAGCATTTCATGTAGATACACAGAGACACACACACACACACACTTTAATTGCCACTGGGAGTAAATAAAGTCTTCTGATTCTGACAAATACACACAGAAACACCTCAATCACTACATGTTTCTGACCATGACTCAGCATTTCTTTTAGTGTAGTTTTTTACTTTAACTAGTACCAAAGTTATGATTGTTTAGCACAGACGCATACACACACACCTCACTCCGCTCTGAGTTACAGTTTTAAGTTTAAAGTATTCATTATTATTATTAATCTTCCATAATAGGAGTCTGATTTTCACAGTAAGGGCCTTTTTGTGAAAAATCATGAAGAAAAAGTTTCAAAATCAGTTGGCTATTGATAACGGTTGGTCATTTCAAACAGACACAGATGTCAATATTTAGACATTGTCAACTTTCTTCAACTTTTTCTTTTATTATTCTTTTTTCAACTTTGTGTCAACTTTTTGACTTTGTCAACGTTTTTGACTTCGTCAGTTTTATTAAACTTTTCGAAATTGTGTAGGTGCTCTCTCTCTCTCTTTCTCAAACACACGCACACCTTTGTTATCCCATTGTTAGCCAATGAAGGCCTTTGGTGCTTTGTACTAATTAAGATTGATGTTGATGTTTTATACCATGGAAAAAACTTGGTTAACTGTGGTTGTTTTTAAAATGTGCTAGGGCTGGGTAATCTTTGTATGTGTCTGCATACGCAGTGGGAGAGGAGGACGTGTGCCAGTTTGTAGAGCTGCGAAGATTACTCAAATTATTCCACTAACTCGATTATAAAAAATGATTGAGACATTTTTTTCTCGAATCGAGGTTTTGCATACGTCATGTTACATAATGCACTTTCAATATTGTTTAAAACGCAAAATACGTTTTATCCGATCACTTGAATAATCGATAAAAGAGTCGACAGAATACTAAATTCCAAAAACTTGAGAATTGCAGCCCTACACGTAGGGCAACAAAACTTTTCACTCCAGCAAAGACTTGTTTGTAAAAACAGTTTGTATTCGAAATGTTCCCTCTATATATTTATTTCATACATTTTTTTAATTTTAAATGTGAAGCACTTTTATTTTACAAAAGGAAGACTGCTTCTTTATCTTAATGTTAAATACATACGGTTCTTTGTTTTAATTGTTACCAGGTTGAAATGCATTAGCAAATCAGTAGTTCTGCTGAACCCAGCACTGTGTTGAAGATGAATAACTGATTTTTGTTAGTTTTCAGAAGAATAAAAACAGAATTTAGGAAATATTCAAATGCCCTAATCATATCACTAAATACATTAATTTAACAGTGCAACAAGAGGCTTTATACGGTGCATAAAAGGACACTTTCTTTTTTTAACAACTTCTAATTAATCAATCAGCAATGCATCTTTTTTTTACAAAACCTATTTTATATGTTCCAAAAACTACCTTTAGAACATGAACATTTGTCCCATAGTTGTCTTTTTGTAACAACTTCATGGGATCAAAAAATATCATATCATATATTCCGATTCAGCTTAAAAATATTGAGATGTGAGTTTTGGTCTATATCGCCCAGCCCTACCTACAAGTATGTGTGTGATTAAGAAACAGAAAGAGCCTGATGAAAGACTCTTCTCTCGATTGTAAAGATCGAAATGTGAGCTCGGTATAAATTGTTTAAAATCCTATACCACATGTAAAAATATTTCTGTATAAAGAGGTCTATACTTCTACTACCCAGCCCTAAAGGATGCTTAACAAATAAACTTGATTACCGTGTAGCCTCTGTGAGTTTACGATGGATTTCTTCATAAGTGTCCACATTGAAGGTCCTCTGGACAAAGGTGAGGGCCATCTTCAAGGCTTCTACTCGGAGCTGAGGACAATGCTCAGCGATAAACTGAAGCCTCTCAATGCGCATTAATCCACTGTAGCTGGTCGCATATTGCTCAAGGTCCTAAACAAAGACACACACAAACAATAGTTCATTAAAGTCATAACAGAATTGCACCACAGATTTTTTGCTGTCATTAAACTTTACTACCATAAAATGACTGCAGAGAATTGCTGCAGTGAAATAAAACTGCTTTAGGTTTCCCTGACTCATAACAGTTAGATTTGTAGTAGGCCACTGTAAATAATGATAATAATGATGATGAATACTTTATTGATCCCCTTGGGGAACTTGTTGTTTGGACAGCTGCTAGACCTGTGTCTGCACTACTATGGGTTATTGGTGTCTTGTCCAAAGACACCTCGACATGAAACCTGGTGGGACTAGGAATCGAACTCGCTCAACCAGGCCTATTCAAATAAGGTCCAACCTACAACTTTTTTTTAATGTTAACCTCAGAACTACTAAACCCAACCTCAAGGTGGACTTTGTTCTTCACCTCTGGTCTACTGCATGTCAGTCCTGCACAGTAAATACCCATCATATACCACAACCACCTCTTTCCAAATTGCCCTGGGATCATTAAAAAAACAACAAGACAGCAATAAGGTTCTGCTGAAAAACATAATCAGGATGACAGTTCTGACAGTTGTAAACAAATGTAATTTTGAAGATACATGGTTGCCTAGTGAAATTATTTTTTTCAACATCATACGCTAGGTGTTCTGTATAACTTTTCTAAGATTAATACCAGTGTTGGGTTCTCCACTATGTAGTTGGTGTCTGGAGCATTCTGCTGGTCCTCCTGGGGGTCTGCGTCAATCTGCATGGGT
This sequence comes from Microctenopoma lineatum, assembly GCA_032361105.1. Lineage (NCBI taxonomy): Eukaryota > Metazoa > Chordata > Actinopteri > Anabantiformes > Anabantidae > Microctenopoma > Microctenopoma lineatum. The sequence goes on from JAUMHJ010000027.1 coordinate 491,743, forward strand.
TCCACTGACCCCTGATAAAAGTACAAAAAAGTACAAAGTGTTAACATAAGACAACAAACAATACTGTACATTTAGTATAGTATCAAAAAGACTACTACAATACTGTAGTGGCTACTACAGGGTTTTTGTGTCCTGCCCAAAGAAACTGTGACATATAGCCAAAAGGAACCGGAATTTAAACAACTGATTCTAAAGTTCCTAGATAACTGCTCTACCAACTGAGCTACTATTGCCCAATAAGGATAACCACAACCACATTTCAGGACCAGGAGCTGTCCATACTATAAATTACGTAAGCGTCAGACTGGGATGTAGAAGGTCGCAGGTTCGAACCCCGTCTGACTCCTAATCCATTCCCTATCAGGTGTGTCCCTGAGCCAGACACCTTGTAAGTCGCTTTGGAAAAGCGTCTGCCAAGCAAAGTAAAGTAAAGTATTAACATGGCACAGAACTAGTCATAAACGATCTAAATTTCATGTAATTAACTCACTGTTATTGAATAATGACATGACCTAACTGCAAGCAGTAATATAAAACATCTTCAAAAGCTGCTCTTCATTACTAATGACAGGTAGTCATTCTGAATGGGTTAATAAACCCATACCCATACACGCGATCGTAGCATCACCACACATACAACTACAATTAATAACACTAAATACCTGTGTGTGTGTTTTCATACACCAACAAAGTGATAAGAGAATGTGGTGTATACGAACAATTCACCAAAAAAAACCCCACTTTGCAATGGCTACACCAGCTGCTTTTTTTAGCTAAAGGGACATACTGCTGTCAAACCCAGGAAGTTAGCTTTGCAATGCTAGAGTCAGTTAGCTTCATGCTACAATGACAACCGCAAAACGTTCCTTAGTGTTTGTTTCTAGTACGTTTTACATAGGCCGAGGAAGCAAACTTGGGTCTACCTACGTGCTGTCGCCATTTATTATGTTCACCGTGTACGTAACATACCATTACAAGAATGATCTTACAGTCACAGTTAAGTTAATTTGTTGTTAGCCAATGAAGGCCTTTGGGCAGTTGTGTGATTTTAATTCAAAACTCCACCAGAACTGTCAATTACAAACGGTTTGGCTTCTCTGGCAAACACAAAAAAACGTCAAATCTTTTACGAACAGTTGGTCGCCGCTTATTTCAGCATAATCCAATGCGCCCAACAATAACTACTTGAAAAATCTGATTTATTAGCTAACTTATTATTTTGTTTTCATTCACTATCCGTAGTCCACCTTACTGTACGTTAACTAGGGCAGCGCGGCGCTTTTAGAATTAAATATCCAGCACTGTTAAATCTGAATTATTATAGTGATGTTTTGAACTGATCATTATGCCTAATATAACGTAAGCAAATGATGCTTCGTGAGTGGTGTAACCACAACACGGTCTATTCAGTTTCTATAGCTTAATCTAGCTAACTACCTGCTAACGTTAGCTAATCTGATGGTACTGAATCTACATGACAGTCATAAGAAACCTTTACCGGCTGGAAATGATGCGGTTAGTACTCACCTGAAAATTAAACACTTGCACAGGCAAAGGCATTGCGTTGTTTTTCCTAGCTTCCTCGTAGTTATCGTTTTGGGGAAAGAAAAAGCATAAAGATGTTAACGTGAGATGTGCACCTCAGCAGCCGAGTCTGTCTGATTGGGTTGGTTCTTGCTGCAGGCCAGAGGAAAGAGGCGTCGCTACGGCTCCCGGGAAGGCCCAATTTCACATGAGCAACAGAGTAAAGATCGGCATTCAGCAGCGGAATTTTCAATTCAATTCAGTTACATTTATAGAGCGCCAATTCGCAACAGAGCGGTCGATTGTCCGAAGCCAAAGGAAGATCACTGATGACTTTGCCCAGTTCTGTTTTGTATTATGATAAAGCTGCTTTGCAACAGTTTTCTCAAAGATTTTAAGGAAAATGGCAAATTGATTATTTAGCAATAATTTCCTGAAATCTCTGAGTCAAGAACAGTTTTTTCAGGAGAGATTTACCTACAGCTCCCTTAAAGACCTGCAGTACATAGCCTGTTAATAGAGGTATATTAATCTGCTCAAATAAACACGTACTGATCAGGGGTACGATATTTTTTAGCAGTCTAGTTTGGGTGAGGTCTAAGAGAGTAGTAAGTAGTAAGTAGATGATTTGGCTGAATTAATTGTTAAAATTAACTCAGCAAGCTCTATAGGATGGTAAGTAAGACTGAGATGGTAAGTAAGACTGAAATTATAATGAATTCAAATGTTACAACAAGGGTTTTAGGAAAACACCTATTATTATGATTATTATTATTATTGTTATTATTAATTTCTACTCCATAGGTCAAAAAAACAATGGTCTCTAATAATAATGAATACTTTATTGATCCCCTTGGGACAGCGGCTAGACCTGTGTCTGCACTACTACTGGGTATCTGTGTCTTGTCTAAGGACATCTCGTCATGTAGCTTTGTGGAGATGGAGAATTTGGAACCACTGGAAGACGATTACTTCACCCACTGAGCTATCATGCCACCCCAACAAGACAGTATTGAGACAGTTGTTATCAACATCAACGTGAATGTTAAACTCACCCACTATAATCACTCTCTGTACTAAGAAGTAAATCATAACAATCACAACAATAGTGACATCACCAATACCATAGGGCAGGAGGAAATTACACATCACATCACTCTCAATACTGAGAAAGACAAGGTCATGTTGGAATTTGGATTTGTGCTGATTTACAGCATTCAACAAGAAAATTATCCAAAACAATCATAATCAAAAGAGAGTAAACTGCAGTAAAACCCTGGATAAGCATGTCAAAAGAAGAAAGAAACAATGTGGTGATGCCAGTGATTCACAGGCATTAATAAACAAAGATGTTCTGATAAAACTTTTACTTGCTTCAAATATGGGTGATCTGATAAAAAAGAGCAATGTTCTAAGTTGTTTAATATCCCCAGCAGAATCTCTGATTCAGGGCACAGCAAGTTTTTTCCTTAGAGATTATAGGAAGAAATAGATTTAAATGAAATTGGCTGTACACTGAGACTTGAGAAAGCCCTCTGGAATTGAAGGGTGAAACATCAAGGCACTAAAACAGTTGCCAGTTGCTATTGGAAAAAGCTTTTTTGAGATAACCATGACCTGGATGACTGAGACCCTTCACAGATATTTATAGTATGAGTTATTACAAGAATGCATTATGTATTTTTCTTATATTCATTATGGAATGGCAGAAATGAATTACAGCATTCTTGAAGTAACTGAATTGTTTTAATTTAGGAAAACATTGACTCCGACACCTGCAGTTTATTAGCCTACTGACTATAGATCTGTATGAAAACACTGTCTCAGTCTCTCTCGTCTATCCTATGGATGCTGACCAGACATTTTACTATCCTTTGCTGCCCGTTACGGCTCACAATCCCCCAGATTAATCCTATTAATAGTAAATAACCTGTTAGTGGCTCATTTTCTTACAATTGTAATCTAGATGTCTGCCAACTGATACAACATCACCATCAGTTTACACATAGAAATACAAATTCACCCCTACCTTCGGTGTTTATTCAATAACTATAACACCCACATCCGCTTTAAATAAAACACACACTGTACTGTACATATGAAATACAAAGTAATTTATTGTGACATAGTGAGAGGTTGCTTAATTAAAGTGGAGATAATAACCTTTGTGATTTTATTGATTTAGCAAGTCAAAAATAATTAAAGTGTGCAGTGTCTGCAGGCAGGTGGAGGTCTGCAACAGGAAACGTGGCTGGAAGACTGTGGTAGAAGAGAAGTGAAAGTGAGGAGGGAACATGGTGTGCATGGTTTGTGAAACTGTGAAATTTACAAAGAAAAACAACGGCTTACATCTGCATTTATATTATCCATGCATTTTAATCATTTGTCTTAGTGTTGCTGCTCTCTCTCAGGTGTGTTAGAATGGTCATTTACTATATGTCATTAGTGCATATCGCACGTGTCAGCAGTAGAACCGGTTGCTCGTGACGGGAATGTGAGCTGTATGGATTAGTATGCGAGTGACGCGGAGATTAAGCTGATCCGCAACCAGCCGTTCTGACAGTGATTGACTCAACTGTCGAAAGAATACTAGGACAAATACGAAACGAAACGTTCGCTCAAAGTTTCACATGGGCGAAGAAAACGAGCGCTTCTGCGCCCGAACACAGCGAGGAGGAAACGAAGACAGCCGAGCGGCTCTGGACCCGGACAGAAAGAGGAGGTATGCGGAGCTGTTCGAGCAGCTGGACTTGAATAAAGATGGCAGAGTTGACACAAGTGAACTGGGAACCGGGCTGGCAGCTCGTGGTTTACACCAGAGAGAGGCCGAGGAGGTGAGAAAATCACGGGGACCAGTACAGCGGGGCACGGCGGTACACACTGATGCTAGGACAGCTACACACAGCCAGCTAGCTTACTTTACCGAGGAATTACAAAATCACTGTGACATAATCTAGCCTTAATATGTATACAAGAAAAGAAAAACGCCCAACCACACACAACTGCAGCTAGTTTCAGTAATTAAGTCATTGTAGTATCTGACCAGTACTTGCGTTTCTTGCGCTATGCGGCCACTGAGGGGCCCCCAAGCTACCGCTTATATTATTACAATTACATGTAATTCAAATATCTCTCGGAATATGTTTGCTCTGTAATGTTGACAGAAACTTTTGTGAACTGTTGGAAAATGTTTTATGTATCGCAGAAGCAATTGCACCAGAGTATTCACTTTTTGTTTGCTCTGAAACCGACATCTTCGCCAGTCCTGCATGACTTTGGTATGCTGTTGCGTTAGCATGCGGGAGAACAGGTGTTACACCGTTTTCCGTTACCCATCAGATTCTGTGACCCTAGGGGGCGCTGTTTCGCAGGTGAGAGTATGTGCA
>JAUMHJ010000027.1:509893-522788 GCA_032361105.1 Microctenopoma lineatum
GTTTGATCAGCACTTTAATGCTACAGGCACCGTTCGGAAACTGATCAGTTCAGTTATGTTCAGTTAAACTACGTATTAAGTTCTTTAGATATTCACGGCTTTTAGCCCGGTGCGGCTTATACAAGTATAATTCCATGTTTTTTTTTAAATTTTGTAGGTGTGGCTTTTATTGAGGTGCGCTCTATAGTACGGAAAATACGGTATTTCATTCTTTTCTAGAACTACTTTTCTGGCTAAAATGTACTTCACAAGAGACGGCATCACAGCTAGAGGATGTTTGTGTTGATTGAACTTAAAAAGAAAGCTCTACTTTGCATGGTCTTTCAGTGACATGCTCCCACACTTTAGAAAGTCTTTGACTCAGTTGTTATTCCCTCTATCTGACTGCCATTGCAACGTTTTATTTATCCTCTACATACTTCTACTGAGAGGTCTTCTTCATTAGTGAGAATGTGTGGAGTCTTCACAAACAATAACAGATGATACCACCCCCCCAGATGTTCATAGAGTACATTGCAGTTACAAAATCCAGATTCTTTGTGACTGGAGCCTCTTTGGTATTTTATATTGTGTCGACAATAGAAGATCCGCATTGACGATCCTTCATAGTCAATGTCTTCAATTAGGTTGACTAGTCATTGCAGCCCTATTAGCTTTACAAATTCTGCTTCTATGAGATCTGATGTGTTATGTATTGCAAACTCTACAGACCTTTGAAATGATTGTATGTGATTGGATTGTCCTATTATTCTCTGTTCCCGTCTCCCAGCACACACACACACACCGTACATGATGGTGGACTCCACACTGGCTCAAGTGGGTCTGAATCTGAGTAAAGCCATGGGGATCCTGGGAGATGGACATAGGTAAGATTTATCCTTGTATTATAAATCAGTTATCAAATCTACCAGCACAGTCAGTGACATTCTGATGATGCTCTGGTTTCAGACCCTTTGACTATTCTGTTAGTGTAGGGTGGGGTCAGTTTGAGCTTTATGACGCTGGCTGTGTTAGGCTACAGAGAAGCTGCTGATCAGCTTCATCAACTACTTTCACTCAACACCTTGCATGTAGTAGTTCTTTGTCAGTGAAAGATTAACATTAACAACTGGTTTTCACAAAGTAGCAAAACATGGGAAGCAACTGTACATCCATCATAAGTTAAATTTCCAACAAAGAGGACAGTGTTTAATGTTACTTTCATCTTTTCTGTTGGTTTCTGTTTAGTGAGCAGGAGACAGGATCAGAAAGGCATTGTTACAGCAGAAACAGCATTCCTGGACCTTTGCAGGGAGAGTAAGTACACACACACACACACACACACACACACACCCACACACACACACACACACACACACACAAACGCTGTCATTACATATTTCATTCCAACTATGTGGATTGATTTTGGTCATTTATTCATTTTGTCCTAAATGAAGCAGAGTTTAGTGAAATGTTTGAGTGATAGAACAGCAATTAAAGAGCAATCTAAGTTCAGTTGCCGTAACGCATTTCTCCTACAAGGACTTGATGCTTATCTCTCTAAATGCTGCTGCATTCAGAAATTCAGCCTGAAAATGTATCTATACCTCAGTTCTGGACAGTCTTACAACCAAGTTATCTGTACTAATTATCTGAGCACTTATTAAACAGTTTGAGAATTACGGTGCTTACAGTGTAGTATGAGTTGTGGGGGTGAAAGGTGTTTGCATGTTTTTTGTTAATTGTAGTTTCTTTGTCTTCTATGCAGTGGTCAGCATGTCACAACTATTCTGCACTTAGTTCACAACCTTATTCATGAAGAGGAAGAGGACGAGTCCAGCCGACAGTAAGAATAAAGCAGCTCGTGGCTTCTCATTAGTATGAAAATTAACATTTCTAAATTGTGTTGAATCCTGATGCACTGGGTGAAATCCTTTGTAAAATGTAAAGACCATGAGTTAAGTTTTTGTTAAGTTGTACCACGGAAACAACTGAGTCAAAGCCAAATATGCTAGTTCCTGTTCACTAAAACATATTTGTGTACAGCACATGTCTTGTTGTAGATGTGTGAAGCTGCTGTTGCATGAAATGACACATAAAGAGCCCTGATTTCTAGAAGAAATAAATGTAGCACAGTGAGAAGAACTAAAGCGTCTGTGGTTTTCAGTTTAAGAGAGAACATGTAGTTCAGTAAGAAAAGGAGTAAACAGATAGATTTCCCTGCGTGATAAAGCTGCTGTTTGTTGTTCCAGTAGGATGCAGAATGTAGGTGAACAGTGTCACATGGCGTTGCTGGGTCACAGCCTGGCAGCTTACATCTCTGTGTTGGACAAAGAGCAGCTTCGCAAGCTGACAACTCGGATCCTGTCCGACACCACGTTGTGGCTCTGCAGACTCTTCAGGTATTCCTGTGACCACAAGCTTTTAATGACTAACCATCTACTTTTTCTGCTTCTGTTATGTCTTAGAAGTAACTTATTAAACATCAGCTTACTGTTCCATCCATTATAATGTCCATTTACATTCATGTTTGTCCAGACTCATATTCTTCTGATATTCAGAATGATTGATAATACTTGAATTTGATTCATTTAATTAGTCATTCTGTCCTTGAGACCAAGGTTTTTTTTAACATATTGCATTCACAAGAATTCACAAACTGGACTCCACAGTGACTTTGACCATAGGCCAGTTCCTCACTAAATCTGAATAAATCCCACAGGATACTGCCATCACAAGAACAGGACGGACACTAGCTTCCGATCATGAGCAGTGTTTCTCTCTTCTGTTAGGATCATCACCTGTTATTAGAGTGCAGACATGTTTACATCTTGTGTTTTCAGTTTTCTCTTATCAACATCAGTCTAATCTGTGTGTTAGGTATGAGAATGGCTCTGCCTACTTCCACGAGGATGACCGGGATGGTCTAGTCAAAGTGTGCCGGTTGGTTATCCACTCCTGCTATGAAGAATACGCTTCAGAGGGTTATGCAGTCCTCAACTCCAAACAACCAGTCATCTACCTGAGTGCCTCCTGCAGGCCTGGTCTGGGACAGCACCTGTGCAGCCAGGTACTAAAAGTGGAACAACAATAAATGAAATTTAAATTATGCTCACAACTAAACACAAATGGCATTCAAAACCAGAAAAACCCCTACTTATTAACTTACTTAAGACTGTATTTACTAAAACCTTACTTAAATGCCCTCTGGTAGCACCAGTGTGTTGAGCATATTCATAAAGGGATTATTGTATGAAAGGGATGTTAATGTCGGTCTCTTTGTCCTCAGCTAGGTCTTCCTCTCTCTAGTTTGTGCACAGTCCCGTGCAACACCATCTTTGGATCTCAACACCAAATGGTAAGACAGTGCAGATCAAAAATAACTTCTACCTAGCGAAGTGCAAACAATTTGAACTCATACTGTATGTGTTGCTGTCAGGATGTTGCCCTGTTGGATAAACTAATCAAAGAGGACCTAGAAGCTGGGAAGCTTCCTCTGCTGTTAATTGCCAATGCAGGTGAAGGACAATCACCATTCATGTATTACCTTACAAGAGTGATTAATTTAACAGTAGAATGGCAACTTGTTAAATAACTCCTGCAGCAGAAATGTGGTCATTTGGATTTGCTGACATTATTTTTGATGTTTTTTTCTCAGGCACTCCAGGAGCAGGCCATACAGACAAGTTAGCTCGTCTGAAGGACCTGTGTGATCAGTACAACATGTGGCTTCATGTGGAGGGGTGGGTCAGTCTCTACAATCGGTGGTCTTTAAAAACAGTATGGGTAATATGTTTTTGTGAGACTGACTTTTTCCAAAGTTCCAAAACTCACTAATTAACGTGTTAATTAACACATTAATTTGTGAGTGATGTATGATCATTTATCTTGTAAAAAGTCGAAATGGCAGGTTATGCTTGTATGGAGTGCTTACTTACTTACATACAACACACAGAAACGTTTTCTGGGTTAAGAAAGTTATGAAGGATGGAAGTGTAACAGTTTATTTAAAACTAATCTGCTGTGAATGTTTTTCAGTGTCAACTTGGCAACCCTAGCACTGGGCCAGGTCACGTCTTATATCATGGTAATATGTTGTGTTAAATATTTCTACTTTTGTTTCATATTTATCAGTGAAATGATTTGTATGTGTAAGTTTAGCAGATAAATGGATGTTGTTCTCTCCTCTCCAGGCAGCCACCAGAAGTGACAGTATGACACTGACCCCAGGTCAATGGCTGGGCCTGCCTGCTGTAACTGCAGTCACTCTCTACAGACACGAGGACCCAGCACTGGTATGTTAATTTCACACATAGTCACCTGTTGAAACATATTTCATATGTTATATCAGTCTGAATGTTTTTAGGGATACAAAATGTACATCAGATACTAGCTAAAGACATTTCATTTCCTGTTTTCCCTTTGCACCAATTGATGCATTATTGATATTGATGATCTATATATTACTAATTCATTATAAAATAAAAATATTAATTAATGTTAAGAAATGGTGAGAAAACCTCAACTTACGTTCCAATAGAACATTATATAATATATATAATAGGTAGATTGGAACAAGTAACAAAATAACAAACATTTGTTTTCCAATATTTTCAGATACATACAAGCTTGTTTTTCACAAAAGTTGGGACTTTTTCTAAAATGTAGTAAAACATTTCTTTTCTCTAATTGATGTATCCATGATCAGATTTGTTCTCACTGTCATTAGGATCAGACTCACTGTGTCACTTTGTTACACTGTGTTTCTCTAAGACTCTGGCAGCAGGTTTGACCTCCAGCCAACCTGTGGAGAAGCTGCGTGCACTGCCTCTCTGGCTCTCTCTGCAGTACCTCGGTCACAATGAAATTGTACAGAAGATAAGACACTCCACTGATCTTGTGAGCATCACTTAATGTTCACTATGGTGTGCACATGACACTAACAATTTGAAACCTTCATTACGAGCACTTGTGTGCTGCAATCACATCACTTAACATGGTTGATTTTTAGTTTGAATCACTGTACAGTGTTTCTGTATCTAAACCTTGGCATGTCTACCATATTTGGAAACCAGCACAATGCAAAAATTCTGTTTTTGAATAATGTGTTCGTCAATCACCCGCAAAACATTTTTTAACAAATGAATTTCACTGTAGAAAAACTAGACTAACCACATTCAGGTCTCACATTAGAGGGAGGTCATCACTTTATTCTCACTATTGTGAAGAACTGTGTGAAACATTTTCAACAAATACATGTTTTCTACAAATGAAGGGTTGACGTTATGAAATGTAACCTTACTGTACTTGATCTCTACTCTCTCCTCTCTAGAGCCAGCAGCTCCTACAGAAGTTAAAATGTATGATGTCTATCAAAGCACCAGTAAGTGATCTGCCTTTAATAATGACATGACGCCTGCTGTATCAAAAGCTGTCTGTTCAGGCTTTGTGTATTTTTCTGAAAAGCATGGACTAGTTTCTCAGCATCAATCTGAGACAGGATGCTCCTAGTCTTATAAATATTCCTGAGGTGGAAGAAGGCTTGTCTGAATAGTTATTTTATGTAATGGTTAAAAGAGATATCTTGATCTAAAATACCACCAATATTCCTAACAGTAGTGTTCGAAGCCAGTGCAATATCAGCTAAGATGGCAATTTGATTGCAGGATTGAGGATTTATCATTAACATGAACAACTTGGGGATCTATCTGACAGATACGAGTTAAACCATCTTAGTGCTGTTCTTTTAATCCCAATGACATGTTCCAGTTTGTGTAATAAAATGTTGTGGTCAATAGTCTCGAAAGCCACACTAAGGTCTAACAAGACAAGTATATAGACAAGTCCCTTGTCTGAGGCTAAGATAAGATCATTAGTGACTTTTACCAGTGCTGTTTCTGTACTATGGTTTACTCTAAATCCTGACTGAAAATCATCATACAAATTCCCATAATTGCTTTGCCACAACTTTTTCAGTAATTTTAGCAAAAAAGGGCAGATTGGATATTGGTTTATAATTTTCTAAAACCCCTGGATCAAGTGCAGGTTTTTTCAACAACAGCTACCTTAAAGGCCTGTGGTACATAGCCTGTTAATAAGGAAATGTTTACCTGATCTAATATGGACGAGCTGAGTAGAGGTAAAACCTCTTTGAGTAGTTTAGTCTGGATGGGGTCTAAAAGACAGGTAGTTGATTTAGATGAATTGATTATTGAGATTAACTCTGCATGATTTACAGGGAGGAAGGATTCTAAATAAGACTGAGGTGTGACAGACGCATCTAGAGCTGCTGGACACAAGCAACTGCCCATGCCAGTTGCAGGGGGGATCTGATCAATTGTATCTCTGATATTTATTTTTTTTGTAAAGAAGTTCATGAATTCATTACTGCTGAGATGTAAAGGAATACTCGGTTCAATAGAGCTATGACACTTCGTCAGCCTGGCTACAGTGCTGTAAAGAAACCTGGGGTTGTTTTTATTTTCCTTAATTAATGAGGAATAATATGTAGTTCTAGCTTTATGGAGGGCTTTTTTTACGTTTCTAAAAATACGTCTTTCCAGGCTAAGCGATGTTCGTATGAATTTGTGGAGCGCCACCTCCTTTCCAGCCTTCGTGTTGTCATCTTTAAGCTATGGATTTGTGAGTTATGCCACGGAGCTAACTTCTTCTGATTAACAACTTGCCCCTTTAGAGGGGCAACAGCATCGAGCATCATATTTATGTATCTGCAGCATTATCAACTAGATAATCAACCTGTACTGGAGTAAAGTTACAATTTTTGTTGAAAATTCTGTAACTGTACATGTTACAGAATTAAAAGATAACTGGATCATTTCCTTAAATTTGGTGATAGCATTTTCAGACAAATATCTACTATAGTGGAATTTTTTTTCCAATTGATATAAAGTCCGATATAGTAAACTCAAACATTATTAAAGAATGATCAGATAACAAAGGGTTTTGAGAAAAAACTGTTAAGTTATCAATTTCTACTCCATAAGTCAGAACAAGATCGAGGGTGTGATTAAAACTGTGAGTGGGTTTATTTACATGTTGATTAAATCCAATGGACTATAACAAAGAATTAAATGCAGTGCTGAGACAGTCATTTTTCCACTTTGGATCTGAGAGACTAATAGTGAGGCTCTCAAATGAATTATAACTACGTTTAGATCTGGGGTTAATTAATAAGCTGGAGTTGTTGATTGCTGTGACTCCTCTACTTCATCCTGTGATTCTGGGAATATGATAATTAATATGACTTGGGGGGGGGGGGTCGACTCATTCAGACTGACATATTCATCCTGCTGCAGCCAGGTTTCAGTGAGACTAAAAATCTGATGGTCATTTATCAAGTCATTTACTAACAAGGATTTAGATGAGAGAGATCTGATAATTAATAATCCACATTTAATTGTTCTGATTTTATTCTGTTCAGTGTTTTTTATTTAAATTAGGTTCTTATCATTCACTTGTCTCGTGTTAATTTTTGATCTATATAATTTAGCTGGACGGGGAGCAGACACAGTCTCTATGGTGTGCTGATAGTTTTGGGGGGGTGATGGCAGTAAGGAAGCTGCAGAGAGGCGTATAAGACTGTGACTCTGTGTTCTGGGCTCCACTCCAGGATATCAGGGTTTAGAAGATCTTATAAACTCTGCCATATTCCTAGAAATGAGAGCTGCACCGTACAAAGTGGGATGGATGTCGTCTCTTCTAATCAGCCCAGGTTTTCTCCAAAAGGTTTTCCAGTTTTCTATGTAGCCCATGTAGTTATCGGGACACCACCTAGACAGCCAGCGATTAAATGACGTCATGCAGATAAACGTATCGTCACTGATCAGATTAGGAAGGGGACCAGAGAAAACTACGAATCCGACATTGTCTTTGCATAATTATACACCGAAGCAACATTTTTGTGACCTCCGACTGGCATAGCCGGATGTCATGATCTCCTGCATGATTTACAATCTTACTATAATTACGTTACCCTTAAACAGGAGTTCCAAATATAACTCAGATGATGCCCGCTCTGGCCCCCGGAATACACTTCAATATGGTCGCTGGAGTCTCTAGCTTCACGTTCCTGACTATAGAGCTGCCAATAATTAGAGTGGGTAACTCAGCAAGTGTGTCGCCTACCGTGATCAGGTACAAGCACAGGCGCAGAGTCTTTCAGGTCGAAAGAGGACATGAACATATCATGGTTCGTTGCATGCCATTACTTTCTGGATCATATTTTATTGCCTTACTTACACTGCATGCCCCTACAAATCAGATGCTGTTTTTTGTTTTAATCTAAGATGGTACATGACTCTGCTGGGCTCCACAGGCCTGAGCAGAGCACTTTCCAGACCAGATGTTGATGCCCCTGATTAAGATTCAGATTTTATTAGTCGCATGCACAGTACGATATGCAGTGAATTGCTTATACGACCTCAGAAATGTTAACAATTAAAGAAACATGAGGAACACAATAAATAAAAAGAAACAAAAATCAAAACAAAAGAACAATAGAATGTCAGCAATACAACAATACACTGATTACATAAGTGATTTTTCCATAGCAGTAAAGTGTAAAGATTTAGGATTTTAAAGATGTTCGCGTGTATAGACCATCTCAAATTCGTTGTTATACACATAACAAACTTTAATTGCTCTTTCCAGAAGAAGTTCATTCAAAGTTTTGGCATGAAATTTATGTTACCTTAGTGCAGCTTTTGAATAGCTGCTGTGTCTTTTTTATGCATGTAAATGGACCCACTGTTGTCCTGGGTATACTCTGGGTGGTAGACATCGAGATGAAGATTGGTTTACCGGTGTCTAATTTTATACATCTTGTGTTGGAACTGTTGAACGTTGTGTGCTGTAATTTTACTGTTACTGATCGTTGTTCACTATAAAGTATACTATTTCTCTGTTAACTCTGTCAACTAATCTTTCTTGTCAGGGTTTACTTTGATTCTTATATCACAAATAGAAGCATTTCATTTTGTGAAATCTTAGCAACATAGCTTTTCTTCTTGCTGCATGGTTGAAAACATCTTGAGAACATCATGAGAATCAGACTTAGGATGGGCAGTCATCTGCCTTTACATAGTCGGGTGAGGGGAACTCTGATTTATGTGTAAAACATATGACCTCTTAGTTTTTTTGGCAACATTCTTGGGAATTATTCATGAGCCTCACATCAACATAACACTCTAGTGTTCATTTTAGGTTTAAATGTTTTAGGGAATATGAAAAAAAGCTACAAAAAGAACAGTTGGATAGTAGACACCTATTCCTGGTTGTGCACTCAATAACAGTGCCAATAGAAAATCATCAGACGTTGTCACATCTCTTAGCCTTTGTAGCTCTAACTCCTGAAAATGTAATTAAGACTTTTCCAGCTGTATTTACACATTTAACCAACATCAAACTAAACATCAACATCAAAATCAGTTGAAAAAGGTTTTGAACAATTATCAATGTTTAATTAGTGAAATGTCTGGTTTGGATAAATAATCAGCTCCTTGCAGAATAACCATTATCAACCTGCACAGGCACAACTAATCACACACCAGGCAAAATGTTTTGAAAAAAATATTTTCCTTGAGGATTCTACTGCCATTGAGAAGCATGGACTGGAGGCATTGCCACATCCATGGAGAGCAGTTTGCCAACTCAAACAAAAACTCTATGTGACATACAGTTGTATACAGTCTGCAGTAGCTGCTTCAGCAGCTACTGAGAAAACTCAAATTGCACACATTCACATCACACCCTCTCAACTTGTAACTGTTTTGCATGTTATGCACCTAACATGATAGACATATTACCACTGAAGGTCTCAGAAACTGAAAGTTGTCTTTGTGTGTTCAACAGGTGGAGGATGAACTCAGCTCTCCCGTGGTGCTATTCAGGTTTTCTCATGACATGAGTGCTGGTAAGGGTGTCACTCTGAACCTGACAAACTAGTTAAGACTGAGCGAAATGGAATTGACATTCCACTGTTAATTAGAGTAACCTTGGATCAGTAATAAACAATACGCTGGGATCTTGCCAGTGAACTTGCCTTTTATGATTATCATAATGCAGGACGATTATGGCATCATCTACCTCAATATACTGTTCGATATTTTTTACTTTATTTCACTTTTCATGTTGTTAGGATCCAGTGGGGCCTCGGTAGAGGGTTACTGTGCTGGAGAGAAAGAGCTTCTTGATGCTGTCAACAGATGGGTGAGTGTTTGTCCTTTTGTTAACATAACGTTAAACTTGTAGCAATCCATGAATACTGATCAGTAACCAATCTTATATATTAATAAAGGAAGTGAGTATATTTATTGTAACAATCTCAGTGAAAGTCCTGCATTAAACACAGACTTTGGAGTTTTGGAGCAACAGCATTTTTTTCAGAATATAATATTTCAGTTAAATGTTTTAATATGTTCAGTCAAATATGGGTTTTAAATAATTCGATTAAAATATATATGCTGTAAAAAACAAAACCTCTGATCCCATTCACCTAGTTTTCTGTCTCATCTCCATTAGCAGCAAGCAGCAGACTGACACAGTTAGAGAGTAGCTGGTCAATCTAGTGGAAGATTTAGCTAGTCAGATCTTTCTCCTTGGCATTTATAGTATAGTGTTGGGACCTACATGTGACGATGCTTCCAATAATAATGTAATACATAGGTTTAGTTATCCATCCCATAGTGACTCTTTACCTTTAAATCATCATCAGTTCTAGTTATACAGTTTGTTGGGTAAAAAAAATGAATTTATTCCATGCTGGTTATGTGTGTATAGTGGTGGAGGGTTATGTTTAGAAGTTGTTAGTCCAAATGGCCAAGAGGAAATGTATAATAAGACAAGATAAAACACATTGTTATTGTCTGTGATTTCACTACTTAACTTCAAAATATTTCAAATATTTCTGTGGTGCAGCTGTGTGAACAGCTGGTCTGCCTAGTTCCCACCAGTGGAGTAGATGTGGTGGAGCTTGAAGATGAGGGTGCTTGTATTCGCTTCAGCCCCCTCCTCACTGCTGCAGGTAACATGAAGTGTATACACACACACAGAAATATTCTGTGTGGATTTTTAGTATTGTGAAATTCTGCCAGTAGAGTTTATAGGAAATAGTCATGACTGTGATTTCTTCCTGTCATCTAGTCCTGGGGACACAGCAGCAGGATGTTGAGGACCTGGTGGAGAAGCTGACAGAGCTAGTGCCTGTGATGAGCTCTACATTGTGCCTCAGACAGGACTTCAGGGAGGAGACCCATCGACATTCACCAATGCTCAAATACGTGGAGGAACTCAGCTGGCCTGGCCTGGGAGTTGTTCGGTGAGGCTGGATATGCGTCAGAAATTAAACCCACTATTGATAAACCTTAAATTGTATCTTGTTGAAAAGAGTAACGTGCTTCTTTTATTAGATCAGTCTATAACTGACAGTAAGAGTCAAGACATTTTTTTAAAATGTATTTTATGCTAATGGGTTCAGAACACTGTTAAGCACCTGATAGTTAATAAATACACTAAAGAGTTTTTTTTTTTTTTTTCCGGCCTGTCAGTAACACAGATGACACATGAGTACATCATGTATGTATAGTTGTGTAGTCATCATTCACGGCCCTTTTATTAATTGTTTTATGTTTATTTATTTTTCTTTTTTATTATTTTTTTATTTCAGTTACAGACAGGACCTGGGGATATAAAATAATAAAAAGGGGGACGAGAAGAAACATAAGGTGGGGAAGGAGTCAACAGATAATGGGAGAAAAGATAAAGGATAATAGAGAGAGAGAGGGGGAGACAAGACACCGACAATCTGCTTCAATACCTGTCGAGAGAAAAAAGACACAGCAACGACCTATATCTGTATTAATCACAGTAATTATTAAATATTTGGAATTGAACAGCACAGTACTAAAACAAGATAAGTTTAGAGGCAGCAGCTGATCCGGACTGTGTGTGTGTTTACCTGAGTGCACACCTGTGTGAGCGCCAGGCTCTGCCAAACATAGACAAGCAGGCACACATATACACAAATATACATTCCCACCCTAATGTACACATATACAAATGCTCACACACTCGCCCAACATGGAGACACAGAGATGAACGCTGTACACACACTCACACTCCCCATATATACTCTATCCCTTAACTCTGGGGTGTGGACCAGGAGGGCCGCCGCAGCAGCCGGGAGACCCACCAGCACAGACACAGAGTCGACGGCCAGCTCGTCCTCTCAGCCCCCAGCCCCAGACAGTGACTGAGCGGGTGTGTGAGAAGACCCAACGCCTCGCCTCTCTCGCTTTCATGTGGTGTTGTTGCGTGTTGTTCTAAAGTGCTTTTAAAACAGGGGAAAGGTATGGCCCCTCCCAAGAACCCTCACTGTCTAAGTGTGACTTGAAAATTGAGAAGTGGGCTCTGGCACCAGAGGTTGTACTGAATGTACATGCCATCCTCTTGATGCCATTCAGTCTGCCCACCCCCAAAGCCCTGTATGAATGTGTCATGAAGGAGTAAGTGATAAGAGTGTATAAGTTGTGAATTAAAATTGGGATACAGGTGGCACTAGGGATGAAGAGATCCTCCCCCGTGCCCCAGCAACGCACCTGCACCTCAAGGCCCTTCGTGTGTGTTGGTGTGAAAGAGCGGGGTAAGGGAAGCGTTTAGGGATGGGGAGAAAAGGAAGGGTGGAGGGAAATGCCCCACCCCAGAGCCAGCTCCCCCGCTGACCCCCATAAGCACCACCGCTCCCCCGAATCAATCTAGGGCAGGGTGCCCAGGCTCATCCAGACCCGGCCCACGCCCACGTCCACCCTAACCCCACACCAGAACCTCTGAACAGGTGGACAGAACCAAAGAGCATGGATGTAGTTGTCAGGTGTCTCAGCTCGACAATGAGAGCAGTTGT
>JAUMHJ010000027.1:530639-551628 GCA_032361105.1 Microctenopoma lineatum
TCAAGTGACGGGATGGATGATAGGCTGGCATCTATTTTTTTAATGCCATGCGATCTACCAATACTACCTTTGCGATCAACTGGTCGATCGCGATCGACGTATTGAGCACCCCTGCCCTAAGCTGTCTCGGGGGCACCATAAATGCGGATATTTTCTGTCCGCGTACGACTCTCTGGGTCCATTAGTTTATCCTCAAACTTTGTCTGTAACTTTATTATTTCAGTCATGGCGTCCTCTGTGCTCTGAATCCTCTCCTGCTTTAGCAATCCTCCCCTCCACTTTAGAAATCCTCCCCTCCGCCTTAGTCTGGCGCTCACCTTTAAGATTTCATCCTTGATTTTCCCCAGTTGCATGTTTTCTTGGCGAAAGGCTCTCATTTCCTGCAGCACTGTGTCCAGTTCGGCAATATCTCTATGGTAACTTGCTCGAAATCAATCGGGGGTGCAGGTTAGCAATAATCGATGATTTGCCCCTGCTGCCCCTAGTTGTTCTCTTGATTTAACTTGTCTGACTCTCTCCTTTGTCCACTCACCCCTACAAGTCGAGGCAGATCACTTGACGCTTGAGGTCTCTTCCGTTAAAGGGAGTTTTTCCTCTCCACTGTCGATTTAGTGCATGGTCAAGTGGGACTGTTTGGGTTTTCCATATTGTTTTGTATTTACCCCCTTTTTTAAATCTTACACTGTAAAGTGCCTTGAGATGGCTTCTGTTTTGAATTGGCGCTATATAAATAAAACTGAATTGAGTTGAATCTTGTAGCCTTCACTTTTGAGATTTCCCTACCATGTGGTGCCATTGCTGAGGGCATTTAATGAGAAGGGTTTTTATTTTGTTATGCAATGCCTTTTTCTAATCAAAATGTTTATTAATAATTTGGCTCACCTGTAGTTAAATCTTTAACTCTAATTTTGTAGTCCAGAATTTACTTATTTATGCTGATCACTGTTAATATTAAAGATGTAACATTCAGGGCCATAATTTAATTGCATAGCGATCCATCTCTACATGTCCCCACTGGGGAATTCGAAATGAAACAGTCAAGATGTAGGTAAAGTCAAGACTATGGGATTAGTTGAAGGATTTAGTTGGCAGAATTGGATGAACACAAAGCAATTGCTTTCATCTTTAAGGAATCAAGTAATTGGGCAACATCATGTGCAATTACGGACTGTGTGAAGCCTTAAGCCAGTCAACATGAGCAGGTGCTCGGCTGCTCTCCATGAAACAGCATTTCAAGTATTGACACTAATACCAGATATTGGCAAAATGTTTCTGATCAGTTTTCGCCCAGGTCACTTGTTTTAGAACTGTCAACATGAATGTGCTTTGTTCGGCTGTGCAGCTCCGGTGGAGAATGGTGACAAAGAGATGACCACAGAGGAGCCATGGGACCAGAAAGAGGCTGAGTCTAATGAGGAGGAGCCAGGAGGTGGGTCCTGCGGGGACCGGGGGCCAGAGGTACAGACAACAGAGGGGACTGCTCCTGAGATAATGGAGGAGGAAGAGGAAGTACCACTGCCCAAAGTTCCACCTACACTGCCAGATGCCCCCAAGAAGGAACACATCAATGTTGTATTCATTGGACACGTAGGTCAGTGCAAAGTCTGTCTGCTGCAGTTCACTTGGTGCAGGTGTGCCAAAGCCATCACGGACCACGCTACTATGACAGATGATGTCAAAGGGCCACTAACTAACTAAATGCAATGGCAGACGCAAAAACAGAGCAACACTTTGGCAGGAGCATTACAATGCTGATCCTGTCTCTCTGGCTTTGCCTGGGGTGCTCACATGGGAGCAGGTCTTTTAACCTGTAAATTTGTATTTGCACATCGATCTGGTTCCAGAGCTGTGCGAGCATGCAGATAACAGTCGGCATGTACTCTGCTCTAATTTTGCTCCAGTGCAGTAAACACAATTTTTAAATATGATATGTGATACTGTGATTTCTAGACTGGCGCGTGGTGAAAACAAACTCTGGTAACGTGTGAGCTGCAGCTCGGTTCTAACAGCGAACAATGAGTACATTTTGGGTCAGGTTTATTACGGAGAGAAGGACATTTTATTTTTCTTTTAGCATTTGAAGGGAAACCATTTGATTGATGGTACAAATTGCAGGAGTTATGTATTGTTGGGGACAAAGATTGTGTGCTTGTACCTTTCCCACCCCAGCAGTCATTAATCATGCTAACTGAGTAAAATTAATATTTTTAAGCTCTTGCGGGGTTCGAGTTAAACCTTGTGATCTTTACTTTACTTTGCTTGGCAGACGCTTTTATCCAAAGCGACTTACAGGGAGCTAGTACTGGTTGTCTGGCTCAGGGACAAATACAAATTTTATTTGTCACATACAATCTTATACAGTGTACAACCTGCAGTGAAATGTGATCTTCTGCATTTAACCCATCCCCCCTTGGGGGGAGCAGTGAGCAGCCACAGACGGCGCTCGGGGAGCTAGCGCTGGGTGTCTCGCTCAGGGACACACCTGGTATGGGGATAGATTAGGAGTCAGACGGGGTTTGAACCTACAACCTTCTACTTCCCAGGCTGACGATTAAACCATTGAGCTACCAGGCCGCTGATCTATAAACTCTGTGTATCCTACAGCAGATACAAATCTTTACAAACCAAACACACACACAGCTGTGCCCTAAAACCAGAAAACATTTGTGCAATTTGTTGCCCTCTGTTTTCAGAAGTGGTATAATCTACATCTAATGTTGTTTATCTGTAAGAACAAATCGAAATCCACTACATTCAATTCAACTCAACTTTATATAGCGCCAATTCACAACATAGGTCATCTCAAGGCACTTTACAGTGTAAGGTTTAAGACCTTACACATTATATCGATATATACAGAAAACCCAACAGTCCCACTCAAGCAAGTGCTGAGGCGACAGTGGAGAGGAAAAACTCCCTCTAAGAGGAAGAAACCTCCAGCAGAACCAGGCTCAGGGTAGGCGGCCATCTGCCTCGACCGGTTGGGGTTAGTGGACAGAGGGGAGAACAGGAGAAAAGGAGGAGAAAAGAACAGCAGGGGGAGAGAGAGAGAACACAATACATGTGAGTCATAGCAGAGCACAGACAGGATTTAAACTCTATGTACTGATGTTTGAATGAGCTCGCTCTTCTATCTGCTGTGCTTACTACCAGCTTCTATACATGAACACTACTGTATCAGTAGTAATCAAACTGTTAATGGTCAATAGTAGTAGTACTTATCAGAACCCTCTAACTGGAGAGGAGATCCCGGTTGTGGTTAAACTGACTCCACCCCTTGTACTTCAACAGATGCTGGCAAGTCAACCATTGGTGGACAAATCATGTGAGTAGCAGGATAATTCAATTCAATTTTATTTATATAGCGCCATTTTACAACAAAAGTTCTCTCAAGGCACTTTACAGTGTAAGGTTTAAGACCTTACAAATTATATCAATATATACAGATAAGGATTCATAAGGACCTGGATTATATTCAGGATAGCAGCTCTTTAATATGGTGTGTATCTGAATGTCCACCTCTGTATTCTAGGTATCTAACAGGTATGGTAGACAAGAGAACCTTAGAGAAGTATGAGAGAGAAGCCAAGGAAAAGAACCGAGAAACCTGGTAAGAGTGATGTTTGACATGGGAAATGTTTACTGGATTACAGTGTCAACCATTTTTGTGTTTAATGCTGTGTAATTGAAGTAACCACATGTTACTGTGCTAGTATTGGCTTAGATATCATAGATGCCAATAAAAAGATCAAAGCAACAACACAATATCACTTCACTTTTTACAGGTATCTGTCCTGGGCTCTGGACACCAACCAGGAGGAGAGGGACAAGGGCAAGACGGTGGAGGTTGGCAGGGCATACTTTGAGACAGATAAAAAGCATTTTACCATCCTAGACGCTCCAGGCCACAAAAGCTTTGTGCCCAACATGATTGGAGGTGCATCCCAAGCAGACCTGGCTGTTCTGGTGAGTCTAAGAAATAACCAGGGTTGTTAAACTGGTGAAGCAGTGTTTTAGAAATCAGCAGTCAGCACAAAGGAGCCTGAAACACCCCTCATTAATAGAGGTAGGCCTTACAGTGGGTACATCTGTACTGGTCTGTTTGATGGCTGACATTAAAGGAGAAGTGGCAGATGGTTGCAGGTAGTAGAGTTGCTCATCCAGGTATTAAAGGCCATCGAGCAAAACTGGAAGTATCACTTTTTGTTGTTTAAGTTGTTTTCTATGCAACATTGTTTAATTTTATTCATCAGGCTTGTGTTTCACTGGCACTAGACTCAATGAATTTGCTGTCCCTCAGGTGATTTCTGCCAGGAAAGGAGAGTTTGAAACTGGTTTTGAGAAGGGGGGACAGACGCGGGAGCACGCCATGTTGGCCAAAACAGCTGGTGTCAAGCACCTGGTCGTCCTAGTGAATAAAATGGATGATCCCACAGTCAACTGGAGCCTGGACAGGTGAGCTCAAATTCCAAGGGTGGACAAATATGTCAATGTATACATCCACTTTTCTTTCAGTCACGTGTGTTTGCACTATGATTGTGTTAACTGTTCGTGCACATCATCATTCATTTCTGCATTTGGAGATATTTATGTTCCAAGCCCTTGTGTGAACATTAATTTTCTAAGTGATGGTTTATTGTCCATGTGCATTGGCCTGAACAAAATTAACATAAACTTTATCTATGTGATCTTTCCTACTTTGTTAATGATTGTGTGCTGTCCTTGTCATGTCAGCTATACCAGCGTTACCCAACTTTTTTGCCCCACGGACCGGTTTAATGTCAGACAATATTTTCACGGACCGGCCTTTATGGTGTGGCAGATAAATACAACAAAATAATATAATATGACCTGCATGAAAACTGTGGTATTTTCTAAACATAAACACGAAGTATGACATGAGCAACGTCTTCTCTGCCCTCAACGCTCTCCGGTCGCTATGGTAACGTTTAAACATGCCTTCAAAATAAGATACACCGCAAATACAAAGTGCATGAAAGATCCGACTCACCACATTGCTGAATCAGTGGGAGCCCTGAGCTTGTTTTTCTGCAACCAGGCGTTCCCATCTAGGGGTGATGGGAGACAATGACACCCGAAGTGTGTGGCTTATGTCCAGTCTACTTCGAAATTTTGTTTTGGTCGCCGTCACTGCAAAAGACTCCGCTTGGTGGGCTTAGTGCATGGGAATCTCCCGTTGGGACAAATCCGTATTTTAAGTAGGACCCCTGATACTGTCTATTAAATGTAGCTTTCTTTTTCTTGGAAGTCGAAGGCTCCTCTTCTGTCTCCTGGCTGGGCCTTTCCCCTTGGCAAAGAAACTTTCCAAAAATGTTTGTTTTTTACTAATTTTGCTAGCTCCTGGTTTTCATTTTAGCGGTAACCTATCACGTGACCGAGAAGCGCGCCTTGGCCTGCATCAAGAGTGAAAAAGACGGATGTAACAGAGAATCTGGCAATTTTTCAAAATAACACATCTTTCAGATTCCGAAATAAATAAAACAGAAGTAATGTAAGTTATTTATTCTTTCTTTGCGGCCCGGTACCAAATGACCCACGGGCCGGTACCGGCTAAATGCCTTCTCAACATCAAGACTCTGTGAACGCTTGGGTCCTTGTCCACCGGTTTATTGACATGGCATAGAAGGGTGAAACTGAAACATACAAAGCGTACATTAACCTTTCCCGTTTGTTTTAACATATCAGGTTTATGAATTACACCAACTTCCTTAAATGCATATAATCGCACTTATACTTTTTAACTGTTACAATATATTGATGAAATTATTTATTTACTTAAGATTACTTGTCTATGAACTTAGTCTTAGAAATAAAGTTCATGACAGCCCAACAATTAAGGTAAAAACATACAAAAAAATAATGATCTAAGATGGCAAATAATGTCACAAAGATTCAATACATACCTACGATGCTACCAAAGGCATAAGATATGTGTGGATGTCACTAGATTAACTTAAACTGCAGTTACAATGATTCACATCCCCAATTGACCCCACCCCCTAATACAGCAACACTCTGTCACAGACTTCCTGTGTCTCTTAAAGTTACGCGCTGAATTAACAAACTTGAACATTCAAGTTACGCATAACAGAGAAGGAACACATGGGCTTCACCTCAACAACACAGATTGTGTCCAGAGCTAATTCCAGCAGTAAAATGTCCTAAAAACGAGCACAAAAAGAAGACTCGCGTCAGGATATCTCAGTAAACTGTGATGTCATGAGAACAGGCGGTGCTGGACTGGTCATCCTTGAAAACAACAGTCCAGTTATTATCTGTGCTGAATGATTATTACACGTAAAGTGCATAACTGTGTGGTAACTCGTATGTTTTGATGGTGTATAATCAGTCCTGCAGGTGGTGCAGGCTTATTGATAAGGGTGTAGTTCTGTTTCCACCTAAAATATAAATATTGTTTTATTTTTAGTGATTCAAGTGTTTCCTTCCCATATGACATTTGTGTCTTAATCCTCAGGTATGAAGAATGTAAGGAAAAGCTGCTGCCATTTTTGAAGAAGGTGGGCTTCAACCCCAAGAAAGATATTCACTTCATGCCATGCTCTGGGCTGACGGGGGCCAACCTGAAAGAGCCTGCAGAGATGTGCTCCTGGTATATGTAAGTACTGGAGCTTCTCCTCAACAACTCTGTGCTGTCACTGTGGTAAAGGATTTCAGTTTAAAAAGCTCTACTAACTGCTGTCCTCTCTGATGTGATTGCAGAGGGTTACCATTCATTCCACACTTGGACAATTTGCCAAATTTCAACAGATCAAGTGGCGGCCCTGTTAGATTGCCTATCGTAGACAAATACAAGGTAAGAGTTTACAGTACACAGAGATACTAGTCCACAGTGTGTATATACAGGAGTATGTTTATTGTGAATCATTACCAAACATTTGCACATCATGCTTTAGATCTAAGTTTATATCTTCTCTCCAGAGTAATACATTTAATCTAGTGTCTATTTTTGCTTTTGCGAAACAATTTTTTCTATGTGCAGAGGAAACAAGATTCAAGTTTCCTTGTTGGCTAAGTTGGACACCGGACACACAAGACTTTCTGTCTGTGACTGATGCTTCCTCTCTCACCTGCTTTCTAACACTCTGCTGTGTTTCATCATCAGGACATGGGCACAGTGGTTTTAGGCAAACTAGAGTCAGGGTCCATCAGTAAAGCACAGCAGCTGGTCATGATGCCAAACAGGGTAAGACATCCCATAAACCCTTTTTAATGATCTGAAGATGGTAATGGTGGTCATGAATGACAGGTGTCAGAACACATGATACTGAAGAATATTTATTTTTTCCTCTGCTACACCTGTTCTTTCTCCTCACGCAGCATGTGGTGGAGGTTTTGAGTCTCCTGTCAGACGACGTGGAGACGGATGATGCAGTGCCAGGTGAAAACCTCAAACTGCGGCTGAAGGGTATTGAAGAGGAGGAGATCCTGCCTGGCTTCATCTTGTGTAATGCTGAGAACCTTTGCCACTCAGGACGCACCTTTGATGCCCAGGTTAGTCCACACAGCAACTCGACAGACAACAAAACAAAGTTTCAATTTTATTAAAATTTATATCCCAACATAAGTCATCTCAAGGCACGACAGTGTAAGTTTAAGACTTTACACATTATATAAATACATTGAACAAAATTCTAAACGCAACACTTTTGTTTTTGCTCCCATTTTTCATTAGCTGAACTCAAACATCTTGAAATTTTACTACATACACAAGACCCATGACTCTCAAATATTGTTCTCAAATCTCACTACGTGTGTGTTAGTGAGCACTTCTCTTTTGCCCAGATAATCCATCCCACCTCACAGGTGTGGCATGTCAAGGTGCTGATTAGACAGCATGAATATTGCACAGGTGTGCCTTAGACTAGGCCACTCCGAAATGTGCAGTTTGATCAAACAGCCCAATGCCACAGATGTTGCAACCCGTGAGGGAGCGTGCAATTGGCAGGCTGACTGCAGGAATGTCTACCAGAGCTGTTGCCCGTGAAATGAATGTTCATTTCTCTACCATAAGCCGTCTCCAAAGGCGTTTCAGAGAATTTGGCAGTACATCCAACTGGCCTCACAACCGCAGACCATGTGTAACCACACCAGCCCAGGACCTTCACATCCAGCATGTTCACCTCCAGGATTGCCTGAGACCAGCCACCCGGACAGCTGCAGCAACAATCGGTTTGCATAACCAAAGAATTTCTGCACAAACCTGTCAGAAACTGACTCAGGGAGGCTCATCTGCATGCTCGTCGTCCTCATTGGGGTCTGGACCTGACTGCAGTTTGTCGTCGTAACCATAAACTTGAGTGGGCTAACACTCACATAAATGGTGTTGTGTGGGTGAGCGGTTTGCTGACGTCGACGTTGTGGATCGAGTGGCCCATGATGGAGGTGGGGTTCTGGTATGGGCATGCGTGTGTTATAGTCAACCAACACAGGTGCATTTTATTGATGGCATTTTAAATGCACAGAGGTGCCGTGACGAGATCCTGAAGCCCATTGTTGTGCCATTCACCCATGACCATCGCCTCATGTTGCAGCATGATAACGCACGGCCCCATAGTGCAAGGATCCGTACACAATTCCTGGAAGCTGAAAACATCCCAGTTCTTGCATGGCCAGCATACTCACCAGACATGTCACCCATTGAGCATGTTTGGGATGCTCTGGATCGGCGTATATGCGATTAACAGACGAAACCTCCAGGGCGGCCATCTGCCTCTACAAGTGATTAGACATGTTCTGTTTTTCTTGATATTTGATGATGCTGGTTGTGGTGGTAGAAATAGCAACTTTTGTCATTTATTACATTTACATGTTACAGTGAAATTAGACTTCTTCATTTAACCCAGGGAGCAGTGTTTAACAATGTTTAATCCGCACACCATGGTCCTACCTGCTATGTTCCACCCCAATGATTTGAAATGTGGGGGCAGAGCAGCAGTTGTGTACAGCAGGTCAGAAGACAGACACGTGAATGAGACAAGTTACAGCTACTTTTGAAAGAATCTCTGCTTCCAACTACTGATAAGAAAAATGTGCATTGTGCTCAGTAAAGTGCTTTTAATTGTAGTTTTCCATAATTTCTCATGCTTTTCCCCTCAGATCGTCATCATTGAACATAAATCCATCATCTGTCCAGGTTACAACGCAGTTCTTCACATTCACACCTGCATTGAAGAAGTGCAAATTACAGTAAGACAAACTTAGGCCTTCTCTTTTGTGTGTTCTTGGTAGTCAAGTCCACTCCTTAAAGCAGAGACTTTAAAGATGAGCTCTTTATCATGCTTTGACTCGGCACATTTAGCCTCTGACAAAACAAATGTGATACAAGATGAATACTTACACAAACCTGCCATTTGAGCTGACGTCCACGTGTTCATATCATGATGCTCTTTGCTCTCTGACAGGCCTTAATCTGCATGGTAGACAAGAAGACGGGAGAGAAGAGCAAGACACGACCACGATTTGTCAAACAGGACCAAGTCTGCATCGCCCGTCTGCGCACAGCAGGAACCATTTGCCTAGAGACCTTTAAAGATTTTCCTCAGATGGGGCGATTTACCTTACGGGATGAAGGTAGAGTACCTGCAGGAGCTGTTGATAATTTAGCCTTAGTTACACTAATAGTCATTAATTGATTGTGTTGTGTTTATTTGTTTAAGGTAAGACAATTGCCATCGGTAAAGTGCTGAAGCTGGTTGCTGAGCGGGACTGATAAGGACAGAGCTGTCTGCGAATTCTGGTGAGAAGGAACAGGCGGAGCTTGGTCATAACCTGCCCACACTGTTAGGGGTGACAGCTCCCTGTCGTGCTCCCCTACTGCGTGCCGAAGATCAGCTTCAGACAAAAACTCATGTGAAAAAGAACCTGTTTTTTAGCAAACGACAACCAAGAAGTCCACACGAGTCAGCTTTCTCATATTGAGAGCTCAGCTATGCCATTTCTGGGTTAGTCCTCCTCCAGCTCTCCTGCCTCCCTTCTTTGGTCTACTCACCATGACATATTTTTTTTCTTTTTTTGGTCTTTCATAAATGACAAATGTCAGAATATTATCTGTAAACAGATGTGGACCAGGATTGTTCTTCGAGTACAAAAATAATTTTCAGAAGTAAACTGCAAAAGCAATTGTTTAAGAGAAATTAACCAGTTGAAACCAAATGTTTATCTCGGGTGTACACCCCCCTTTGCTTTTATCCAGTTGTTGGTTTCTCATGTGACACTCAGGCAGTGTGCTTGAGCGTGTTAAAATGTTATTAAAGCAAACAACTATGACAATAAAATAATTTGGGGGGGGAAAAAGCAGTGTGTAAATTTCTTCCTATTTCCCTGTACATGTGAATGTTTACCTGCTCATGTCTTTGATGGTAGAGTTTGGAAAGAATTAGATTGTTCCCTGTTTGGGAATATTGTTCTTGAGAATAATACTTTAGTAACTGCCTTGGTACCACAGGTCTTTAAAGTAGCTGTAGTAACTCTGGATCTAGTGTACTCTGCATCCAGGGGTTTTAACCAGTTATAGACCAATATCCAGTCTACCCTTTATCTCTAAAACCCTCGAAATGGTAGTTGTGAAGCAGCTCTGTGAACGATCTGAGCATTTTCAATCAAGAATTTGAGTAAATCATAGCACAGAAACAGCACTTGTTTAAGTTACCAATGGTAAAATAGCTTTGGGCAGTGGACGTCTTTTTAAACTTGTCTTGTTAGTTCTTAGTGCGGCTTTCAACATTATAGATCAAAACATTTTATTAGATTAAAGAAACTGCTCTAAGGGACACTCATTTCTCATTCAGTTTTTGTACTCGGGACAAATATTGAGTTTTGGACATCATTACTCAATTGTGACTTTATAGTGTTTTATCAAAATTGAAAACATGTTATATTTGGACATATTGTTTCTCAGAAACTACATCATGTTCAATAATTCTTTGTTTTGCATTCATCAGGTCACAATTTGCCCAAATAGCAAAGAGAAATTAAAAATGCATGGCATTAAAATATTTCAGGTTTTAGGTTTAAAGTTAAATTTGATTGCCATGCAGATGATGCTTTGTACACACTGCTGTTCTGCATAGGTCTGAACCCCTCGGCTAGATCATTACCAAGACTAGAAGCTAACTGGGTACATCAGCTACCTCCTCTACAATGTCATAATCTAGTTACTAAGAAAGATAAGGTAGTCAGAATTCAGACGATTGCTCTACCAGAAGAACAATGTCCAGGCATCAACACTCAGCCCCTTCTAGTGATCAGATACCCTGGGGTGATAAGCTGTCCAGAAAAGGAGATAGTACTCACTCACACCAGGACAAGTAAGCTCCACACAATGTACAAATTTCCACCTGGAGTCCTGCCTGGTGTGTTAGACCCTGGACATTTAGACAGAGCTTATGCTTTAGTGGTTTTTCTTTTTTTTCTTTCAACATTGTACATTAATACTGCAGACACTGAAATTACCTGAAGTATACTGACAAGTACATGAAAAACAATACATTAAAGACAAATTACAGAAGTAACAAGACAAAAAGACAAGACAGTGTTTGTGTGTGTTGAGTTGAGTGCAGTTTGCATCCCTAAAGCAGCAGCAATCAGTTGTTCATAACAAATATGGCCTAGGGGAGAATCTGTTCTTATGTCTGGTGGTCTTAGCAAACATAGCTCTGTAGCGTTTGCCAGAGGGGAGAAGCTGGAAGAGGTTGAGTCAGGGGTGTGAAGGGTCTGTGGTGATTTTCTCTGCCCGCTTTCTGACCCATGAGTTGTACAGGTCCTGAAGAGAGGGCAGAGGTGCACCAAAGATCTTCTCTGCAGTTCTGACTGTGCGCTGCAGTCTGTGTTGTCCTGTGAAGTGGTTGCTCCAAACCAGACTGTGATGGAGGAGGAGAGGATGGATTCAATGACAGCAGAGTAGAACTGGATCAACAGCTCCTGATAAAGGTGAAACCTCTTCAGCTGCCGCAGGAGGTACATCCTCTGCTGTACTTCAACCTCCTGTGGATACACAGACTCATCACCGTCTCGGATGAGACCGATGACAGTGGTGTCGTCTGCGTACTTTGGGAGCTTCACACCTGGGTCGCTGGAGATGAAGTCATTGGTGTAGAGGGAGAAAAGGAGAGAGGACACAGCATTGTGGGGCACCAGTTATATATTAGTATACTACTAAGTGGCCAACTTTGTCCCAAGGAGAAATGAAAAGGTATTTTTATTAGTATACTAAGTCTAATTTACTACATGAAGTATACTTTCTGTTTAAAGGACTTATTGTTGCTATGCTGATGGCACACAGTGCTTCCTGTTTTTTTTTAGGTCAGTAGTGCTGACCTGCTTAATACTGATCTCATCTTTTCCTCTTCTGGGACATCAGAAAGAAACAGACCCTGCCTTCCAGAATATATTATATTAACACACAGGTTCAAATATAAAAAATATAAAACTGAAAACATAACACTTTGTTTGACTTTAGTGCAGTAAGGAGAAAGTGTGAAATTGTTGCTTTGCTGTCAGCATTACACTGCAGTGTGTAATAAAAGACCTCTTCCTCTCCAGCCAGGTAACAGAATGCTTTGAGCCCCTCCCTCAATGAGCACCACGCCCCTCCCCTGTGTTCCTCACCTGTCTCACCTTCCAGCCGCCCTGGCTGTCACACACCGGGAGAGAAGTTGCTGGTGTCATAGGCCTCAACTAGCCGAATGTATGTTGACATGGAGGTAGAGTACCGGGGTCTGGGTCGCTGTTTGTCCTGTTTCTGGCTCGCTGTAGCCTTTGACATTATGGGCCTTCTCGTTCTTCTCATCGGGGTGTTTGTCAACGTGTTTTTTTATGACCTGCTAATCTACGCGGGCGCCATCATCATCTTCCTCAGTCTCATTTGGTGGGTGTTCTGGTACTCTGGGAACATCGAGGTGCCCCCGGCGGAGCTGGAGGATGATGTCGGGTTACTGAAGAAGGACAAAGAGGCTTTGAGCGGCGTCAGGGGCGCCGTGCGACGCCTCTCCAGCCGCATGTACAGAAGCATCAGGAGTTCCCTCCGCAGGAACGCGCGACCGCTTAGCGCCCGCACCCCTCACGCACAGAGGTCCGAGCCGTCGGTGGCCGTTGTTATGACAACGATGACCCCACGGGAGAATACACCGCACAATGCTGTTCCCTCAGTGACGGACTGTGACGCCGAGATGCCGCACACAGCTACAGAGTATTCACCTACATAATGCAGGCGACAGGTGAGGCCTTACACAGAGTAACAGAGCCCCTGTGTGAAAATTGTTTAATAATCATTATCAAGTCCAAGCAATGAATTCTGTCACTTGATTTATCTGCTTTTTATTCAGTTGGAATACTCCAGTGCAACTGCTTCAACCTAGTAAACTATTAGTCACCTAAACATTTGGTGTAGGAGCTGTAGGGAACTACCAGAAAATGCATTTTAACTCTAGCCAAAGAATCACTTTTGATCATCCAGCTGAATCATGAATCAGCTCAGTTTCATTTACTGTGTTTGATTATGAAACATGAACTAAAAATGTAATTAAACTGTACTGAGATTATGAAGACAACATTGATCACAGTCCTGTTGATAGTTTGTTAATATTTGTGACTTCAGTCGCATCCCACAGAATACTAGAACTATCTATTGTAGGACAACATATTTTCTTTCAGTTTGACATAGTGTAAACGAGGAAGTCTCTGTGACCATATCAGTAAAAATTCTTCTCACTGGATAATGATTAACCACAGTTAACGTCTCACTAAAAGACAAGCCCATTGTTTAAAGTTCAAACAATAGCAGGCTTACTTGAAACATCCAATCATTCACATGTTAATGTAAAGTCAGTTTGTGCTCACTAAAATAAAGATACTCCTTTTAATATTTTTTTAATTTGTTTACATTTTCACTCTTTCACAGTAAACTATATTTAGCCTGGACAGAAGAGATCCTGTCCTGCAGTGTCCGCAGCTGATGCTCCATGTTTTTAATGTTTATATGTTTAATGAGAAATTATTGATAATTGGCCACACTACATGAAAGAGGTGTAAAAGGTGTTGAGTTGAAGAGCAGACTGCACCCCTGCAATTTGTCCATAAAATTGTTACAATTACAAAAGTCAAATTTAACATTATCTCACACCTGGTGCCAGTTGAAATGGAGAAAAGTTAGGCCTTATCAGGGTTTTTAATCAATTTTAACGAGAACTGAATGGTAATTGCTGGTGTCTTCTCCTTGTAAGTCGCTTTGGATAAAAGCGTCTGCCAAGTAAAGTAAAATAAAGTAAGAGTTGACTCATACAATCTGTTGTGTGTCTGTGTGCCACAGTAGAGAACAGAAAGACAAGCAGAGAATTGTTTGAGAATAATTGTAGAAAAATACAAAAAATCTTAAGGCTACAAGTCAATCTCCAGAAGTCTTCATGACAAGGAGGCAGTAATGCAACAAAATGGAGGCAAACTACCGTTAAACCCCACAGAAGAAGAAGATAAAGAAGCACTTTGTGCAACATTATCAGTGTTTACAACACTAATCTAGCTCGACGTGGAAGACAAAGAGAACGTTTGGTAATAGACTGCTATGCAGGATTGTCAGAACGGGGGATAAACAGCCCCAATCAACCAAACACATTAAAGCTGCTAGAAACCATCCATCAATGTCTGAACAAAATGAGGAGGAGCCCACTGCTGACACAGAAACAGAAAAAAGCTAGGCTGGAGTTTGCTAAAATGTACTTCAGGGAGGCAAATTCCTGCTGGGAAATGTCTAGTCGACAGATGAGACCAATGTAGAGATTTTTGGTAAAGCACACTGTTCACAGAGAACAGAATGAGGCCAAGTAAAAATAAGAACACGGTATTTACAGTAGGGTACAGTGTCAGAAATCTGGGTCTATGTCAGAGGTCATGGGTGTTCCAGCGGGACAATGGCCCCAAACATACCTCTAAAAACATCCAGAAATGGTTGAAGCAAAGCACTGGAGAGTTCTGAAGTGTCCAGCAATGATCCCGGATATGAATCTGATTGATCACTTTTGGAGAGATCTCAAAATTGCTCAGAAGGCATCCTTCAAATGTGAGACCTTGAGTAGTTTGCTAAAGAATACTGGTAAAAAAGTCCAGTGGAGAGGTCATAGGAAGCAATTGGTTTCAGTGATTGTTTCCAGAGGGTGTGCAACCAAATATTAATAAATATATTTTGTCTGTCCAGCCCATTTCTGCAATTCTGCGTGAAATTATGTTAAATTTGACTTTTTTATTTTACTTTAATTGGCAGATGCTTTTATCCAAAGCAACTTACAGGGAGCTAGTGCTGGGTGTCTGGCTTAGGGACACACCTAATAGGGGATGGACTAGGAGTCAGCCAGGGTTTTGAACCTGCAACCTTCTGCAACCCAGTCTGACGCTTAACCCATTGAGCTACCAGGCCGCTGCATGCCGCTTTTTGTGTTGATTCAATGCACAGAAAGAGAATAAACATATGTATACCAAAACATTTCTAATTGCAACGATTTTCTAGGAGAAATTGTGCATTTTCTGGAAAAAAGTCAGGTGTTCAGATAATTTTGGTCATGTGTTCTAAAATACAAATATGTTATAGAAATGTGCTCTTAATCAATGCTCTTAATCAATGTCCTTGGAGCATAGATTCACTCTGTGATGACAGGTGATCTTTTTTTAAACCATCTGTTTTCTTTTGTAAGTAAACAGAGCCTACATAGAGTCAACTAGTGCAGTGTTTCCCAAAAACTCCACCTAAAGTATTTTTTTTTCTTAATATCTTCTAGTCCATCCATCCTTTAGCCTAACTGCCTGTTAAGGTCATGGGGTGTTTAAGCGTATCCCAGGGGTTCACAAAAAAGTGCTGTAAGAAATACTAGAGATCAGTTTGTGTAGAATATGACTGAACTGAACAGAAAGTGAAAATGATTGTCATAATTGTTTTTCTGTGGCCACTGAACTTGTTTCATCATGACACCAGTCAGTCCTACTTGAGAAAGCCCTCTGGAATGGTAAGGCAAAATGTCAAGGAACTAAAACAAGTCCAGGTGCCACTGAAAAAACATTTTTTGAGATAACAATGACCTGGATGTATGAGAATCTTCCCAGATAAATGTCATAATTGCACTTCTGAACAACAAAGGAGTGTGTTTCACCAGACACGGATCAATGTCAAGTGCTTCACAGAGCAACACATGAGATCCTCCCTGCCGCTGATCATTAAACTGTACAACTCTTCTCCCCTCTGTAAGAGAGAAGGTAACTGACAATCATCATTTTAATTATTTCTGCCACTACATTACACCACTGACCGCTGTTGACCTGACCTCATCCATTTTATTATCTTTGTTTTTTGAGTTGTATTTTTGTTATTTTGTGTTTGTGTGGTTTTGTTCTGGTTGTGGTTCTTTTCTTTCTTTTTTAACTGAGAGCAGTTGTAACAAGGCAAACTATTTTATCCGGACATTAATAGTTTTTTGAATCTTAAAATGGGGAAGACATGTCTTCATTACGATACAGCTTACTACGGAAATTAATTGCAACACAAATCACAGTAAGAAACATATACTTTAAGGGCATAGTAACTAATAGTTATACATTTTCATAAGTGTGTGTGTGTGTGTGTGTGTGTGAATGATGAATGTTGTGTTTGACTAAATTGTTAACAATTAATACTATTTTAAATAAAACTGAACTATCAACAAATCATTGTGTCATGATTGTAAACACAATTTATTTATTAGTTCAAGGATTTGGTTCAATTTCTTTGTGTTTATTGATGTTATATGCTTTTTTTTGTTATTTACTCATTTATTCTGAATGCGAGGTGGAACATACTGAATCTAATGATATAATTTACCTAAATGATAATATAAGGGAAAGGTTCATGAATAAGCTTTGGCTTCATCCTGCTCTGTTCTACAGTTAATATCCAATCAAATACAAGCTTTTGAATAGAAAAAGTTGCTCAAGAGTCTACTGTCTGTTGAGTTGAAACATAGCTAGGTTTATTACACTACTTACTATGAACTGCATTTTAAATTCAAACATCAATGTTTGAATTTTGAATGAGAATGATTTGTATGAATTTGGGTACTTTAGTAGCAGTTATTCATAAATATATGGGTCAGTAGAAACAGCATATTTAGACAGCAGCTCAATAAGTATTCAATAGTCTTTCTTCAAATGTGTGGATAAAATAAGAACACAAACAAAAACACAAAACAATGGTCATCAACCAGAATGTAAAAGCACAGGAAGACTGCGAACGTCACACAACTAATCAGAATGGAGAACTCAGGGCAGGTGTGTGAGGTGGTTCCAGTGAGGCCCAGACCAGATCTAGTGTTCATTTGATATTCTGATCTATATCATTAAGGTTTAACAAATATGTAATAAAGAAAAATATGGATGGAGGGGCGGGGGCAAATAATTTTTAACAGCACTGAAGCACCTTCTTCCGTTGTAAAAGTGGTAAATATGTTTATTGTCTGACCAGTTGGCTATATGCTACGATTATGTAACGTTTATTATTTGAAGTTTACTAAAATACTGATGATGGGTAAAACAGAATAGAAAAATCAACAAGTGAGATGATAAATGTGAATATATGACTGTCGGTTATAGTACAAATGAAAAACTGCTGTGAAAAAAAACAGGTTTAGCAGGTGACAGGACTCCTCACTCCCACCCACTGTGATAACAAGTGTGTAACCTTTGGAATCAGCTATTTTTGGTATAGTGTTGTTTCCTCCTGTGGCTGTGTGTCTATTTGCATGCATTCTCTCTACATTATTGTCATCAAATAGGCTACAGAGAGGTTCATTCAACAACTCTCATAGTTGAGGAGGTTCCACAGGAGAGGAGCTGGAAAGCTTTAGAGATAATATGGTACTACAAGAACAGCAGGGTATCCTGATCATTTAAATGGTAAATGGTAAATGGTCTGCACTTATTTAGCACTTTTCTACCTAGACTGGTACTCAAAGCACTTTACACTGCTTCTCATTCACCCATTCACACACACAAGCACACACACACTTGATGGCAGAGCTGACCTGACACACCGGGGGCAACCTGGGGTTCAGTGTCTTGCCCAAGGACACTTTGACATGTGACTGAAGGAGGCGGGGAATCAAACCACCAATCTTCCGATTGGCAGGCGAATGCTCTGTCTCCTGAGTCACAGCCGTGCTTTGTATGTAAGGAGAAGGATTTTAAATTATTTTCTTGACTTTACAGAAAGCCAATAGAGAAGCTAATGTAGGAGAAATATTATCTCTCTTGTAAATTCAAGTCAGAACACTGATATGAATTAACTGAAGGCTTTTAATTGAGTTATTGGGACATCCTATCAGTAATGAATTAGAGTATTCCAGTCTCAAAGTAACAAATGCATGGACTAGTTTGAAATAGGATGCTTCTAATTTTTAGAAATATTCCTCCGTGATGATAACATATCACAACACTGCTAATTCTTGCAGGTCACCGTGACAGCATTAACCTTACTGTAGTCTGTAATAAATCAGGGTAAGCCGTCCAGCTTTCCCCCCAATAAACAAGGGAAACTCTACGCACTAGCGCTATGCCTGGCTAGGCCATGAAGCAACAGTTTCTGGTTGCATGAGGTTCCGCTTGACAGAGTTAACGCGATATGGTGCGGCTTAATAGGTCGGGCGCCTTGCACATTAATGTTGTGTTTAAGAACGGTTGTCTGTCACTGAACACTGGACGAGAGGGTTGCTTCCTTGCGCCTTCGATTTGCAGGGAAGACTCTGACCAAACAGCAGCTCAGAAGACCTGGCCTTCTTCGGGTCCCTGGAGGACGCGCTGTGAGGTGCTACCCCTGGGGACTCCATTGACCTGCTCATGTCGGCAATGACAGTGAAACCTGGAGAGGCGTGATTCGGAGGAACGGCCTCCCTGATCTGAACCCGAGTGTTGTTCAGTTACTGGACTTCTACGCACGGATTGTCCATAACGAACACCATGTTCGAGCCTATGGTGCCAAGTGCACTTGTCGACAGGGTCGCAGTTCGATGATCGACTTTGCAGTTGTGTCGGATGTGTCCTTATGTCTTGGACACTCGGCTGAAGAGAAGGGCTGAACTGTCAACTGGTCATCACCTGGTGGTGAGTTGGATCAGATGGCGGGGGAGGCTGCTGGACAGACCAGGCAGGCCTAAACATGTTGTGAGAGTCTGCTGGGAATGTGGAACATCTGAGTGGACCATGTTCTGGGCCTCCATTGCCGAAGCGGCAGTACGGAACTGTGGCTGTAAGGTCGTCAGAGCTTCTCGTGGCGGCAATCCCTGTACCCAGTAGTGGACACCTCAGGAAGGAAGGAGTGAAGAAGTCCAATTGGGTCTTGTTGACCAGTAGGACCCCAGAAGCAGCTGAGGGATACCGGCGGGCCAAGCATGCAGCAGCCTCAGCTTTTGCAGAGGCAAAAACTCGGGCATGAGAGGAGTTTGGGAAAGCCATGGAAAAAGACTTTCAATCAGCACCAAGGAGGTTCTGGCAAACCATCAAGCGTCTCAGATTCAGATTCAGATTCAGATTTTATTTGTCATGTGCGCATGACAAATAAACAATAGAATGTTTAAGTAACAACGATGTCTAATTTGCCAATTAACAATAGAATGTCTATGTACAAGGAATGCAGCAAGTGGAATGCAACAATGTGCAGTAAAGTGACTTGGTGGGTGTAGTGTAGTGTTATAGTGCAGTCGATTGTGCTGTGATATGTGCAGCTGTGCTCTCAGGTGGGCGACTGAAGTTCGCAAGGTCCTTCGCGGTTTTATCCTGTCCTCCGTCCGCTGAGGTCCTTTGAGGTCTTCCTGCCCTCGGTCAGCCACCTAGAAGGAAAATCTAAACGATGAGATGGGAGTATTAAGTTATGGAAATGATTGATATGGAAATATAGAGTGACCAACTCAAATCAAATCAATGCCAGGAATTATGAAGTGATCATATGTGTATGTGTCTCAGGGGGGGAAAGCGTTGTCTCAGGGGGGGAAAGCGATGCTCCACTAACACTACAGTGGAGGTGGTGCCCCGCTGACTTTAACTGTAGACGTCATTGAGCGCTGAAAGGAATACTTTAGGGATCTTCTCAATCCCACCAGCATGTCTTCCTTAGCAGAAGCAGAGCCGGGGGAATCTGAGGTGGGCCCGTCCATATAAGCTGAGGTTACCAAGGTAGTTGGGAAGCTCCGAGGTAGCAGGGCCCCTGGGGTGGATGAGGTCTATAAGTCGGTAATGAGTCCAACTCGTTTCCAGTTGAGGTTGGACTCTGCCAGGACTGGTCTTTGACACCGATTCTGTTCATAACTTTTATAGACAGAATTTCTAGGCACAGCCAAGGGGCGGAGGGGGTCCTGTTTGGTGACCCCAGAAAGTCATCGTGCTTTTCGCAGATGATGTGGTTCTGTTCCTACCCTCACCTATGGCCACAACCTCTGGGTAGTGACCGAAAGAGCAAGATTGCAGATACAAGCGGCCGAAATAAGTTTCCTCCGCAGGGTGGCTAAACTCTCCCTTAGAGATAGGGTGAGAAGTTTGGTCATCTCAGTCCACTCTCTCTGGGGAAAGGTTGAAACATGGCGCCGCAGAGGGCAGCCACGGTCTTTCGCTCTCCAGGACTTTTCCTTTTCTGTCTTGTTTTTTGTAACTTATTTGTTTATGTATATAGTAACACGATCACATACAGCAGAGCTGAGCTGCTCCGTTATGAACACGCTACTCCGGATTTATTTCTTCCACTTTTAACTGACCCTGGGAAGTACTTTGAGGCCCTGATCGGAGGA
Source organism: Microctenopoma lineatum (assembly GCA_032361105.1). NCBI lineage: Eukaryota > Metazoa > Chordata > Actinopteri > Anabantiformes > Anabantidae > Microctenopoma > Microctenopoma lineatum. Next base: position 551,468 of record JAUMHJ010000027.1, read on the forward strand.
GCTGCAGTTGTCTATGGGACGTGGAAACGACGCAGAAGAGGTCGGCGCGCAGGAGCACTTGTTAAGCTGCGAGAGCGCGGAACACGCACCTCTCTTCCATCCATCCACCTGGCCAATGTCCGTTCCCTGCCCAACAAAATGGACGAGCTGCACCTCCTGAA
>JAUMHJ010000027.1:574333-585738 GCA_032361105.1 Microctenopoma lineatum
GTTCGGAAACTGATCAGTTCAGTTATGTTCAGTTAAACTACGTATTAAGTTCATTAGATATCCGCGGCTTTTAGCCCAGTGTGGCTTATACAAGTATATTTCCATGTTTTTTTAAAAACTTTGTAGGTGCAGCTTTTATTGAGGTGCGCTCTATAGTGTGGAAAATACGGTAATTTTAACGAGCTATAGTGCTTATGCTGTGCCATTTTCCTCAGAGATGCAATCGAGATGAAAAAAAAATAGTACTGACACCAGACATATGGACGCCAGGAGAATAAACCAGATCTTCTCCACTGAACCATCCAAGGTGTACTCTCATTGGCAGGGTTATAGTATGAGGATGGACCCACCAAGACTGGAGACTGAGCAATACCGGAAGAGCATATGGGAGAAAGAGGCATCACATAACAACAATGCACAGTGGCTTGTGGATCTAAAAGTGGATCACAGCAACCTCCCTGAACAAGCCCCAGTAACCATCACATTGGCAGACATCAAAGAAAGAGTCTCAAACATTAAAAACTGGACAGCACCAGAAGCGAGAACCAGAAAGGAATTGATAGGGATACGAGGTAGATACTGGCAGTCATTCAAGACTGTAAGACCAGACATACAAACCTGAGTACTGCCTGGATTGATTCCAAGAAAGACATTGATTCACTGATCCACACCACCAGAATCTACAGCAATGGCATCGGAATGTCATTCGGGCTGGATAAGTGTAGTCGGATGATAACAAAGATCCAGGCAAATAATACCTATGCCCTGCCAGTAATCAGATACCCCTGCTGGTGTTATCTATCTCTCTCTCTCTCCAGTCACCGGCCACTTTCTTAGGCACACCTGTCGAACTGCTCAGTGATGCAAATTGCTGATCAGCCAATCACATGGTGGCAACTCAAGGCATTTAGGCATGTTGACATGGTCAAGAGCTGATAGAAAGGCAACAGTAACTTAAATAACCACTCGTTACAACGAAGGTATGCAGAAGAGCATCTCTGAACTCACAATATGTCAAACCATGAGGCAGATGGGCTACAGAAGGAGAAGACCACACCGGGTGCCACTCCTGTCTGCCAAGAACAGGAAACTAAGGCTACAGTTTGCACAGACTCACCAAAATTGGACAATAGAAGATTGGAAAAATGTTGCCAGGTGTGATGAGTCTTGATTTCTGTTGCAACATTCAGATGGTAGGGTCAGAATTTGGCATCAACAACATGAAAGCATAGATCCATCCTGCCTTGTATCAACAGTTCAGGCTGGTGGTGGTGGTGGTGTAATGGTGTGGGGGACATTTTCTTGGCACACTTTGGGCCCCTTAGTACTAATTGATCATCGTTGCAACACCGCAGCCTACCTGAGTATTGTTGCTTACCATGTCCATCTCTTTATGACCACATTGTTCCCATCTTCTGATGGCTACTTCCAGCAGGATAATGCACCATGTCATAAAGCTTGAATCATCTCAGACTGGTTTCGTGAACATGACAATGAGTTCACTGTACTCAAACAGCCTCTGTCATCAGATCTCAATCCAATAGAGCACCTTTGGGATGTGGTGGAACGGGATATATATATATATATATATATCACATATAGATATATATATTGTTATGTATAGGGCCTTGAGATGTTATAATTTGGCGCTATACAAATTAAAACTCACCTTGGCGGCCTCCACTCCTCGTACTTGCCTCCTGCCGGTCAGCTGGTTCTTCAGGTCCTTAATCTCTGCTTCCAGCAGCTGGATGACCTCCTCATAGTCCTGTTCAGCGCTGCTGGTCTGCTGCACCACCTCAGCTTCAGCTGCCTGCAGGCGACTCTTCAAACGGGTGTTTTCCTCCACAGTCAAGCAAGCTTTCTGTGAAGAACAACACAATGTTTCATTGTATATATTGACATGTGCTACTATCATTCAAATGTTTATTTACATTTGTAAATGACGCTCAGTGACATTTAACTAGCTGTTTTTTACATCTCAACTAACAAAGCATACTCTGCATGGCATCTTGGAAACACTCCTCTCTTTTCTGGTGACTCACCTCTGAGGTTTTCTGCAGCTCCTCCTCCAGGTTTTTTTTGCTGTGCTCCATGTCCTTTAGCATCACCTGCCAAGAGGCAGCAGATAAAGCACAATAGAATTTTATAGGTATTATCATTCTCATAACAACATTATCATTACCATTATAGTTATTACAGGTGGCACATTTCTTTTGGTCAACAAGAACATTTAAAATTAGTTTTCTCAGCTTGGACTGAGTGCACCTTACCCACTAGGATAATAAAGTATAAGATAAAGAATTATTTGACTATATATATTATATATTGTAAGTCAGACAGGCATTCGTTGGACTCAACTCAAACTTATGAATATGAATCTGGACACACATGCATGTAGACTACAATGTCACTGGTTAGACATCCAACTGCTCAGCTGCTATGCAGTGAGTTTAGAATTGTTTGTGTATTTGGGGTAAAATTGTGTGTGTGTGTGTGTGTGTGTGTGTGTTTGTGCATGTGCATTAGCTGTGTTTGTGTGTTCACCTTAAGCTGCTTCATCTGGGTTTGCAGCTGCTTCACCTCTGTCTGAAACTGTTCCATCTCCTCACTGCTGTAGCTGCATTCTGATTCATATGTCTGCTGACACACACATAACCATGCACAAAGACACAGTTTAGTTTAAGACTAGTTGTTTATGTGTGCATTTTATTCCATTCCATTAAGAAGTCATATCTCTAGATGTCTCCAGTAAGAGGCAGTGAGAGCTGCTTACAGGTGAGTGAAAGGCTGATGTGTCCATCAGACTGGCTGCTTCGTGATAGGAGAACATGAAGGGGCCTGTCCCTAAACCCAGCTCCTCCAGGTTCTCCTGGAAGACATTCTTGGTGGCCTCCACAAATTCTGGGGAACAGAATAAATGCACCAGTTGCATCATTGACACTATTCATTGACAGTACTATAGCTGCATGCTCTATTTCTTTAGACCTCAATACTGAAACAAACAGTTTCAAGACTGACCATTACATACTGGAGTTAGTGAGGGCAGAAGAAATTATAGTTTAACAGTCACCTTATACACGTACACTTTTGTTTCTTTACTTAAACTAATAATTTCCATAAATATGACTGATATGAATATGTTTACCCTAAATATTGTTGCAAAGAAAGAACAAAAAGAGTACTGAATAGAAAGACGAGTTTAGTTCCAACAAATGTGACAGCGACTGTGAAGGTCTAACCACATAGGTTATGAAATAACATGCACACCACAGCTTTGTCAGTTTTGGCCTGGGGCTATGTCTAATGCAACTCGAACTCCAATAACACAATTACACAGGACCAAAGTGCTATACAGAAAATAAAATAAAACAATTAAAATATTACATAAAACGATATACAATTTGATAAAATTAACTAAAGTCAGTATATCACAGGGTGCTGAAAGCCAAGGAGAAGAGATGGGATTTTTTTTGGCAGCAGTGAAAGCGCGGTCGCATCTAAGCTTATACTTAGTTTAAGGCACACTCAGGAGCAGCTCACCAGTTGACCTGAGAGACTGGGATTGTATATAAGACTGTAACAGCTCAGAGAGGTACGGAGAGGCAAGACCAAGACCCTTGGGGGCAAATAAAATAATTTTAAAATTAATCCTAAAATCTACGGACAACCTTTGGATCGAGGATAAAATAGGCAAAATGTGCTCATATTTCCAGTGTTCTCAAAGCCCTTTCGCAAGACAGAAGTTACAGCTCCAGACCAGGAAATTCAACCAGAAACTCACTGTGTGGCTTGTGTTTTGTTTACAGTCAGTCGGAGGAGCAGTTGTTTTTATCATGGAGAAAGCTAATAAAGAAGCTAAATACTGAACTCACAGAAAAACTCCACAGGGAAAGATTGGTTTGTTTATCCTGCCTCTGTCAGTTGTGAAGTACAGTCTGGATTCAGACAGGTAATAAGGATTTAATACATTTCCTTGATAAAGTAAGAAAACATGAACAGACTAGGGGCTATGGGAAAGTTACGTTATGTTTAATGCTACTAATTAATTAGTCTATTGACATTTAAGTGAATTTGACTGACCATTTGTGTGTGTGTGTACATTCAGCATGGACTTATGGAAAACATGCTCTATGACAGACTGCCTGTATATAGCAGAGATGCCTCATGGTTATTATGATGTTGTGGACAGGTGACACAACCCCTAAGCGACATCAGCCCATGATCTGACAGGATTTCAACACAAATATTTTACCTGGCTGCTGACACAAATGGAATTGTGGGTGATTTGTCTGTGTATGCGAGTGTTTCTGTGAAATAATTGTTTAATATAAGTGTTTTAAGGTCTTTATAATAGGTCTTCATAAATTACTAAGGTAATGGGTTATGAATTGCTTTATGCCAGTATCAAATAGAGAAACCGGCATAGGTGTGTATGTTTGTGCCTGAGTGTGTGGTGTGTGTGTGTGTGTGTGTGTGTGTGTGTGTGTGTGTGTGTGTGTGTGTGTGTGTGTGTGTGTGTGTGATTCACCTCCATAGGCCACAGTGCCTTGTGGGTCTGTGGTGAGACTCTGCCTCAACTTTTTCCTCTTCTCTTCTGTGACATCCAACCCCAGGAACGACAAAGCCTGAGACAGACACACGCACAAAAACGAACGGAAACAGAAATAAAGACTTGAGCACACCACAGTGAGAAACTGACGAAAAAGGTCAATAATTGTCATTTCTACATTAACATATACAAAGGTGGGGTTAGTCTGCGGAGACGCTGAATCAACACATCTCTGGAAGCAAACTGAAGATTATTAACCTCATGAATGGAGGACACTTCACACTTAAGAGTCTTTTTCTACACTCATGCAGAGAAACAAGGCTGAGAACGAGGCTTTACAAAGAATGCTGTAAAAATAAAGAACAGAAACAGAAATGTCCTTTCTTATCTCTGTACTGAATGTACAGGCAAAATACATCCCAACACTTTACTGGATGTAATGTACTGTGTAGTAACATTGAACCTTAGGTCATGTGCTGAATTTCAACCACCAGGAATCTGACAATTTGTCCACTTGAATATTTGACCCAGTAACAAAACAAACTAAGCTTTATATGTTGAATTAGGTACAACACTCAATCTGTCTCTAATATTTGCTGTCTGAACAGTAAAATTCTTAAGTTCTTCCTTAAGTCTTACCTCTTAATGTTAAGAGAAGAACCAACAACTCAATTACATTCAGCAGTTCCAGTAATCATTCCTCTCTGTATTCTTCCTTTATCTGCTTTTTGTCATTTTTCACATCTGTTCACCCACAGAATTACTGTATCTCTCAAAGCTAAGAATATCTATAATCCACTCGTCTCTCTCACTCTCATTCTTACTTACTCCCTGTCCCTTTTCTTTGCATTTGCAAAGGAGCCAATAGATCAGGAAAGAATTGTGCTTGTATTCAACATTTTAACTCCCAGTGTCTCTCTCTTTCATTAATGAATCAATAGATTAGGCTGATTAAAAATGAAGCGTGCACATAAGGCAAAGACAGCCAAAAACTGTCTTTGCTTACACTAGGTGTAAGTGGATATGCATCACTTACACTAGATGCATATCCAAAACTCTTTGTGTTTAATGAAAGTTATTTATAAAAACGTATAAATACAATGAAGGACGTTTTGTTCATTTGTTGAGACACTATGATGGCAGTAAGTCTGCAATAGTCTGGCACAGCTGGTCACACCTTAGATCAACACCCACATCTTGACTGACACATTGCAGTTAGGTGGGGTTAACCACTGCAAACAACAGCATTAACCTTCTATCACTGCTATGACAATTAACGCTCCATCTTTTTACCAAAATCATTCACATCTACCTACTAATATGCAGTTAGGTGTGTAAGTATTTAAACAGTGACAGTCTGCCCTTCAATCTGCTTATTGGTAATTACGTAAATGAAAATAACAGCTGTGCAGCCAGCTGTCCAAATGTTTGTAAATGTATAAATGAATACAAGTTCCTAGACAGTTCATCTATTAAATGAAAGGTGACAGGCTACACTTGATGAGAATTTCACCTGAAATACACTATGGTGAAGTACAGAGATGTGTATGGGATCAAATCACCATCACAATGATTTTGTGCGTGTAAAAACAATTTGTGTGTAAACCGATGTTTGTCTATTCGTAAATACGGTTTGTAAAAAAGATTTGTGTGTAAAACAATGTTTTTCTTTCTTTCTTGATTTTCTTAACTCTACTATACACACAGGACTCACCAGGTCTACCTTGTCTGACTTTAGGCGGATGTAGGGGTCCAGTGTTATCTTAGGTTTGGCCCCTGTTGGTGACCTATGGCTGGTTGAACCTAGAGCAAGACAAGAGGCTACAAGAGAAGGAGAAGATGGAAGAAGATCAGATAATGTAAAATGAATAAACAATAATAATAATAATAATAATGACTGATACTTTATTAATTGTTAATTATTAATTTCAAGTGTAGCAACAAGACCACTGTTGCATTTTCAGAATGTAAGTTCACCGCAGAGCTTGTGCTTTGTGTACAGTCAGTCAGAGGAGCATTTTTTGTCATTGAGAAGCTCATTTAGAAGTTAAATACTGAACCATTTCAGAGAAGAACCCCACAGGAAAATATTAAAGATTGTGGACCACATCAGTGGACATTCAAATGCAATAACTAACACAAGACAGACAGAGAAATTACACTCAGTCTTTCTCCAGAAACTGGTCTGGAGTCCTGGTTAACTATCTGTCCTGAGACTAGAGCTTTGGTTTGTTTCTACTGCCTCCTCTGTCAGCAGGAAACGAACAATCGTGGATTCAGACATGTAATATGGATTTAATAAACTTTTCTAATAAAGGGACAAAACATGAACATGCCGGGCTACGTGAAAAATGCTAACTACTATGTGACTTACAACGATTACAAATGTGAATATCACTCCACAGCTACATGAAAGCAAGAGGATTGGAGTACAACATGACATTATGAGGTAAGAGGAGACATTTTGTAACAGACAAGATAACAAGAAAACAGCCTGTATTATATACTGTGGTGCATTTGAGATCGTGTTGCATGGTCAGTCTAAAAATCCTGGTATTTCCATGGTGCTGATGGACTATGCTGGATCTCTGAATTCAGTAGTACCTGCAGACTGTCACTGTTACTTAAAGGGACATCTGAGACAGTGCAGAATGAGCTGCTTACTTTCTTTTGCCTTATTAGGTGCTTGACTACATGTCCTCAATTGAAGGAGAGACCCCTTCAAAAAAGTAACTTCATCAGAATTCACTGGTTTAGTATTTTGTTACTTCACCAAACCAGGAGTTCATAGATGACTGCCTTACCAACTGAGTCTTGGTGTTTGAAGTTTAAATATGTGTGGAGCATATGTCATCATCATCATCTTTATTTAAAAAGCACTTTAAAACAACAACAGCGGACACAAAGTGCTGTACATTGGAAATACATAATAAAATTTCATAAAATATAAATAAAAGCCAAATTAAAGAAAAAGTAAGAAACTAAGTCTCGCTGAGATTAAAAGCCAAAGAATAAAAATGGCTTTTAAGACGCGTTTTAAAAGTGGACAGTGAAGGGGCCTCTCTAATGTGCAAGGGCAAATCATTTCATAATTTAGGAGCCACAATAGAAAAGGCCCGGTACCCTCTGAGCTTTCTCCTGGATCTCGGTACCTCCAGGAGCAGCTGGTCAGCTGACCTAAAAGACAGACAGGGTGTGTAGGGATGGAGAAGCTTAGAGATGTAAGGCAGGGCAAGATTGTGTGATAATGATAATTTTAAAATGAACTCTAAAAGACACAGGCAGCCAGTGCAAAGAAGTCAGCACAGGGGTATGTGCTGGCTTTCACACATATTTCATATGTATGAAAATATATGGTCTGGAATGAGGAGAGTATGTGAGAGACTACAGTACATCAAGTAAACAACTGCAGGATTAATATCATTGGATAATCTTTAATACCACAGCTATTCTCTGTGGAGTTGGTGGAAGTGGGTGGTTGTGATGACAAAAGACGTGTGTGTGTGTGTGTGAGTTTGAGCGGATGAAAAGCAGATGATTAAAAAGAGAGGAGAGGAGAAAAAATAGATGATTATATGAGTGTGAGGGAGAAGTGTGTGAGAGGACATGGCAGACAGCCACAGCCTAATATTAATTTGATGAGTTTGTCTGTCCCAGATTTGTGTTTCTGCTCACTGTGGCAATGGCCACCTGAGAGCTCACACAGCCCTTGTTGCTAGGGGTTTGAGCTGATTGTAGTCACTACCCTCCCCTGACTGTGTGAACAGCTGGACAGACACCACCATCATTCCCCCTGTTGAGGTTGTTTGTTTAAGCTATTAGAAACATTCATGTGTTTGCACTTGAGTAAAGAAAACAAAGAAATGAAACATGCTTCTTTGATTTATGTTATGATTTGGTTTATTATGTGTGGGCTCAAACAAAAGCCTGTGATTCAGAATCACAAACACTTCCTCTGCTGATTTGTGGCTACTTTCAGCTGTAGACAGGCACTGCAACATAAAAATCTCACCTCAACATTGTGTATATACTGTACTGTACAGCTACGAAACAAACAGACAAAACTCTCTAATCAACTCTAATGTCAACAATCAAGTTTGAACATGGAGTCAGATTGTTTGTTTCATATTTAAATGCATCTGTCTAATGGGATCAAACACCCTCACATCAGCTGAAGGAGTTCAGAGTTAGACACTAAGTATTTAAAGTGTATAACTGTGCAGTTAAAGCAGCCATGTTATTAAATCATAATTACTTCCTCATAACCTGCATGATAACACAGATATTGAATTGTAGAGTAAAAACTCAATTCACTGGTGTGGTAAGTGTGCTCACCTCAACCTAAGCCATTGACATCTGTCACAGCTAGCATCTGGCTTAACCAATAGCAGTGCAGGGAAGCTAAGTGTCACTGCACCTGGGAAATGTCTTTAGCTGGGGTAATCTAGGCCAATAGGATTGGTACAGACTGTGAAATGACATTGAACTGTGAGCGACCTCTAACGTCAGAGCTGCTGGTCTGTTTTTAAACTTCCTTTAAGAAAAACTAAATAGTTTAGTATAAAAAAGTTTAGTTTAGGTTATTATTGTTGATTTTTATTATTGACTACATAACAAATCCTGTTTTCTAGACACGCAGACACAAACTTGCAAGCAACACATTTACACTTTATACAGGAACTTTGACTTTTCTCAGAATTTTATTTAGATTATTCTTATTTAATAAGTTGCTCTTACAATCCTTTACAAGCTTTCATTGGACTTTTCCTGTATTATAACAAAAGCAGTTTCTGAAATTGAAGCAGGAAAGAGACAACACTGAAGCAATTTGTAAGTAGAATCATAGCAGAAGAAGTAAGCCAACACAAATACCATGTGTCCATGTGATTATTAAGATTGAAGTTTTTGTGCGGGATGCTGCAGAATCCTGGTCTGAGGTCCCCTGCTGTGTTGTGGTTTCGATTAAATCCTATCCTCCCCTCTCCATTTAATCCCCAATCTCTGTAAAGGCGCAAATGTTCCCCATTTTTATTTTTCAGATCAGCTCAGTTAATCTAATATGCATATGATTTGAGGACCTTCAAGGACATATCACAGAAAATCCCGACTCAGATTTGGCAGATGTCTGAGGGCAGTGATCATTACAAGTTAATGTTATGACGTCCATAAAGTATTTATTTTCACATTAGAACAACAAAAGATGGTTTATTGGCTGTTATCGTTACATAGAGACCATTTCTGATCAGGTTTTTTTTCAGATTTTTAAAGGACCAATTTGAGCTTAAGTGTACAGTATGTAGTAGTCTCTAGCAAATTGTACAAGTGTCCGGTCAGCATAAGTCCCTTGCACTGGTTAAGCCAGTTGCTAGCTGTGACAGATGTCAACGGCTTAGGTTGACGTGAGCACCTTCACCACATAGTGGTTGAGTTTTTTTCCCCAATACAATTCAATGTCTGTGTTATCATGCAGGTTATGATTGGGTTGTCACGATTCGCCCCGGGCTGCCCCGCCTTCCTGTGTCTTTTGTTTTCTCTTCAGTGTTTCACTTCTCTCCCAGTCACATACCTTTCCTTCGAACATTCGGTCCTGTCTGTCTACCTGCCACACACCCCTCCTGCTCCTGGTCTCGTACTTTCCCCGATCACTCACAGCTGTTTCGATTTCACCTGATCACTCCTGGCTCCCTATCACGCTCACCTGTTTCCACGCACTTGTTTTGATTCACTCCCTTTATAGTCCTCCCTTTGTCACTCACTCTGCTGGATTTTCTGTGTTGTCTCCCCATCAAGTCTCTGTCTCTCGCCTTACCCGACCTGTTTTCTCGTCCGAAGTCTGTCATTTTGTCTGCCCGCCTCTGTTACCTGCTGGTCCACGTTTGCCTGATCCTGATCTGCCTTATCCTGCTGTCTTCCCGCCCCGCACCCTGAGATCCTCGGTCTGCGTCTGTCGGGTTAGTCTCTCGTGCTTGTTCATCTCTGTGTGTGTGTCTTCTCTCCCTTGCTCTAGTAGTGTTAAGTTTTTAGTTCACGTGTGTTCTGGATTATGTTTTGGTCTCTGTCATTGGTATCCTGTAGTGTATGTGCATCAGTCTGTTTCTTAGCCCTCGGCCAATTTTGCCTTTTGTTTGCTATTCAGCGTCTTTTGCTTGCCTCCTGCTGGAGTGATTCTTCAGTCAATACGTTTATTTAGGTTTTCCTCCTCTACAGAGCGATTTTTATTGCCTCTGTTTACGTTTTGTGTAATTTCCCTCATTTTTCAGTTTATTTATCTCCTGTAGGTGCCTCCCTTATGCAATACTTTGTTTGGATATACATGTAGGAGTTTTTTACCTCATTATGTTTAGTCTGCTTTGGGACTTTCCTGACACTCGGAGCTCCTCTCACCTTTTTCTCTCTCTCTCCCTCTCTCTCCTGCTGTTTCTTACAATTACTTTATTACATGTTGTTAACATTATGTCCCCCCCCCCTACTTGTGCTCTCTATATCTCTCCTCAGACACGTTACATGAGTGCTGGTGCCCCACAAGGCTGTGTCCTCTCTCCTCTTCTCTTCTCCCTCTACACAAATGACTTAATCCACAGCGACCCAGGTGTGAAGCTCCTGAAGTACGCAGACGACACCACCGCCACCGTATTGACGGGAGGTTAAACGACTGACACTGTGCCGAGTGCAGTCACAAAAACGAGTGGGAGACCAACATCAGCTCCCTCCTCAGAAAGGCTCAGCAGAGGATGTACAGGTCCTTCTCAAAAAATTTGCATATTGTGATAAAGTTAATTATTTTCTGTAATTTAATGATTAACATTAGACTGTCATATATTTTAGATTCATTACACACAACTGAAGTAGTTCA
>JAUMHJ010000027.1:615917-628078 GCA_032361105.1 Microctenopoma lineatum
CACCCCGGTCTGCCAATCCAGGGGAACTGCCCCCGATGTCCATGCAATGTTGCAGAGACGTGTCAACCAAGACAGCCCCACAACATCCAGAGCTTTAAGGAAACCCGGATAGACCTCATCCACCACAGGGGCCCCGGCACCTCAGAGTTTCCAAACTACCTCGGTAACCCTAGCCCCCGATATGGACGGGCCCACCCCAAAATCCCCCGGCTCTACTTCCACTAGGGAAGACATGTTGGTGGGATTGATTGGGGTGATTGGGATGATGATTCGGACTCAATGGGACCAGGGACCCCAAGAAGGCTGGGTACTCCGAACCGCTGTTCGGTGCATACGCGCAGACAGCGGTCAGAGTCCTCCCCGCAAGCCGAAGGCGCAGGGAAGCAACCCTCTCGTCCAACGGGGAGAACCCCAACGTACAGGCACCGAGCCTGGGGGCCAAGAGCAAGGCCACCCCTGCCCGGCGCCTCTCACCCACAGCAACTCCAGAGTGGAACAAAGTCCAACCTCTCTCGAGAGGAACAGTTCCAGAGCCCAGACTGTGCGTAGAGGTGAGCCCGACTATATCTAGTCAGTAACTCTCAACCTCCCGCACCAGTTCAGGCTCATTTCCCGTCAGAGAGGTGACATTCCATGTCCCAAGAGCCAGTTTCAGCAACCAAGGGTCGGAACGCCAGGGCTCCCGTCCTCGGCTCAGAATTCTCAGAATTCTAACCTAAAAAAAGTTAGAATTCTGACTTTAATCTTAGAATTTATTTTTTTAGAATTCTAAGAATTTTTTTTTTCAGAATTCTAAGAAAGTCCCAGTTTTGTTGATGTAGGTGTTCTTTACAGCCTCTACTATGTAGTAGATGCTGAGTGGTGTGTGGGTGGATCAATCACCCAGCTACTGAAAGATTTCTTCTGCACCATAATGTTAGTGGTAGATTTCAAGCATGCTGGGACGATCATTCGGCTCAGCAATGCGTTCTGATTCAGATTAAGATCACTTTACTTTACTTTGCAGACACTTTTATCCAAAGTGACTCAAGTAGTCCGGCCTGGTAGCTCAATGCGTTAAGTGTCAGACTGGGATGCAGAAGGTCCTAGGTTCGAAACCCTGTCTGACTCCTAGTCCATCCCCTAGCTGGTGTGTCTCTGAGCCAGACCCCCAGCGCTAGCTCCTTGTAAGTCGCTTTGGATAAAAGCGTCTGCCAAACAAAGTAAAGTAAAGGAACTAGCACTGGGTGTCTGGCTCAGGGACACACCAGCTAGGGTCTTGCCGCGGATCCTGCTAAACCCGACAAAACCCACCACCACCCCTCAGCGTCTCTGATCGCATATTGAGAGGAAAATAAGGAAACTAGTTCACCGCATCAAAGAACTCATTGATGTCCTCTGGCAGTGTGGCATCCCTGCTGCATGATACAGGTTTGTACTGGGTGACAGCCTGAATGCCCTGTCATAAACAGCTAGAGTATTTTGTGTTGTGGAAGTGGTTGTGGATCTTTGACGTGATCTCACTTTGCTGTACAGGTGGCATGAAAGAGGTTGGCTCTGGTTGTCCTGAGAGCCACCTATTCCCTGAATGGAATGCAGCATCTCTCTCTCTCAGCCGTGCATGCACCTCTGTTGTGAACCAGGATTGTCATCGGCTTATGTGGTGATGTTTTTGTAGGCATCAACATCCTCTATGCACTTGCTGATGTAGCAAGTCACAGATTCTGTAAACTCATTCAAATTCACATCTCCATCATATGTGGCATCTTGTCTAAACATATTACAGTCTATGTACTCAACAACAGTCCTGGAGTGCTGAGACAGCTCCACTTGGCCAAACTCTATGTTTCCTGGCAGGTCTAGTGCGTACAGCAGTGAGATTTATGCAGGCAGCATCATCTCTGTAGCATGGTCAGAGAAAGCGCATGAGTCCGCTTTGTACGCACTCTGGTGTAATCTTTGTCCAAGCTGTTATCACCACTAATAACAATATTCACAAATCTGTCTGGGTTTGGGATAAGTTCATATAGCTTGCCTAGCAGCAGGTTAGCATTTATGCTAGATGGCAAATACACAGGTAAAATTTGCACTACAGAGAACTAGAAGGGGCGACAGTAATAACTGAGAAGGCCTTCTAGATAGAAAGCACAATGTCTTCAAGGATATCCAATTGTTATTTTTGACGTGTTTTTTCTGTTAATGTTGTGTTTCCCTAGCTAACTGAGAAAGTGCTTGTTAAATGGAGAGTGAGACACTTTGCGCCAAGAACTGCCCATGCACACATACTCATTAAGGAAAACAAATGGAGAAGTGCATATGATGCTGCTTTTAAGTTAAACCTGGACTGCCGTGTGATGAAGAGAACGGTGCAATGACTGAAGAAGCCGTTCAGAGGTTGTTTGATTTCGACACTGACGAAGAGAACTTAGGTGGTTTAATCATGCAGGACGAAGACGAAGACACAAGGATTAATGACTTTTCTGGTAAAGTATGGTCATTTTGATACAGTAAACGGCCACGTTACTGCATCTTTGGCACTATTAGGAAACAATGCTGGATGTTTTGTTAAGCAGCTGTGTTACTGCACCTTTAGTGTCAGACAAGCAGTTTTAAAACATTTTAAATTAAATTTAGCCATTTAACGTTATACTGCACTACTACGGTACTATGATTGCAGGACCGTTGTTATTTGTGCACCGTACAAATGCTGTTCATCATGTCAAAAATGTGAATGATTGAAAGATTTATTGTGTGTTTCACATGTTAATAAATGGGATGCTTTGCATTCCCAGTCATCTGTTAGTACAGACAATCATCTACTCACAGGACCTCTGCGGCTTATAGTAGGGTGTGGCTTATATATGGCCCAATCTGTAGTTTCCCCCAAATTTAACTGGTGCAGCTTATAATCAGCTTAAAGTCTTACAGTCCAGGAATTACGTATGTTTATGTACAGTGCTGGCAAATCGTATGCAGCTCCTCCCTGATATATATTTTTTGGCATATTTTGTTATACTTAATTGATTCAGATCAAACACATTTTTGCATTACACAGATAACTTAAGATACAAAATTCAGTTCAAATGATTCAATTTAATAAAGGAAAAGGTGTCCAAAACTGGTTTGCCATGTGTCAAAAAGCCTAATTGTTAAATCATAAATTAATTATGATTAACCACCTTTTTGCAAAGCTAATTTCTCTAGCTCTTTTTCTCTCTGTACCTTTCTGCAGGTGTCCTTGACCTCGGAGTTGTGTGACCATGTCCTAACAACCTGCCCAGTGCTTCGTCTGCTGCTCCTTATTGTTGATCTCTTTTACCTGCTGTTCTTTTCTCTCTCCTCTATATAAATAAAAATTAATTGAATTGAAAATGTTCATCAATAAAATATTTTTCATGGCTATGAAAGTTTATTTGTTATACATGAACAATTAACAAAATAACAGAGCTATTAAATGTAATTTAAATAGTCAAGACTACTGTGCTCTAGGCCCCAAACCTCCATCTAAAATTAAGCAAAAATAAGAAGGCTATTAACTTCCCATCTAATCAAATGTCGTAGCTGGCTGCAGTCCCCAATAAACATTTAAAAATAAAGGTGTAGAGCCAGGAAGCCTTTGCAACTTAAAATACATGAAAATAAAGCACAAATCATATTGAATTTTGATAATACAATGGTGCAGAAAATAAGTATTTGGTCAATTAAAAAAGATCACCTCAATACTTTGTAATGTAACCTTGGTTCGCAGAGGTCAAACGTTTACTGTAGGTCTTCACCAGGTTTGCACACTGTAGCTTCTATTTTGGCCCATCTTCATGCAGATCTTCTCTAGCGCTGTGGTGTTTTGGGACTGTAACTGAGCAACACAGACTTTCATCTTTCTTCACAGATTCTCCATTAGTTTGTCTGGACTCTAGTGACTGGCTCGGCCACTGCAGAACCTTAAAAAGCTTCGTCCATAGCCAGTCCTTTTTTGCCCTGGGCGATGTGTTTGATCCATCTATATTTCATCTTCAGTGCTCTCATTAATGCAAGGAGACTGGGCAGAGCCTTTGGTTATCAAGCTTCTCTCTTGTGGAACTAGCTCCCGGTTCAGGTTCAGGAGGCAGACACCCTCTCTACTTTTAAGATTAGACTCAAAATTTTCCTTTTTAATAAAGCTCATAATTAGAGATGGATCAGGTAACTCTGTACCATTTAAGCATAGATTTAGTCTGCTCCCACATTCCACTGAGTTCCTCTCGTTTTTTTCCCTCTGTCCAATTTATTTTCCTCTCCACTGTCACATAGTGTTTGCTCAAATGGAACTCTTGTTTTCTCCATTACTCTGTATATTTTTAATGTTTAAGGTATTAAACCTTCAATGTAAAGTACCTTGAGATGGCTTATGTTGTGAATTGGCTCTATTTAAATAAAGCTGAATAAAATTGAATATATGATATGAAGTGCCAGAAACACTGCTATCTTCTTTGCTAATTAAAAATGGCCTATGGCAAAGTGGAAATCTGTTCTGCGTTCTCTTTCATATTCCAACACTTAACCGCATGAAGTTATAAAAGTGACAAGAGCAAGAATTTGTGGTGGAAGAATCCACAGCTGCTATAGATTAAATCAATAGCAGCTTAATTAAGAGTTTATTCAGAGTCACCTGATCCATCTCCATCAATAAGCTTTATCAAAAAGGGAGGTTTTAAGTCTAGTCTTAAAGAGAGGGTGTCTTCCATTACATTATCCAGCATTCTGGATTAACTGGAGGCTTTTTAAAGAAATATCGGTGGATCCTATTAACAGTGAATTGCAATAGTCAAGTGACAAATTTCATCATCACAAAGTTTTCAGATGTCTTATTGTTTTTAGGCAAAAAGGGGTAACAGAAGATAACACAAAAAATTAAAAGCTTTAGTAATGAATAACTTTATTTCTATAATGGCCAACTTTACTGGAAAGTGACTGCCTATCTACAGTGAATATCAATCGATTCATATTTTTCATGTATCATTCATTTTAACAGTTCACTCTCACTACTCTCCACTAAAGGATTGTTAAGTTCACAATCACAATTATTAAGGTTAAGGTTTCACATCAGCATCCTGGTAGCTCAGTGTGGCTGCTCAATGCATGATGGAAAAATGTATTAATCTGTGGTAGCACAAGAGTGATTAAGGCTTGATTAAAGCTTCACTCCACATGTTGTGGAGTGTTATTGGAAAAGACAATGATCCATTGTGCGTCACGCCATCTTCGGGCTTAGCAGTTCTGTTTGATGTAAGTAAGTAAGTGTCAGTGGTGTTTGAGGAACAACGTAAAGTGTTTTTGGATTCTGGTAAGGTAAAGAAGTGTTATATTATTGCAGACCATTTATCATTTATGTGACCAAAGAGGCAAATGATAGGTCATTATTCCAAACATTCTGCCTGTCAGTGTACATCATTAGTGCTGTGACTTAATATTACTTAATACTTTTAAAGCTACTGAAAAGAGGCACTATTAAAAACAAAAAAGTGAATGCTACAGTACCACATGATGGATACATTATGAATGGTCGATGACCTCCTTAATTACTTAATTAGCCTTTAGTCACATGAAAGGCAATGAGCTAGGCTCAGCTTATTATATCTGCTATGGCACACAACAGCAGTCCACTTATCCAGTATCTTCTCACTTAAAATGAAGAAGCAGAATAGTGACTGTCACCTTTGACACTCATTAACTGACACAACAGACAGGTCAGCTAAGTAAACATCAATAGATACGAATAGAGAAAAAGAATCTGCAACACTCAACTTCCCTTGAGACAAAATAAGTCAGCATTCTGCTTAATGATCCACATTCTCTGTGGAAAGAAAATTAAAGCCAACAAAATCATTCTGAGCAAACTGTCACTAGAGGGAACAGATATCCTGTTCCCTCTAGTGCAGGGGTAGGCAATTTCGGTGCTAGAGAGCCGCAGCCCTACTTGTTTTCCAACCCTCCAGCTTATAACCAAGAGCAGGAACTGTTGAATACCTGGATCAGGTGAGTTTAGCCAGAAGCTGTAAGTGCAGGGGATGGTTGGAAAACAAGCAGGGCTGCGGCTCCCTAGGAGAGAAACTTGCCTACCCCTGCTCTAGTGAAAGTAGTAAGGAGAATTGAAATCCTATGACTGGTGATTGATTTTAGCGGACAAGAAAGAATGAAGATGTTTCTCACAATGGCTCACAGAAACAACTAAATACAAGTCAGGATACCATAACACTTCTGTATTTAGTACAGATTCTAAAACCTCAGGCTTTTAGAATTGTATAATAGGGCTTAAAATGCAGCAATCTTTAAATTAGTTGGTCTTTCAATAGGAAACATCAAAATGCTAAATACTAAAATTATTTTTTAAATATATTTTATTACTTAAGCAAACTAACAAAAATTAATAATAAAATGTTTGACATAGTTGACCACATTACTCCAACTCTATCACAGTGTCAGTGTAGAACTTATGTGCAGTAAAAACTGTTGTTACTGTCATATCATCTAATTTCCTGCAATGGCAGTCTTCCTGGTAAATACTGTTAAATTAACTTTCAAAAACATAGCATCAGAGTTTATTAACAAGGGCAAGAGCATTCTAACCAACACTTACAAGTTTGCCTTGGAAAACAGCATCACACTGTTCAGCTCCCTTCACTTAAGATCAAAATGTACGCCTTTTCAATAATTTAACAGGTACACAGCTAATGTAACAACAATATTTATTGAGCAAAAAAAAATTTACGCATACCTTGTTTTGGTAGGTGTCATTAATCCAGTTTTATTTTATATATTTATATATTTTGTTGTTAGACAGCTGCCAAAAAGTACATATCAGAATGTTATTAATAAATGTTATCCATGTATCCCAAGTACACCACTGGAAACTGCAATACAGTTTCACCTTTCAGGATCATGACACACAATACCCTGCCAAACAACTTTAAATGTCCCAGAGTGGCCCTTACCCGAGCCCAGACTTAAACCTCATTTAAAAGCTGGAGAGACTTGGAGAAAACGGTTTAACAATTATCTTAATCCAGTCTGGTAGAGAATAAGAGGATTGGAGGCATACCCAATACTAGAAGCTGAAACCAGCACCAGAATAAAAAGCCAGAATATTTCCAGGCCACACTAAGTACAAATCTAATTTTGTGCAGCTTGTCAAAAGACTGTTTTCAAGTGTGGAATGGGTAAAGTGTAGCTTTCCACCTACAATGATGACTGGGAAAAAAAGATATAACGATATTTGATATTCGTAGGATAAAGACACTAAGGCCAGATGACTTAATGAGAGCATGTTGTTTTTCTGTCAGAGCAGAACTAAAGTGATGTTTGTTGACACCAGAGGCTTGAATTCCACAGGAAGGGAGTCAAGTAAATAACCTGTCAAAGTGCATCCAGTTACACCTGCCACCAGTGCCACAGCCTGTAGGTAGGTCCAAAATAAAACATCTAGTCAAGGACATCACATCAAACAAACAAGATGAGGTTTCCAGGTGTTTTACTATTATGTATTGTAATCTATTTAAAGTGTCATTTTAATGATTTACCATTTAAAAAAAGACATTCTGCTGAATCACTTTTGTCATTTCCACATTAAGGTCAGCCATTTAAATGAGTTGCACATTCCTTTGAGAAAATAAATCTATACATACATTTTTTTTGATGAAGTTTTTGTATTTATCTTGTTTAGTTTTTCATTGCAAGCACACTTACAAGTGCTTTCATATTGTACCTCATTTGTTACAGTAATTTCAGCTTGGCAAACACAAATTTTAAGTGACTAAGAGACTTTTCTGCTTATAGTCTTATCACATCTATTATACATTTAATTTAGTATTATATTGCTGCTGCCTGTTTTGCAATGCATGTTTTAATATTTTTCTAACTTCCAGACAATGGTTGGTTTCTGTTCGTTCCTAGCATTTTATCAATTCCTCTTCAAAATCAACTCATAGCAACGTTTAGTTATTTATCTAGTTTGTGAAAGTCAATATCACTTCAAGTTTGATTGCTGTCAAATGTATGAACTGGTAAAACCTGACCAATCGGAATAGTCTTTTTAACAAATACTAAACTAGTATTGGTTTGTTTCTAACCTGTATGAATATCTGTGTTTGGTGTTTCCTGATGTGTTGGACTTTGATAAAGTAATATCATATGTTCATGTAGTGTCACAGTGTTCCCAGATCTGAGTAGTTAACTTAATGAATATAACGTTATCATTATCTATACATATTAATGTCAGTACTGCACTGCCAATATATCTGCTTTTTTTTCTTTTTTTCAGTTTGGCTAATTCTTAAGTAGAACTGATAATGCTAAATCATAGAAAGTCATGAGGGCCAAATAAGTATCTACACTATAGAAAACGATCTCAATAACCTGTGACTGATGATATTTCAAAGAGGCTTTTTTGAGGGCATGAAACAAAGAGGAGGACGCTTGGCTATGCTAAGAGCCAGCACTGGTTTCATATGTAGGCTGTGCTTATATGCAGAGAACATTTATTCCAGCAAAACTCTATGAAATTATATTACAATTGAGAATCAGACCTACTACACTACCCTGAATGCATGTGAATTAGCACATAATTTCTTTTTTCAGTTTCTCATTTGACACAGGATGAGCTTAATTCCTTCCATGTCCTCCTGGTTAAAATCTTACCACAACCTACTTATTAAATGTATGATTCATGCTCCATTTATCACTGTTCTAACTCAAACTAAACTATTTATCTGAACTGCAGTGACATATGTTATGTGCCTCATCTTCACAACATTTTTGAACAGCATACATAGTAGGAATTGCATCCTTTACTCCAAAAGCTAATGCCAGTAAATACCAGATGTGCCAGCTGATTGCTCAAGTACAGCATCATCAATTAGGCTGATAATGTCAGATGCCTGCACAAATCCTGTGTTAAAAATGTTCTTTGAAAGGAAGGAGCATTTTAAAGTGACAAAGTGACAATGCCAAGCAATGATGCGTCCTACAATTTATGTTAAGATGCTCAGCTAAGTTATGTTGCTTCAGAATAATAAACCAGCTGGTGTGGATGTTATAATTTTCTGTCAGTGTTAGCATGATGTATTGCTGACTGTAAATGTTAAAAAGTTGGGTAACCTTAGCTGAAGGTCAGTGCTAAGCTGTACATGACATTAGACTTGGGTGTCCATGTTAAAATGCATCTGGACTGTTTCGCAGGTGTGTCTGTTCAATTCAAACAACTTAATTTGTCCCTGGTCAGTGTGACCAATGTTTACTTTGCTAATTTATTAAAATAAGATAAGATAATCCTTTATTAGTCCCACATTTGGGAAATTTTAGTAATGCTATTATTGAATATTTTCACTAAGTCAATACTGTAATTGAGTGATCTTTTGCATCATTTGCCACAAGCTCAGTTGTCTAAGTAACACATTAGATGTTTAAACTTCTTGCATAACATTAATATTCTTATGTTCTTTTAAGGGTACGGTTAATTAAGGTTAATTAATCAGGAGCCCCCACTTTTGCCTACAAGATAAATATTGATGTAATTATATAAGTAATATAACCTGCCAAACAAAGTGATGTGTGCGATTGACAGTACCTAATATTATCACTTTCAGAGCAAAAGAACTAGAACCACATCTTCTATTTTAAGCAATTCATTTGAAACTAAAGAGAAGTCAATCCGAAACAAGCCAAGATGGTCATAATTGCAACTGTAGCTGTTACTGTACAACTTAACAGAATAAAAATGATAAAGAAAAGGTTTTGTTAGGATTCTCAATATGATAAATGAGTTGATTATCTTTGTGTAACTACCAGTCTAATATATTTCACATGTTAGTTTCACAAGATTTCCCTGTCAACAGATAATTTACTTATGCGCAGCATGTTACACATGATCTCTAAAGATAAATTATAAAAGGTAGATAAGATTACTTTGACTGTAGCAGCAGTATCTTAGATTATTCAAGATCTTGCCAAACTACAACATTTGGCTATGTTACACCTACCTGGTCTTAATGGTGGGGTTCATCCTGAGAGGAAACAATCCTAGATCTATGTCATCGCTGTCAGGATTAAATTCTAATGCTCCTGACACATAAATCAAAAAGTAGTCCCACAACTCGGGTAACTTCTGTGAGGAGAGAATCATGAGGGAAACTATGGATGGTTCTGATTGTGGGAGATGTGGCAAAATACTTTTGTCATCCAGTGAGGGGGAACCCAGTGCTGCTTTATCACTCCCTTCAGATTGAGCTCCCTATTTAAATGCTCCTGGCCCACCAAACCCCAACAGTCCACTCAGCACTTACATATAGCTGACTCCTCCCTCAGGACACAACACAGGCGCAAAGTTAATTTACCCTCTCCAAACTAGTCTGCTTTCTCATGGCACCATTTACATTTCATATTTTATTAGGTTTTTCCTAATAAAGTAGACCTTTTATATGGTACTGCACCAAGAAGGGACACGAGTACAACCAGAGCCACACAGTTTCAAATTAGCTATTATACTATTTGTCCCTATATATCTAAAAATATATTATTTAAAGCTATTTGTATTGTACAGTTTTATTGTTATTTTTGTGAAACCGAAGCAAAAAACACCTGCGCTACATATTTATATATGTATATGTATATGTGTTGTATATCATAATTATGACATACAACTCAAACTAAAAGTTCGCGTCCTTAAACAATCGGGGCAACATACAGATAAGTCATGTTTATTGAATCTTCCAGATTTTCTAGTGTTTTAAGCCTGCGTGGTGACTTCACATACCAGTAAATGAGCGACAATCCGTCGAAACGCTCAAGCTCTCTCCCCCGCTGTTTTAGTAGAGACATATTATCCAAATGCGTCGCAGGTTTATGTCCCCGCGCTGATGCAGTTTCAGCCTCGCACTGGAAACAGAGTGACACAGCAACTGATCCCCGCGTGTTCTCCTACTCTTCAGCTAGCATCGCGCTGACAGCCGCGTGCCTGCGCTGAATGTGACTGTGTGGACGTGTCAGCACTCATTCCCCTTCAAATCAATGAGACGCACGCTGCTCGCATGTAACGGGACGATTCTAATCTGACCGACACCTGGCCTTTTTACTGCTGACTGACCTTAACCCATCTGTTTCTCAGCCTTTCAATGTCTGTACGTGTACAACAGTTGTGACAGTTCCTGCTTTCCGTACAACGCCAAAGCTCCGAGTGTGCGAGGGGTGTGTGATAAATAATATCTGTAAATAGATAATGTGATAAATACCAACTGTTGGCCAAGCAGGCCATCTGTTCGAAGAATTCACGGCAGTCCCCTATTTTAACCCTAGGGCACCACTGACAGAAAAGTCAGTTGTCTGTTTTATAAGATAAAACAAAAGGTAAAAGGTTTTGGTACAAATGTTAATTGGATGAAGATTTTATCTCAGATATGCTAAGGTTGCTTATTTGCATTAGGTGTGCTTCACCTCATGTCACACAAAATCACTAGCAAAGATCTGGACGTTGAGACACACATACATCACCTGAAAGCCCTGCATAGAAATTCTGAAAATTAACAAATTAACAAATTAAGATTTAAACTGGAATTCAGACACAATTATGCATGTTTAGCAGACAGTTATAAATGTTTTGAATAGCTGTTGTTTTGCATAGAAATGAGTTGAAAGCAGTACATAGTAAGCAGTGCTGAACTGGAGATGATATCACGCACTCTTTATATTTCACATTATATACTGGAAAATATCTGACCTAAGAAATAATGTCACAAAGATGTGCCAGTTGCCTTTAGCAAAAAGTATTTTCAATGAAAGTGACCATAACAGATGACTAATGGAGACGACTTCAATTAAGAATAAAATCCTTTACAGTAGATGTTTAAATGAAAATACAGTCACTAGATTTATGGGAATGATTCCACCATCTTTCGGCCAGGTAGCATCCACCAACATAGAGGAGAACAGTGACACTAACCTCACCCCTGTAAATATTAATTATTTAGTTGATAATGCTGCAGCTTCTCTGCTCACTATACTTGATACTGTTGCCCCTCTAAAAAGGAAGTTAGTTAGTCAGAAGAGGTTCGCTCCATGGTACAATTTACAAATCCGTAGATTAAAGCAGACATCACGAAAGCTGGAAAGGAGGTGGCGCTCCACAAATTCATATGAATATAGCTTAGCCTGGA
>JAUMHJ010000027.1:628178-640134 GCA_032361105.1 Microctenopoma lineatum
GCCGGTAAGTGAAAACAGGTGCGGGAGATGTCGGGAGCGAGGTGAGTAATCAGGGGAAAGTGACGACAGCTGTGGACCACGAGGGAAGCGGGCGTGGACCAGTGAACGGCAGAGCGGGGGCGTGACGGGGATACCGAGGGAGCAGTACAGGAGACCGGGGACGTGACTGACAGAACAAAACAAAGACATGACGGAGACCGAACGAACTAAAAAAGCACCGGGCGGCGGGGCAGACCGGGGCAAATCGTGACATACGCTCTGGTCCACCCGGGCCAGACGCCCTCCTGTATGCTTTTCCCCAGTTCACCCTCCTACCACCCCTGCTCCGGTGCATTTACCTGGAAGCTAATTGCTTTACGATTACGATTGACTGTACCTTACCTCCGTTCCATGTAGGTAGTCCCGGTACCTCCGTGGAACCTGGACCTGGTGCTTGTCACCCTTCGGGGTCCAACTTTTGGTGCCAGCCTCCAGTGGCTGTACCTGAAAACCGTCTTCCTGCTGGCCATGGCTTCCCGCCAGGTGCATGGGGGAGCTGCAAGCACTCTCGGAAAGCTGCCGCTTCCTCCCGGATGGTTCCGGTGTTGGATCTCCATCACAATCTTACTTTGGAGCATCCCTCGCTGTCCTGGTGGCTCTTAGGGGCCTGACCAGTCCAGCTTTGCCCTCTGTCCCGTCCGAGCTCTGGCTGAATATGTCCGCCGTACTCGCCAGTTTCGGCTCTCTGTCACTCAAATAAAAAAGTTTAAATTGCTCACAGTCACAACATTTAGTCCTGATGTGTCACCATTTGTATTGACTTGTATTGTAAGTGCTGCATAACTGCAACTGCAAAAAGTAGCATTGCCCCACTTTTGGTGTCTTTTTGCTGTCATAAAGTTTATATATTCTAGTAAGAATGGTTTCCCTCAAAAGTAGCTTGTATGATGGTCACCTGGCAATCCAATTAACAATGGCTTTGCTTGGTTGTCTCAGCACTAGGTCACATTTGTTTGTGTTAAAAAATATTTGTTTTTATTTCAAGATTAATCATATTGATTTGATGAACAGGAAGCTGGTCTACAACAACAAGCAACAAAAAAAACATTTGTTAACAGTTTGTTAAGGCCAGTAACTGCACACTGATAACATACATTTCAGAGACCAGAAGCAAAAATGTGCAGTACAGCGAAAGGGAGACAGAGGAAGAAGCACAACTATATAAGACAAAAGACACAACATTAGTTGTAAAGTAGGAAAAGCTTGGTCAAAAGTTCCTCATGTGTCTTAGGTATGGAAAAAAAAACGTCTTGCTTGCTGGTAAGCAGTAGTAGATGTAGTGTTTAGTTGGTTGTCAGTAATGAGCCGCAAAACTCTTACAACAAGAGTCCTGAGGCACTTTTATGAGCCAAGTTTGTAATAACAAAGGCTGCTATTAAACATATCTTAGATATGTTAGATATGTTTAATGGCACTTTATTTAAATGCTAGTGATCTGTTATAGTAGCACAGTGTTTAGTGTATTATTACATGACATATCACCTGAGTTGTCAAAACTTTGTTGTGTGTCCCATTAATTTCTATTTCATCTGCTAGTCTAAGAGTAATGGTATCACTATCACACACCTTACAGCCTTCACTAAGCAGGAGACTATCAAGTTTGACTGGTTCAACCAGTCCTGGTTTTCACACACCACCTCCCAAGAAACTCTATAAACATACACTAAAGGTGTGTCTATGTTTTTATAAGGACTTTAGCTGACGTGTGTTTAAGAATTTATAACATATTTTACATTATATTACAAATAAATCAACCGAGCTGTAACTGTACACTTATATTTACATATTTGTCATCTATTACTTAAATCTGAAACACAAACGTTGTTCCAAAGGGTCTGGCATTTGCTAACATTTGTTTGTGTTTTGTGACAATTCAATAAAATTCATTTAGTGAGATAAGTTAGCATTCTGTTCTTAAAATGTGTTTGTTTTAGAACATATTTTGCATTGACATGTCACTGCTGCACTATTTATTGTAATATTATTTCCATCAAGCATCGGCCCTTGTTTATGTTCTATTGTAAATTCCTGAAAGTCTAGCTGTAGGGCGGAGCTTTGCCCTGAGTCCACGCCTGTTCTCTGCTGGTGACAGACACATGGAGGGTGGCAGTGTAGACTAAAGAGTCAAGGTTCCAGTGAACCGGGAACAGTGTCTGTGGGCGGAGAAGATATTGACAAGGGTGTGTGTGCACGTACCTGACGCACAAGACGTTCACAGTGTGAGCAGTGGAACGAGTAGAAGACTCGCACACAGCTGAAGTTCACCTGTCCTGCTGAGATTCAGTGCTTGTCGTAAACAGGTGAACTATCAATATGTTGAAGAAAAAGAGCAAGTCGACCGCTATAAGCCAGCAAAAATCGACGTAAGTAGGCGACCTTGTTTTACAGCAGTTTCTTTGCTCATGTTCTTTTGGTATAGTGGCGTAGTATCTATACTTCACCTAAAACCTTTATTTTACAGTGTGTGTGTGTGTGTGTGTGTGTGTGCGCGCGAGCGCGTGCAGTAGATAGAAATATAAATGATCAAAGCATTAAGTTGCATAAATAAATACTTTACTACTACTAATATTACATGCTTGCATGTACAAAACACCAAAAATGTTTAAATAATTTGTTTGTTTATTATTAGTTAGTTTAGTGCATACGCTGAATGCGCTACGACAACGAGGCGTACTCTGTTATATATATATATATATAAATGTATATATATATAAATTTTTGGCATGTAGTCTCGCGTGAAGAAAATGAGATTTAGTTTCTTATCTGCGTTGTAAATGTGATTGCATAATGGAACCTCCAACTCAAGAGGGTGTGGCTGATAGTCTGTAGTAAACGTACTGTATCTGGTTTGATAAGTATTAGGCTGCATATAATGCATGAGGAATTTCTTGCAGCCTCTCCCATACTATCGCCCCATTAAACCCACTTTTCACTGGGTTTGTCCTGCTCTTGTGAAACTACCAAGATTTTTGTCCATGAAAATAATAAAGTCGGACATTGATGTTATCACTTATTTATATGCATGCTGGTTATCATTTCAACCTCGCCTTCATCCAACCCTCAGAATGGAGAGATGCCACTAAAACATAAATTCTAATATGTGGCAAACTCAAGTTCTGCTTAGAGAAAGTGGATGAAAAACATTTAAATAGCAAATCACTGTCTCGGCTCTATCAAAACAACCACAAGGTGAGAGATGTCAAATAATCACAGTGATAAAGGGGTTTGGAACCATTTGGTTTGGTATCCTTTGTCCTATATGTGTCATGTTAATGCATCAAGACTCCTCTCTTCTGAGACAGAGCAGGGATCTATTTACCGCTTACTGTGTGCAGCAGCCCTCTAGACCCTCAATGACTTAGTGCAGTGTTCTGGTTCTAATTTGACGCCGTCCCTGTGGAAACATGTGAGTTGTTTTTCCCTGTTCCTTCCCACAAGCAACCTGACCTTAATCAGAACACTAAATCAGGGCCAATAAGCCTCGCTGGAGACTATTGACAGTGTGTTTGAAGCACAGAATACCTAGAGTAGAACATAATGTAACAGGTTAACCCCATTTCACTTTTTCCAACACTCCGTCACTCACTCGTTAACCACTAAGGCACTACTGGCAGCTGTGTTGATGTGTAATTTTTACTTATGCACTGAGGCTGTAGTGCACAAATATATGTGATTAGGTTATTTGGTGTCAAGACAAGAGTGGTGTGCTTTTACAAGAACCTGACAGTTTGAAGGTTTCAGTGTAAATAGAGAGCTGTGTTTGTTGTACTGAGTGTGTGTTCTATCATGACAGAAATTTCCCTCAAGGTGTTTTTCATTTGGATAAGCCTCAACAGACAAGCTGGCAGAATTCACAGAACTCCACAGAATATACCAGTTCAAACGTGTCTTTTTTCATTTCTACTATTAGTGACTTTAAAATGGAACCTGTGTCCAGTGTACATTCAGCAGGCATTATGTAACTTGTGTACAAGTTATGAATGGGTGTGGATGTGCATGTAAGGAGATGGCTAGTGAATTAGAATTGACAGATATGGACCCTCCTTGCTCTGCGTCTGATAAAGCCACACACACACACAACATCAACAACATTATGTTTCAGTGACAGTAACAGCCATGATTGTAATTGTGTTCAGTTGTTGAGATCACCTGAAATGTGCATATTCTGATGTCATTATTAAACAGGTACAGATATTATTTGATGAGCTACATTAATTGATTAAAAAATAACAAGATTAATGCATAGCCTATAGTTCTGTAATTATCCTGTAATGTGAATCTACATAGTAAGTGATTTATTATTAAATAGATACAATTTAGGAAGCTAATTATGATAAATAATTTACTCCCTTAACAGCTACTAGCTGTTATCAATATATCATTATCTGCCTGGCCAAGATCTATACTTATAATGAACTTCAACATCAGTGGTCTCTGACTCTTCATGTGCTACGAGAGGTACCATGTTTCACAGCAGCACCTGCACATACACTTAGACACACCTTATGGAGAGAAATAGTTGTCACAGTTATTGGACTAGGTGTGTCTTTTGTATGGACTTGAGGTAAAAACTTGCTGGGCTAGTTCCATCTAGGAACCTTTAATTACACTTAACACATTGACAGCAACAATTGTGTGTGAAGGGGTGACTGTAGTTCAGTTGATAGGCTAGTTGCCTATGAAGCCCAGGGTCAGTGGTTTGACTCCCAGTCTCTCCCAATTCCTGTGGCTGCCTGTCTATAAGAAATTCTCCAATAGCATGATTATTATTATTGTTGTTTTTATTTTCTGTTTCATTTCTTCAGATTCATTTTTATTTTATTTCAGCTCTTATGTGTATTGACGTTTTCAGGAAAAGGCTCTAAGTCATCTGCTTGGCATGAAAATCTAGTAGTAAATAATTTCTTGACTAAAAGACCCCAGATTATAACTCTAGCCTTTAATTACTTTAACAGTAGCTCATAGTTATAAAACAAGATTAGAATAGAAAAAACTATCAGAGATAGTTTTGTAAAACTATCAGAGATAGTTTTTACATGTAATACAACTGCGAGTATTTTTATTATTGATTAATGTGTCAATAATTGACAGGGTTAGGGCCTCACAGTGCATCACGGCTTGCTGCATATAGGTTGTGTAGCTGTGTAGATGCTATTACAGCATTCACTCTCAGTTAAACAGTAACGAATTGACTGGATTGTTGTAATTGGCTGTTGGCTTCGGTATTGGTGCTAACATTATGAATAGAAGGTTTACAGTTTGGAAACCACTACTGCATGTAATAATCAC
Organism: Microctenopoma lineatum; assembly: GCA_032361105.1. NCBI lineage: Eukaryota > Metazoa > Chordata > Actinopteri > Anabantiformes > Anabantidae > Microctenopoma > Microctenopoma lineatum. Next base: position 633,507 of record JAUMHJ010000027.1, read on the forward strand.
AAAAAGTCTTACTCTTTCTTAACCACTATACATTTTGAGCATTTGTTAAACAAATTTGCACTACATGAGCATATTTGAAGTGCTACGTATTTTAGTGCTGTTTTAGTAATTGCTCTTCTACTTCAGTACTGAGTTTATGTACCTGTATGTTTGTTTTCCAGTGCTCCCTCCACAGAACTGAGCATTCTGATTGAGAAGTTACAGAAGAATGCTGACAAAGTGGAGAAGAACATTTATGATGTCGAGCAGAACCTCAACAAGGTACAATCTGCCAACTGTGTTTCAGAACATCCTCAGAGATATAGTCATATTAACATTTTATTTACATTTACAATCTTAATTCCTGGTAAAGGTAAATTAATTTAACCAGTATTAAAGGAGCTACAACAATACTGTATATTCATATCTTAGTAAAAAGCCTAAATTCAGACACACTAAAGCACTTCCCAACTTTCCAAAAACCAATGATGAAAATGGAAGCATCAAAAGTAAAAAGCCTCAAGTGTGGGTCAGTAGAAGAAGAAGAAGAATCCACTTTTTTATCATTGATAAATTTCACATGTTACAACAAAAATTCTTCCCTTGACCCATCCCCCCTTGAGGGGAGCAGTGAGCAGCCACGGGCTAGTGGGGAGCTAGTGCTGAGGGTCTCGCTTTTTTAGCGGTGAGCAGCTTTTTCATTGTATTATGAGAGAACAGTGTACAGCAGTGTTACACTCAAATATGAAGTGCTTTAGAAGGTTCAAAGGACTTTTCACAATATACACACAGAGTCTGAACATACTGCAGATTAAAAATTAAACTGATTTGAATGAGCATGTTTGGGATTGTGGCTCTGTTTCTGATTGGTTTGGGCTGTATGCTGCTAAGGACATTAGAGAGTGGAGAAAGATTTAACTATGTTTAAAAATTATTTAATTTAAAAGTGACATGAATTTAAATATAAATATAATGAAGACTTTGAACATAAGTCAGTAAAGACAGTGCTGATTGGAAGGCCAAGATGTAGATGAATATGTAAAACCAATAAAGCCATAAAAGAATGTAGCTGCAGATTAAAACCTAAAGTTTGTACCTAGCAGTTTGTCTAACCGAATCATACTGACTATATCCAATGTGTTTTATCTGCAGGATGTGAGTAAGATCAATGAGGGGAAGCAGCCACTGTATCAGGAAGACACCAACAAGAGAATCCTCAACTCTCTGGAACTGCTCATAGGCCTGGATGAGGATGCAGTCAATGCCAAGCGACTGCAGCATCCACAAGCTGAGATGATAGGACAGGAGTGAGTAGTACTCAGCTTTTGGGTCTTTAATGTGAAAAATATATTGTGCAATGTAATGTCAATATTATATATTCGTGTATGGATTAGATTTTTCCAGTTCAAAGCTTTTATTGCATATTGTAAGTTTTATATGATTATATAGGAGCTGTAAAAAAGACCTATGCTATAAAAGTACAGTACAAAGAATCTATCTTTTTAATGAATGAACATAACTCAGCTATGGTATCCCTGTGTTATAATGTGTGTATGTATTCAGCATGAAACAACTTCGTGAGAGGGTGATGAAGCTGAAAGAGGACCATGAGCGCATCTACCACCTGGTCCGTACTGAGGGCATGCCCACCATCAACTGGGGCAACATGATGGATGAGAAACTGGTAGGAAGTGTGTCTGTACAGTCACACAGAATGCAACTCTGATCTAATATTTCTGTAAGCCATTTAAGGCTTTGACTTTTGTTATATGATACTGTGTATTGCTATAGTGAATATTTATGGGTGGTCGACTTCAAGCTATTGTGTACTACTTTCTTCCATTTCATTGTCCTGGTGATAGATTGTCAAATTTATATTTTGACTGCTTTTAAAACACAGATTTCAAAACACACAATTCCAAGATGAACTGATAACTGAGGATAATAACACTAACATTATAATGGCCAGTGCTGATTGTATTCAGACATGTGCTCATATTATTTATCTGGTACTATCACAAAGAATGTTAAGCCAAGAATAAATACTTGAGTCATTTTGTGCTACAGAAAAAGTCCATTTTTCTCCACTCTTCTGCTTCATCAGTGACAAATTCTTTTTAGTAGTAGCCAGACCACGTTAAGTGCAAGGATGTGGTGGAGTGCAGTCAAATGTTTTGTCTGCCTGCCTAGGACAATCTGAACAACAAGGGCTTTGGTCAGGACTTGCCATCTGTAGAGAATGAGGTGGAGGAACACAATATCTTCCATAGTGAAGTGGAGGCTCTGGCTAGTCACATCTCCACAAGTGGTGACAAGGTACAGTTTAAAAGGAACAAAATGATAAAGATGAATAAGATATGATTATTATTAATGGCCATAAAACATTTTCTTTGTTTCTTTAGGAATATGTCAGTGCTCTCCAAATGAAGTACAACAAACTGATGGTAAAAAAATCACACACTCACCTTCTACACTATATATTACCCCATACACTCTTTCATGATATATGTGCTCTTGTGTTACTCAGTTACAGTGGTACTATGTTGTGTTTGTAGCTGCTTCCAGCTAACACTACAAGTTAACAGAGGAGACATTTTATTATTAATAAAGTCATGATCATAAATATATTATTTACATGGGATGGGAAGCAGAATAGGGTATTGCTAGGTGTGGTAGTATGACAAATAACTGATAGCTGTGCAATGGGCCACCTAAGGAGCATTAGCTGGGTGTGATATGGTCAAATAAAGGCTACTGAGAGCTTTAATACCCAGTTTTTTAATCACTTTTTAATCAGTTTTCAAAAAACTGTTCCATTCCCCATAGTCATTTTACACACAGTACAGTTCTGCTTTAGCACTGCTTTTGTTGGTAAATATTCAGATACATTTGAGTATTTCTTTCCCTTTCTAGGCCAGTTCCACTGCCCGCCAACGCCACCTGCTGAGCCTAAGAGACTACATGCAGCGATGCACTAATGAGCTGTATTGGATGGACCAGCAGGCTGATGAGAGGATCAATTATGACTGGAGCGACACCAACTTGGACTACCCAGCTCGCCAGAGGCAGTATGAGGTAACTGAGGGATGAACATGTACCACATAAAAAAATAGATCTATATAAATCACAAGGAAATAAAATATGATCAACAAATCTGTCTCGTGCCAACAGAACTTCATTAGTAAATGCCTGGAGTCCAAGGAGGCCACCATTACCAGTCTGAATGAAGATGGAGAGAAACTGATTGCCTCTGAACATCCAGGAAAAAATGTCATTGAGGTATCAGCTTGTCTATGTACTCAAATTAGCTGAATACTTACTTACTTACTTACTACTGCTGAAAGAGCTGCTCAGTGCTCGTACAGTCTCATACAGGGGGTGGGAGGTGTGGTCCATGATGGATGTCAGCTTTAATAACATCCTCTCATCCTCTTCCTGCTTGATGAACTTCAGTGGACAGAACTGGCCCTCTTGATGTAGATAAATTCCAAAATGAAACTTTCTATTTACACAATGATTTAAAAAAAAGACACCCTCATATTTTTGGTCACATAACCTACCAATTACTTATTTATATTTTGGTATTAGATCTATAATGATTTTAAACCCTGATTTTCTCTGAACTAAATCTGATGGATCTGCCATATTTCTAAAACTGTGAGACTTTCCTAGTGGTTGCATGATACTTGAAGAGGCGTGCATAAGGCCAAAACAACAGTAGGTTAGGTTTGTTTATTGTGAATGCTAATTTTGCCCGTATTTTTTTGCATTTTCTGTGAAAGCAACAGTGACTGTTACACAGATTATGGATAAAAATACTAAAGACTGGGATACTGAAATCAGTCAGCTATGTTACAGCACTACAAACATACTTAAAATCATCAAAGAACTTGCACTTTCTTATTGGAAATCCTTTCATAGCACTTGTGTGTGTTATGTGCTTCATATGAAATTATATATTTTTTAATAACAAGATGCCCACTCACATTGTTGTCAGGCTCATATGGAGGCAGTCCATGCAGACTGGAAAGAGTACCTGAACCTGCTAATCTGTGAGGAAAACCACCTTAAACAAATGGATGAGTACCATAAGGTTTGACACAGAGGACCAATCAAAGACACACATATTTTTAAGCAGGTGGAGCTCATGAGTGTCTCTATGCTGACACATTTGTGTGTGTGTTAAGTTTTTTAAAGAGGCACGTGACACTCAGGACTTGCTGAAGCGGCTGGATACAGAGGTCAACCAGAAGTACAACCCGGAGTTCAAAGATGTCTATCAGATTGAGTGTCTGATCAGAGAGTTAGATGTGAGCTTTTCTTTATTTGGAATTACAATAATTACAATTCTTTTTTACACCAGCTAAAAGCTATCCTGTTTGTGTGTGTATTTAGGACCAAGCCAAAGCCATGGACAACTTTGATGAACGGGTCAAGACTCTTCAGAAGCGCAGCCTTCAGGTTCTGCCTCTGAAGTACCGCAGAGAAACCCCACAGAAACTACTTCCGATTGAAGCTCTGTGTGAGTTTGACACAGATGAGGTATGTCTGTGTTTTTATCTTTGGACTGCAACTGCCATTGATATACTCATATATAAATCAAGCCATCATAAATACTAGCAAATTTATAAGAACGCAGGTGATCTTACCAAGTGCCAGGGTCTTAGCTTGTTCATTTAAGTGATCACTTGGGATTGCTACATCTATCACAACAGCCTTACTCCTCTATATCTGGTTGGTTAGCTAAATTTAAAGTTGATAACCACTTGTTAACTCAAAAAGGTTTAGGTTGGAATACTCAAGTGGATTCCACAGGGTTTATAAACCTGCTACTCACACCAGTCAGTTAGACTTAAGAATGGAAGCGTGAAACATCATCAAGAAACCAAACAAGTACAGTTGCTATTGGATAAAACTTTTTGAGATTATCATGAACTGGATGACTAAAAACCTTTGCAAATATTGAAACCACTTGTTAACCACATTTCGATGTGTGATTTTGTGTTTGTGACTTAAACGTAATTAATTTAAATTACATTATATTTCCATTATTACTGGTCCAATACCTGATGACAGATTATAATTTTTGGATGTATGCAGGGGCCGATTTTGCGCGGGGAGAATTATACACTATTGCGGAACAATGGGACCAAATGGGATGTAAAGGACGCAGCTGGTCATAAACTTAATGCCCCAGCTGTGTGCTTCATAATCCCCCCCACCGACTCCGAAGCAGTAGCCATCTCTGACAAGTGAGTGTGTATAATAATATTAATTTGTGAAGAAAAACATGAATTTAGAGAGAAAATTGCTTGATGGAAGGAGCTGTAACAGAATGTTCTGTTGTGTTTTTGCAGCTTGGTCAGCCAGCAAAAGGCCATCAAACAGAAGACAGCGAGCAGCAAGGCAACTCTGCTAAAACGATTTGATGAGCTAAAGAAGGAGAGTGGAACAGGAACAGAAACAGGTAATAATAATAAAAATTAATACTTTATTGATCCCCTTTGGGGAACTAGTGGACAGCTTTGGACAGCTGCTAGAGCTGTGTCTGCGCAACTACGGGTCCTGTCCAAGGACACCTCGACATGTAACTCGTGGGACTGGGAGAGGCGCAGCTGGAAATAATGAGGGAGTGAGGGTGGAGAGAGAGGGTAGTGGTTAAAGTGAGGGAGGAACAAAGACAAAAAGACACATGAGGGCTAGAAGAGAACATGACACTGACAGTTCCCTATGTGTGTTTCTAATTACAATTTAAATTTTAGGAAGATTAAAATGTATAGAGTGTTCTCATAGAGACCAAATAATAAGAAGCACTGTGATTGTTAGTGATTTATGACTATAAATCTACATACAGTAGATAGACAATCTAATACTTAAATTTAATTATTTAATTATAATTTAACAAAGGCCAAAAAGTGTGATGAGTACCTCTGCCTGTAAGAATGACCTGCAGTAGTGCTTCTTCCTGCACGGTGCGTGTAAAAGTCTACTGCTGAAAGAGCTGCTCGTACAGTCTCAGGACAACACCTCCTCTCCTCCCTTACCTGCCTAATGGACTTCAGCTGTGAGCTGTATGTATGTAAACGTATTACCCAAATTGCTTGTTGTTAATATCAATCACATTTATAAGTCCACTACTTCTAAATAATTATTTTGATGGATCTAATGCAGTTGGATGCCAAACAAAGATTTTAAGTTAAAATGATAGTGTATGTGGAAGTTTATTAGGAGCCCTTTATAAAGTAGGCAGAAAAAGTCTAAAAGTCTAATTATAAATATATTCATGCTGTTTGTGTTGTGTGTGATCTCAGACAAACAGGAGCAGCAATGTCGCCAGCTTATGGCTGGTCTGGAAAAAATTGTCAGTGATTTGGACAAACAGGAGAAGGCCATTAATGCCCGAGTTCGCCCACCTCTGGAGCAGAACAGGACACTGCAGGATAGCATTGACCGTCTTCAAGATATGAGGGTATGACCTCCACTAAATTTTGTTGTTTTACGTGTTTGCACTTACACAGTGAAGTGTCACACATCCCCACATCTCACACTTTAGCTTAGAAAACTGAGGAGGAATATACCGTATTTTTCGCCATATAAGACGCACCGGCATATAAGACGCACCCAATTTTTAAGGAGGAAAATCTAGTAA
>JAUMHJ010000027.1:640234-655539 GCA_032361105.1 Microctenopoma lineatum
ATTCGCTGTGTAAGACGCACCCATATTTACCCCCCAGTTTTGGGGAAGAAAAAGTGCGTCTTATATGGCGTAAAATATGGTAGATAGAATAGAATAGAATCCACTTTATTGTCATTGAATACATTTACATGTTACAACGAAATTTGTCTTCTGCATTTGACCCATTCCCCCTTGGGGGGAGCAGTGAGCAGCCACAGGTGGCATTCAGGGAGCTAGCACTGAGTGTCTAGCTCAGGGACACACCTGGTATGGGGGATGGGCTGGGTGCTGCAGCTGGGAATCAATCCTGTTATCTCTGCATCCCAGCCCTCTGCCTTAACCACTAAGCTACCAGTGGTAATTTTTTGGTAATTTATTGTCCATTCTACTGCCAAAGACCCAGATGTTTCTTTTATACTGTTCCTTATAGGATATTGCTGCAGCTGTCACTAAGATTGAACCAGAGAAGTCCTCTAAAGTGCAGGAAGCAAAGTGTGTCTTGGACACAAACTCAAAGTGTGCAAGTGCTCCTCAGCTTCACAGCAAGGTGGATGAGGCCAACAAGAAGTACACTAAGATCGAGCAGCTTCTCCAGTGCTCTCAGGAGAAGTATGGGAATGAATAGTCTGTTTAACTGATGCTGTTTATATATATCGTCTGTGGTAGTATTGAAGTTTGCGAAGGTTGTACAAATAGGTAGATGCTTAAATTAGGTAGATCTTAAATAGAATTTATTTCTAGTCACTTAGTAAATGTACATTTCTTTGTTTTAGATTAAAGAATTCCAACCAGCTGGAAGCATCTCTTCAAAATGGAAAGAATCTTCTTTCCACCTATGAGAATAAGTTGGCCAGAGAAGAGGTTGCTCCAGCTGACATCACCTCACTTGAGAAAACCCAGCGAGAGCTTGCAGTAAGCAATTCATTTTTGGCACACATTAAATAGTATTCTACACTTGCTGATGATTTTGTGTTGTTGCAAATAAACAGCAATAGATGATGTTAGAACAACAAGCATAGCACTGTGTCAACAAAGGGTGAAATACATATTACATGTAGCTGACAATTAAAATTAAAATAGGCTTTGTTAGAAATGTAGGCCTGTTTGAGTCACAAAACTATTTTGTTTTGTAATTTATTTGTCATTGCATTATGAATAACGTCAACATCAACAATATAACAAATACAGGCAATGTAAATATGGCTGGTATAAACAGTATAGATGTTACGTCCCCTTTTTATGGCTCGTGTAAATAGGGTGCAACATAAAACACTCAGGTGTAGTTTGAGTTGACGTTGTTTACTGGGTGAAGCTGGCACGTCAAAACAACAACGAAAAATCATGGACCACGTCCGGTAAGCAATTACAATGAAAAATAAAGCAATACAACTGAGGTTCAAGGTTATAAACGACAAACAAAGGAAGGCTCTTTTCAGAGTAGCAATCATAAATCAAAGCACGATTTAGGCAGGATTGGCATCCAGACTCAGGCATAGGCCAATTAACGCTAAGCAAACGAAAACAGTGAACACAAGAAGGTAGTACGAAAGAAAAACCAAAAAAAAACAGCGAGTATCTAACTACTACAATCACACAAGTATAATCTGGAATGCTAACAAGATGGCAGAGGCAAGGACGAACAGTCTATTGTCTCAGAGAGTCGCCGCTGGACTGTGGCGTCTGCAGCCGTCTTATGCAGAGTGGGCGGGAGTGTCGGACGAGAGGAGGGGGAGGAGTTGGCGTCAGACCAACCAGCGTCCTGCACGTTGCTGAGTGTAGGCCGGAAACCTGCGAAGAAGAACAGCGAACTCCCCCACTCAAAAACGGCTAGGGCCGTAACAATAGAATTGAATAGCCTATATTGTCAGGAGTGCCACTCACTTTGGTGCCAAAGAAGAGAATGCAGAAAAAAAATATATAATAATAAAATGAATTGTAAAAACAAACAATAATATGTACACAAGGTAGCAGAATTAATATAGTAGGAATTTTCTTGCATATTCAGTGAATTTGATACCACATTATTGCATTATTATTGCACATGGTCACATATAATAATTATTGCACATGGTCACTGTTGATCAGAATATAAGTGTAACATTAACAGTTTGAACAGATGATTGCTGGGGTGGGAGTAGTCCTTGATGATATTGCCAGCTTGGCTGGGTAACAAAAGTTAGCAATGGCCTCCAGGCTGGGCAGAGAGCAGCCAGTGATCTTCTGGGCTGTGCTGATGACCCTCGTCTGAGATCTGCACGCCCAGAAACCTCATAGAGTCTTAACACAGTCCCTACGAATTTGGTAAAGTGGGGCCAGGTCTGCTCTGCTCTTCCTGAAGTCCAAGATAAGTTCTTGGACTTAGACTTTGTGATGTTCAGTTGGATGTTGTTTACTGAACACCATGCAGTCAGTCTGTTTACCTTATCTCTGTAGTCCAACTCATCCCTACTGAGATGAGTCCAACCATGGTGGTGTCATCCACAAAATTTATGATGGTGTTTGGGGATTGCATCAGGGAGCAGTCGGATGTGTATAGTGTAAACAGGAGGGGACTGCTAAGTGTGAGGGTGTTGAAAAGGTAGGTTAGTGCTGAATCTGATAGCTCAGTAGAGCAGTCGTCTCCCACCCGTGTCTTGCAGAATTTGAATAGGGCCCTTGGTCTCACCGCGTGCCAGTTAAGGACACCGCCCAGTCAAACACAAATGGCAGGAAACCCTTGTCAGTGCCTGGCTCGGCAGCGTGCGACGCTCCCTGCTGGCGAGTCATTGTTAGAGCAACGCTCTCGCGCTGTAGCGCTTCTGGCCCCGATTGTTGTCGCTCTTTTCTTTTTAATGCTAAGCAGTTAGCTATTATGTGTCCCGTTTTGTGGCAATAAAAACAGGCTCTGTCCTCCGGCTTTTGGCTAGCCCTCTGCACTGGGTTTGGGTTTACGGGTAAAAGGCGAGGCTTCTCCCCCGCAGTGTAGACTGTTTTGTGCGTTAGGACGTACTTGTCGGTGAGCACAGCAGCGGAGGAAAGGGACGTTACTTTTTGCTCATTCAGATATAACACAACATTCTCAGGGAGACACTTCTTAAATTCTTCCAGTACTACCAACTCCCGTAGTGATGTATAATCTGACACTTTGCACGCGAGGACCCACTTGTCAAACAACACACTTTTCTCTCTGGCGAATTCAACATATGTTTGATGGGCAGCTCTCTTTTAAGCCCTGAACTTCTGTCTATATGCCTCAGGGACCAGCTCATATGCTCTCAGGATGGCAGTTTTCACAGACTCATAATTTAAGCTCTCTTCTATTGGGAGCGCAGACACTACCTCCAGCGCCTTGCCCTGGATTTTGCATTGTAACAGCAGCGGCCACACATCGCGTGGCCAATGTAGAGCCGACGCGATGCACTCAAAAGCTGCAAAATATGAGTCAATCTCGGCCTCTCAAAATGTGGGAACTAAGGGTAAAAGCTTACCTATGTCTACTGTGTCAGCGGGGGAGGAGGGAGATACGGAAGCCGGCAACTCGAGCTCCAACTGGCGCAGTCGCACCTGCGTCTCAGCCTCGATCTCTAATTTTCTAACTTCCAGCCGGAACCGGAGCTGAGCCTGTCGATTCCTGTGCTTCGTTCACCATCTGAAGACGGGCAAGGCGGACTTTAAGCCGAGCGGCAGCCCGTGAGCCAAAACTCTCACTGTCTGAGCAGAGGGGATCGTACCGCGGAAGAGTAAGCGGCGTCTTCCCCCGTTCATCTTCCTGCGGTCCCTCTTCCGGGCGGTCTGCACCCTGCGGCTCCTCCACCTTTTGGCTACCCATCCCTCTGGACAGGGCGCCACCACCTAGCACAGCAGGCTCGGCCACAGCCGGCAACACAACCAAGCACGCCTCCACCTGCCTCTCCTCCACCAGGTTTCTATGATCCCTTTTGCGGATTTGTCTAGGGAACGTGAGGCCGCAATGACTAGCAATCTGCTACAAATCAACTTTACGACACTGGCTCAGCGACTCCAGAGAGGGCTGAAGCAGAAACTCGGCCAAATCAAATGCGGCTGCCATCTTGGGAACCAACAAGCTGGTCAGGGCTCACCTCAGCCCACATCAGCCAGCAATGAATGTACAAAAGACAACCTAATGGATATACAATTAGGTATTGTCAAATAAACAGGTTAGAAAGATCCTGGACGAACTTATGTTAGGTCCCAACGTGTAAGACGACAGAAAGTAACATAAAATACCCAGGTTTTTGTTGTAAGTATAAAGTACATTTATTGTGAGCTAACACAGGGTGCCATTTGCAGTAGGAAATAAAAAAAAGAAAACAAGAAGCCAAACAAACTACAACACTGTAACCGAACAGGTATGAGGCACGCTCAACAAAAAACTACTGCTAATGAGCAGCGATTAAGGTTACAGTAAACAAAAAGGTATTTTGGCAGAGAAAACAAATGTAACAAAACACAAGAGTTAACGGAAAACAACTACCACTGGAGTAGCGAACCAAACAACAAGTTTACAGAGGTAACTACACTAAACACAGACTCTCACTAATTCTAGTGCCTGTAGCATATTAACACACACCAGCACGATGAGAGGCGAGGGCGAACAGCTCAGAATGAACGGTCGCCCCGAGGCTTCGGTACTCAGCGCTTTTATGTCCTCTCACTGATGTAGTGCAGCTGTGAGGCGGGGCGACGGGAACCATGGTGGTCCAATTCACGAACGAGCCTCTTTCACTCAGGTGCACCGAGTCAGAAAGCAACCGAGAAGGAGAGAAGGAGAGAGAGACAAAAACAACCATATGGCAGCAGCCGTAACAAGCGCAGACACAGGTCTAGCAGCTGTCCAAACAACAATTTCCCAAAGGGGATTAATAATGTATTTCTTAATATTTGTCAGAAAGTCCTTGATCCAGAGGCAGATGGGAGTGGAGAGACCCCGTCAGTTGGTCAGCACATGCTCTAAGACCTTCCATGTATTCCACACTATCACGCATTTTGATTGGGAAACACCCTGACCCTTTTGTTGACATTGACATTGTCAACACAGTTTCTGATGTAAGAGAGTACAGTGTCTGTGTACTCCTGGAGGTTGTTGCTGGAGAATAGATCCAATTCAGTTGTAGAGAAGGAGTCCTGAAGTTGAGAGAGGATGAATTAAGGAAGCACAATTAGGAATGATTTACAGAAAACAAAATCTTTACAAATTTTCTGACTCTTAAGGTGGACAAATTTTAGAGAGTGAATAAATGTTAACTGGATTAGCAGTAAGTGTGATAGTACATCCTGTGCAGAGCCCTTTATGAGGATGGAGTTGGTGTTGTTTTCCCACTACAGTTCTTAGGAATGGTGGGTCCCAATGAGTTTCAAAGCTGACTTGAAAGTTTATGACTTGAAATTATTTATTGTAGCATTTATAATGTTAATTATTGAACAGCTTTTGAGGAGAGCCCTTACACCAAATTGTCTTACTATTTAATAATAAAATACACTCTATTGTTGGTTTGGAGGTATAAACGCTACAAGAAAGAAATCCTTCACACACTCATCACATCATTATATTATTGGCACGTAAGAATTAACACAATCATATAATTGATTACCCTGGCAGGATATTGCATCAGACCTGAGGTCCAAGAGGTCAGTGATCTCTGAGATAGAACAGAACCTGCGCTTGACCAAAAGCAGCTGTGACAACATGGCCACCAAATTCCAAGAGCACTGCCCTGACCTTGAGAGGCAGGAAGCTGATGTTCAGAAGCTCAGCAACCGCTTAAACAACCTTAACAGGCAAACTGACATAAGGTGAGGGCATCAGGACAAGCAGGCGAGATTACACAAGAATTGTGCATCTGCAGTTATTTAACGAAATACCAAACATTACACCATACATAGTATTGTTGAGATAAAACGTCATTTCAAGTATTTTTGTGCTGTGTTTCAGGTCTCAGTGCTTGCAAAGAGCCAAGATGGCATACAACAATTACCGCAATGATTATGATAATCTGAACAGTTGGTTGTCTCGTATCCCAAACTACGAGCCCCGTGAAAATGATGATATGAGACAAGTGGAGACCAAACTCAAAAATCAGAGGGTGAGAGTGATGAGCAGAGACATTATTTATAAACTGCATTTTTTTCCTGGTACATGATAATATACTGAAGGACATAGTGTAGAAGTAAAAAGTGTAAAAAGGCTTATGCCAGCTTCTGTTTTATACAGAACTTGCTCTCTGATATCGCAAGAAAGGAGTCTGACTTGAACAATGTCTCAAAAAATGCCCAGCTCTACCAACAAGCTGTCAAAGTAAGACATTATACGTTGTTTCTACCACAATACCACTACCTTTAATTTGCACAGATACATTACCAGTCAAAAGTTTAGATACACATAGACTTTGTTGTCTTTTTCAGTAAAAAGTGCATGCATTTAGCTGTGTTAATAGTATTACAAAATGGTTTTATAATGATCAGCTAGTCTCTTGTTTTAAAACTCCCATTAGCAAACATAATATTGGAAGATAAGTTTGATGATTATTAGAATTTAATGTAAAAAAATATGGTTCTATTTCCAAAACATAGTAATTTCTGTATGTGTCCAAACTTTTGACTGGTAGTGCACATTAAGATTAAGTTTGAAATAATGCTTTACTGACTTCTGTGTAGGACTATGAGACTGAAACAGATAAGTTCAGATATATCCTTGATCTTGAGGATGGACTTGTACCTCAGACGTATAAGAGGAGTAGATTGGAATCACCTGCACTGGCAGTAAAGGCAGAGGTGAGGCATAATACTATACTTTAAATACTTTAGCAATTATAACATGTCATGTGCACAAACCTGTTCCTGTCTCCTTCATCTCTAGATTAAGAAAGCATGCGGTCCTAAGCAAGTTGCAAGCTGAAGGACTGCTAAAGAATGTACAATTTAATGTAATCAACCCAAACTATCTGATGTGTCATTTCATTGTTTACAGGAAGCTGCTATTGAGTCCAAGTTTACTGAAGTGAATGCTGTGAATAGACAAAGGCTGCAGAATATTGAATTTGTAGAAGGTCTTCTTAAACAGGTGAACTATTTTCACATAATAATAACAAAAATAACATTTACACTGCATACAAAAAAATAATATTTAGTATTCTTCTATATAGCAACCCGAGATCCCTATGATCCAGGCTACAAATGTCAAGTCAGTCCATGCTGCTGTCCCAGGAGAAGAACCTTGGAGAATTAGGAAGCAGCTGGAAGATGAGATCCAGAGGAGAGAGCAGATACAAAAGGAAACTCAGAATGTCCAGCGTGAAATCTATGTCCTTGAAGGACAGAAGCCCCAGGATACAATTGTTAAGAAGGAACTGATCAAAAAGGTTCCTGACCCCCAACTGGATGAGGAAGTCCACAAGGTCCAACAGAAACTCTCAGAAGAGCGCCGCACTACTCATGTTTTGGAGAATGACCTTGAGGTACTAAAGTTAAAGCTGCGTGGCCTTGAGACAGAGGTTAAAGAAGGAGCGCAACAATACACAGTGAAAGAGGTCCTACGTATAGAAAGAGACCGTGGTCAAGAGGAAGAGGTGCGCAAGCTAAGGGAGGAACTGGATGAGCTAAGAAGACAGAAGCTGATGAAAGATAATGAGCTTGTTCAGATACAAAAGCAGGTGACACTCTTGGCTGAAGAGAAGAACAAGGAACAAGAAGTGATAACTGAAGAGGAGGTGATCAAAGTTCAAAATGATCCCCAACTTGAAACAGAGTACCGGGTGCTCTTTGACAGGAAGCAGATGGAAATGGATAGCAGAAAGCATCTGGAGGATGAATTGAAATTTCTTCAGGAAAAGCTAATAAGGCTAGAGAAGGAGAAAGAAATGGCAGAAGAGAAGATTTCCATTAAGGAGGTGCTGAAAGTTGAGAAAGATATTACTTTTGAAAGGGAGGTAGAAAACCTGAGGAGACAATACGAAGATGAGAAGGCCAAACGAAGATCATCACAAAGGGAAAAGGCTGACCTCCAGAGGAAAATTACCAGCCTAGAGGAAGAGAAGTCCAAGGTTGTTATTCAAGAGAAAGTTCGGGAAATTGTCCGCCCTGACCCCAAGGCTGAGAATGAAGTGGCCAATCTGCGGCTGGAACTTGTAGAGCAACAGAGGCGCTATAAGGATGCAGAGCTACAGCTTAGATCCCTACAAGATGAGTTGACCATGCTGATGAACAGAGGACCTAAAGTTGAAGTCAAGGAGATTATCAAAGAAGTCATCAAGTACAAGATAGATCCACAAACTGAAAGAGAACTGGAGAGACTCCGCAATGAAATCGTAGATAAAACCCATCAGACTGAGAAATCTGAGATGGAAATTCGACAGCTTCGTGATGAAATTCAAAGATGGAGGGATACTAAACCCCAAGTGCAGACAAAAGAGGTGGTTAATGAAGTGCTGCAGTACAGAGAAGACCCCAAGACTAAGGAGGAGATTGAGTCTCTCAAAAAGAAATTGGCTGATGAACAGACGAAACGCCTTGACCTTGAGAGAGAACGGTCTGCCCAAGAAGAGAAAATCAGACTGAGGAAGATGGATCTGTCTCAGGTTCGTGAAAAGATTGTTCAGCAAGAAGTGGTCAAAATGGAAGAAGATCCTCTCCTTAGGTCTGAGTGCAGCACCTTTACGCAAAACATTAGCAATGAGCAGAAACAAAAGGAGAATCTGAAAACAGAGCTCTCCCAACTACAGAGAAAGAAGACTGAGCTGGACCTGCAGTTGGAAGAACTGGAGCGTGAGCGCAAAGCAAGGCGCGATGCAGAATTGGAAATCCAAAGGCTTCGTGTCAGACTTAATGAACTTGAGATCCGCGACAAAGAGAACCGTGAAAAGGTGACTGTCAAACAGAAGGTGGTCCTCCAGCAAGATCCCCAGCAAGAGAAGGAACACTCTATTCTCAGACTACAGCTTGATGAAGAAAGGCACAAACGTACTTTGCTTGAGAAAGAATTGAATGTCCTAATTCAGCAGCAGCTCACCTTGGAGAAGATGGATGTTAAGGAAAGAGTTGTCCGTACTGAGAAAGTTCAGGTTGAGAGGGATCCAGAGGCTGAAATTGAGATTGAGAATCTAAGAAGGACCCTGGATGAGGAGAAAAGAAGGAGGCGAGAACTTGACCAGGAGCTCTCCATCCTCACTTCCAGGCTTTGTGAAATGGAATTTTCTAACACCAAATCATCAAAAGAATTGAACTACATACGCGATGACAGTAACCGTCTCCAACAAGAAAATCAACGGCTGCAGAATGAAATTCGCAAGCTTCGATCTGAGATTGAGATAACAAGCAAAGAGACTCGGCTTATTACTGAATCTGCACCTAGAGAGGATGGAAAAAACCTGGAGTTGAGGCTTGATTCACTACAGAAAGAACTTGCAGAGCTGAGAGGTATAACTATCCAAAAGGATGAAGAAATTGAGAAGCTTCAAAAGAATCTGGCAGCAGTGAGAATGAAAAGAGAACAGAGGGAGAGCCACCTTCGCAGGTCTATTGTTGTCATTGATCCAGATACAGGCAAAGAAATGCGACCAGAAGAGGCATACAAGCTAGGGCTCATTGATTGGAAGATGTTTGTGAACCTGCAGAGCCAGGAGTGTGACTGGGAGGAAATTACAGTCAAAGGCCCTAAGGGAGAATCTTCAGTTCTTCATGACAGAAAATCAGGGAAGAAGTTCTCCATTGAAGATGCGTTGCGTCTTGGGCACATCACAAATCGCCAACTTCAGCAATACATAAATAAAGAAATCTCGATCCAGGAGTTTGGTGTAATGGTGTCAGGAAAGACCAAGTAAAGTAAAATATTTAATCTCTTTCATCTCTGTTTTACTCTCCTCTGGCTTAAATACTATGGTGACTTGGTATTATTTTGTACTGTATCCATGATCTTAAAATGCACATGTATTTATTTGCTAATGCATATTCTGTTTTGTGGTACAGCGTCAAGTATATGGATTAACATTAGCCGACTCATGTTACAGCAAACTACCTGACATCAACAGAGGAAATATCTTCTTAGCTGAACTTTAATTTTTTAGACTGGGAACTATGGCTATATTTTTGACTATTTGTGGGATTTCTCAGGTTTGCCTTTGATGTGTACTCAACAAATTTCAATAAACATTAACTCAAATTGAGAAAACAGTGGTATTTGTGTTTTTTTGTGTTTTTCTATAGTAGTTAAACATATGTATAGATTGTTTGACAGAGAAAAGAATGCATTGATATTTAAATATCAATGCATTTAAATATCAATGCAAGGAGAAGAGCTGTAAGACTTACAAGACATATTTCAGGAGAGCTTCTGTAGTTTTAGTAAATTCTACAAATGTGAAAACAAGTTATACCAGGTGTCGTAAGAAAGTTAGCATTCTTTTACATCTCAGCAGTAATTACTTTATGAACTTATTTGCAAAAAAATTCAAATTGCAAATAACTATTAGAGATCAAACCCCCTTGCAACTGGCATGGACAAAGGCTTGTGTCCAGCAGTTCTAGTAGTGTTTATATACCTCAGTCTTATGTAGACACCTTCCTTCCTGTAAATCATGCAAAGTTAATCTCAATAATCAATGAATCTAATCAGCTACCTGTAGACCCCATCCCAACTGGACTACCCAAAGACGTTTTACCTCTAATCAGTTCTACCTTATTAAATCAGATAAATATATTCTTAATAATAGGTTATGTTCCACAGGAACCTAATGTAGCTGGTGTCAAATCTTTACTGAAAACAGCACTTGATCCAGGGGTTCCAGCCAATTATTGACCAATATTTAATCTGCCCTTTACTGGTAAAAATCCTTGATAATGCTGTGGCAAAGCAATTATTTGACCACTTGTGCGGGAAGAATTTTCAGTCAGGATTTAGAGTAAATCATAGCACAGAAACAGCACTGCTAAAAGTCACTAATGATCTTCTCTTAGCCTCAGACAATGGACTTAGATATTAGTGCTGCGTTTGACACCATTAATCACAACATTTTATTACATTGACTGGAATTTGTCATTGTATTCAAAGAAACAGCACTAAGTTGTTCAAAATTTGATCTGTGAATGATAAGTCATCCATGCACACAAAAGTTAATTATAGGGGTCCTACGCTATATATGTCTCCACTGAGAAATATTAAAAGAACTTCAAGCATGTTTAAAAGACATTTTTAATTTTCTACTCCTCAGGTCAGACAAGACAGAGGGATTACTATATGGTCAGAAATCTTTCAGAAATATGTTAGCTAATTATATTCCTACCCTATACATGACACCCAATAACTCATATAAAAGCCTCCAGTTAATCCAAACTGTTGCAATGTATGATCTCACATTTAGCAATAGATATCATATTTCTCCTACATTAGCTTCTCTCCATTGGCTCCCTGTAAAATCTACAATATAATTTATAATTCTTCTTCTCGTTTTTAAAGCACTAAATAGTCAGGCGCTTTCATCTATTGACAACCTTGTAGTACCATATTATCACAGCAGAACACTTTGCTCTCACAGGAGGTCTTTACTTGTGTGGTTCCTAGAGTTTCTAAATGTAGAATGGAAAGTAGAACATTTAGATATCAACCTTAACATGACACATGAAGATATTATTCAAACTCATTTTTGCTTGTCTGTATTGTGTGTTGTATTGTCTTGCTAGCAAAAATTTCAGAATGAACTTTTTTTGGCGATAAATGTTATTTATTTAAAAGAGGGACGGGGATGATCGTCCTCCCACCAATAGGTGGCAACATGAATTCTATTATAATGAGCTAAAAATGAAAGAAGCCACGAACGGTTACAGACAAGTAGCCCGAAAGAGAAACTGCTCATAATCTGCTAAATTTGAAACTCGTTATCTTTTTGAAATCCGAATTAGATAAATAACAATATATAAACTTATTTCTTTGTGGAATGCATATGAAACAACATCACCATCATGTCTGTCTTTAATGTTTGTTATTTTCTTATTTTCTAGATATCATTCACTTACTATTAAAGCCTATTAAAGTAGATCGCGTCCTGTTTGTTTTAACGTGTTACAAACAAGCTCTGACATTATGTGAAGTTCGAATAAAACGGTAAGGTTAGCGTGGCGGATGTTACATACAGAGAAAGGGTTTGTCCTCATATGTCATTAGTGGGTGTGTGTTGTTTTTCTCCTCATTCAGTGCGACGTTTTATTAAAGTTGTAAGATGGCGACGGTACATCTGAGGATCGGGGACCTTGTATGGTGAGATTAACATCGTTAAAAGCCTCTAGTCCTGCTTACTGATATTGTGTCGCTCAACGCAGCGACGTCGTTTGGTAAAACGGTCATGTTTGTTGTTCATGTTTACCAGACGCAGTTTTAGCGTTCGAACAAACAAATCGCTAAACGAGTTGACTCAGCCAGCAGCCGTCATTTGCTGCTAGCTTACGTCAAGCTACAGAACACGTTAGATTTAGAAGTTTGGGGTTTTGAGTACACTCCGGCGTCTGTTCTATGTTAAAAACTTCCCAATATGTTTGTCTGTAGTTAAATCGTTGTCAGATACTTTCAGTTTGTGAACGCTGTATAAAAGTGATCTAAGACGAGCTTTGCTAGCACTGTAGCTTAAGCCGATCTTAACTGTATATGGCTATCTGTTCGGCTTCCGTGTTAACTGCCTTATTACCGCCCACTAGTTTATCAAGCTACGTTGATTTACAGATATAGTCTATTTTTGTTGTTGTTGGGAAAACGTATCCCCACTTGCATGGCGTATTTGTTGAATAATCGGTACGTCAGTCTGTTTGCTCCACTACTGCACTAGCACCCGTGTGATTCTCCTGACGGTAACATCATTATTTACACTAGAAAACATAAAGGTGCAGGCATTATGTTACACAAGGTGCTATTAGCATGTATATCAGCAACACTGTCGCACGTTTAGTTAAAATAGATTAATGGAAATGGAAGCAGCCACCATTTGCTTTCTCTCGTTACCTCCCTTAGTTGTCAGCTGTTTTGAATGTCTAGATTAAAAAGTTAGTAAAAGGAACACTAAAAATATTATTTAGATTTAAAAAACACCTTAGGTCATGAGATGTTGCAAAAGAAAATGTTTGCACAACTTCACTGTGCGTAATCCTGCCTGGCAGAGTAAGGGAATACCGAGAGGAAAAGAACACATGTTAATCAGGATCATTGAAACCAAGTGAAACCTTATTGGGCCTCACTAGATAAGACAACATCATGCTTACTTTGTATTACTCTTGTGATATGTTTTGCTGTTTTTTTTCTGTGTTCTAAACTTTTATGTAGTTGATCTATTTTAGAGTTTTCACAGTGTAAATGTGTATGTTATATATTCAGTTTTCATTATGAGAAGAGCCATTTCAGATTTCGACCACCAAAGCATCTGATGGCAAATGTCTGGTACTCACTGCTATTGACTGCTGTTTTGAGTGCTTAAAATGGTTTGTTCACAGTCCAGCTGTGTTAGTTAATTTGCTAGCTAAGGCTGACAGAAATACAAAAATGAAATATAAATGAAAGAAATACTGAGTGTAATACTAATTTTAGGGGGAAGCTTGGCCGCTACCCACCATGGCCGGGAAAGGTGAGAGATATTTTCAGATTTATTTTAGCATTTACATCTTTTGCTGATGTTACACTAACGCATTTATTCACATTTTAGATAGTAAGCCCTCCTAAGGACCTAAAAAAGCCAAGGGGCAAAAAATGCCATTTTGTCAAGTTCTTTGGAACTGAAGACCAGTGAGTATAGGTTATTTGGTTCTTGTTCTGGATGCCTTTGCAATGCGTTGTGTAAGATCTGAATTTCTGTGCCTGTCCAGTGCATGGATCAAAGTAGAACAGCTGAAGCCCTACCATGCCCACAAAGAGGAGATGATCAAGATAAATAAAGGAAAGCGCTTCCAACAGGCAGTGGATGCAGTGGAAGACTTCCTAAAAAAAGCTAAGGGGAAAGAACAGGTGAGGGGATGCACTCCTAAAATATTACTATTACCACAGTAGTGGTGATTGGAGCTCTACTTTTCAGCACTGAAGTTTGTCAAATAACATTCTAATTAATTTTTAGCATCTCTGTGGAGACCAATTAAAAATTCTGCATTTACTTTATTTCATACACTGCATTGCAGTGCAACATCATTCATTAATGTGTAAATGTACATTTGTCATAGATGAAACTACTGTTTACCTTGAGGTCAGCACAACCAACTGTAATTTAGAGTACTAAGATTCTGCATGTGTGTTACAAACCACTGTGCCACTGTGTTTTGGCATCTAATAAGCCGTTGTCACATGATACTATTGTTTCTGATTTTATCTTGAAAACTTCACCTGTTCAAAGGGTTGTCATGCTTGCTAGAATATGCAACATAGTAATAATAATAATGCAAATGTATGTGTTTTTGGCAGACAGCAGAAAGCAAAGGAGATTCAAAAGGAAAAAAGACACCCAACAAGCCACTGAAAATATTGGAGGAGGATGATGAAGATCTCAGTGCCCTAAAGGACCCCTCTGAGAAGGTCAGTAGCACACTGGAAGAATTGAAATTCGTGTGAAGCATTAGTTATAAAACCAAAAGAAGTAAATGAGAAGAGGAACAAAATAGCAGAGCCAGACAGTTCTGTAAGATTCTCTCCTGGCGCCATCAGATGAAACTGCCTAAAACACTAAAAGTGTCAGTAAGGTCAAAAACTCCTTTCCCCACCCATACATGTGACCTTTGGGGACTTATTCAGCATTGAATGAGAAATTCTCATGGTGCCATGACAAGAATTTTGGAAAAGTGTTAACGTGGTCCATCACCTGAACCTCTGTTATGCAAGGATGCCTTAATAGTGTTCTGCGGTAAGGTAACTTGTTCATACCTAAGGTTTTATGTACATGTACAGTAATTAACCTTTACTACTACTACCTACTTACTACCTAGAAATACAGTGGGGCAAAAATTATTTGGCAGCCACCAATTGTGCAAGTTGTCCGACTTGATGAAGATGAGAGGTCTGTAATTTTCATCAAAGGTACACTAAAACCGTAAGAATGGAAGAAAAAAAATCCAGAAAATCACATTGTATGATTTTTAAAGAATTAATTTGTATAGTGATGCAGAAAATGAGTATTAAGTCAGTAAAAGAAGTTCACCTCAAAACTTGTAATGTAACTTTGGTTGGCAGTGACAGAGGTCAAACGTTTCCTGTAGGTCTTCACCTGGTTTGCCTCCCATTCATTTTAATGGGGGCACCTATTGTTCTCCACCTCTAAACGGGTCTCTTTATTTATATTTTATTAGGTGCCTGCCATATAAAAAGAATGGGAGGC
>JAUMHJ010000027.1:659021-673694 GCA_032361105.1 Microctenopoma lineatum
TACTAGATTTTCCTCCTTAAAAATTGGGTGCGTCTTATATGCCGGTGCGTCTTATATGGCGAAAAATACGGTACATTGGAGTTGGAATCAAGTGATGACATCAATTCCAATGTATCTTAAGATGATTCTTTTTATAAAAGTGAACTCTGCATTACAGCTTGACAAATCTAGATTGTATATTGATCACCTGTGATCGTGTCCTCTGTAGCCGGCTTCATCAATGGAACCTATTAGCAAGCGCCTGAAGATTGTTGAAGAGGTAAAGTAATTAATTATATATAGTACAAGAAACCACTTAGGTTGTTGGTTGGTTTACTTTTGTAAATTAACTTAGTTTTATTTACTAGTGCAAAGTATATTTACCTTTACATGTGTTACTATTGTGTTAAACAACTACATTTCAGAAAGATTTTTTGGTATTTTCCATAGGCAGTGTATGTATTTTTATATGCAAATGCTGAACACAGCTATGAATGTTTCCTTAAGTATGATTTTTAACAGTGTTGCTTTATTGTGTAGGACACAGGGTCAACGTCTATACAAGCAGCAGACAGCACAGCCATCAATGGCAGCATCACACCTACAGATAAAAGGTATTAGCACATTCAACACAAGTGTATATACTCACTCTAGTATTACTAACATAAAAATTTGTTAATGTCAACAAATTGCTGATTCAAATTTGTTGTGTTGTGTTTTTTTTGTCCTTTGCTCTTCAGGATAGGGTTCCTGGGTCTGGGGCTGATGGGTAGTGGCATAGTTTCCAACCTGCTTAAAATGGGGCATATTGTCACAGTGTGGAATCGCACAGCAGAAAAGGTATGTAACATATAGTATGACAGTCATGCACAAAGCTGCCTCTTTAATGTTACCTCAGAGTCAAATATTTTAGACTATATTGACATTGATTGTACCTCCATACTCAAGCTACACAGCTGATAGCACAAAGAAGCTGTGATGCATATTGTGTAGCAAAATGCATCTGATCCGAAATACTGTAATATGACACGTTATTTCTGTTGATGCCAATACTTGGCTGTCAAGTTACTCTCAGTTTTGTTTATTTATGGTGATAACTTCTAAATGGCAAAGATAGGCAGTCTTAATTAAGGCAGTGTTGCCCCATCCGTAAAATGACACACCATGTTCGTAACACTGTTTTTTCATGAAAGTTTTAGAGTGCAGTATCTTGTCTCTGTTTTTAAGCATTGGCCATTTACCAATAGCACAATGTTTTTTTCTTTCTGACAAGTTGGCTGAGGTCACTTGACATGACTGCAACTGTGAGATTTACTTCTCCTTGTTGGAAGCATCAGCTTACACAAAATTCAATGACTGGCGCACATTCTGTGTACATAAAATACTTGTGTGGGCCTTGCATTTACAGCTGCATTGTTGATAAGTTTTCAAACCATGGAGCAATATCTAATTGGTTCTGCCGTGCTGCATTTTAGTGTGACCTGTTCATCCAGGAAGGTGCTAGGTTGGGGCGAACACCTGCAGAGGTGGCATCCATGTGTGACATCACTTTCTCCTGTGTGTCTGACCCAAAGGCTGCCAGGGATGTGAGTATCTCAATTACAGTAAATAGCTTCTTGTTATGGTGTTACTCACAGACTTGCAGGAAGAAAAATTGCCTTGCTTCTGTCCTGGTAGCAGAGTGGTTAAGGCAGAGGGCTGGGAAGCAGGAGATCGATTCCCAGCTGAGTCACCCAGCCCATTCCCCATACCAGGTGTTTCCCTGAGCGAGACACCCAGCGCTAGCTCCCCGAGCGCCGCCTGTGGCTGCTAACTGCTCCCCCCAAGGGGGGATGGGTCAAATGCAGAGAATAACGTTTGTTGTAACATGTGGAAAAAAACTGTATCAATGACAATAAAATGGATTCTTCTTCTTCTTCTCCTCTTAAGTTGGTTTTGGGACCAAGTGGAGTGCTGCAGGGGATCAGACCAGGCAAATGCTACATAGAAATGTCCACTGTAGATCCAGAGACCATCACAGAACTCTCACAGGTATACAGCAAAATAAACCTTTGGGGTCACTTAGAAATATGGAATATCCAACAAATTACAGCCCTAAAATGAAATTGCAGCCTGTTAGGTACAAAATAAGTTTTAAAGGTTTGTAAAATGACTTTTTACTTTAATTTTAATCCAGTATAATTACCTAAAATGAGTACCACTAATTAAAAGGAACAGTCACTCAAAATGAATGTGGCTTTTTTGAAACTAGTACAAGTTTTGCATAATATGTGTGAATGTCAGGTAATTACGTCACGGGGTGGCCGTTTCCTGGAGGCCCCAGTGGCAGGAAGTCAACAGCTCTCCAACGATGGAATGCTGGTTATTCTGGCAGCTGGTGACAGAACCGTCTACGAGGACTGCAGCAGCTGCTTCCAGGCCATGGGCAAGACTTCCTTTTTCCTAGGTATGTAGGAGTCAATGATATGTACAGCCTGTGTATAGTTTTAATAAAGTTAAACAAAATTGAAGATAAATGAACACGTTCATAGGCTAGTGTAGTTTTTCTGGTTTTGTGGAACAGATCCCTTAATGTCTGTCTGACATCTTTCTCTCACTCTCTTTAGCTCTCCCTCTTGCTCTCACCTTTTAGCTAGTTCTCACATATTTAGGCATGGGCACCTTGACAAGCATTTTAGGATGCCTCTGTAAATCCAGACCACCATCAGATGGTGGAACAGAGAAAGGTAGCCAAGCTGTCAACTCTGTTGGATAATGACTCCCACCCTATATGTGATACTTGCACTGAGCACCTCCTTCAGTGACAAAGTGATTACACTCCTTCAGACACCTGTATGTGTCATAGGTCATTACTTTCTGCTGCAGCCGATTGCACAATCTTGGTTGCTCACATTTATATAAACCACAAAAAGAGAAAACATTAACTGCTGCTGTTTGTGAAAATCATGAAAAGTCAAACAGACCATAATGTTATTGTTTGATCAAGTTGTTGATGTTCCTGTTATTTTTGTTCTTAATTCATAAAGATTTATCTTAACTTTTAAAAATGTGTATTAAGGTGAAGCAGGGAATGCAGCAAGGATGATGCTGATACTCAACATGGTGCAAGGTAGCTTCATGGCCACCATTGCAGAGGGGCTAACTCTGGCACAGGCTACTGGCCAGTCACAGCAGATCTTACTGGACATCCTATGCCAAGGCCAGATGGCAAGCACCTTTGTAGACCAGAAATGCCAAAGTAAGTCAGCACAAGAGATGTTAGGTTTGCTTTACTGAGTGCTTCATTTACTTACTATCTGCTAAAAAACTTGAGTGCTTGATCACAGAAAAACCATCGGAACATTGTAGAAACCTTGAAGTCAGTGTGTCAGGTTTTTTAAGTTGGGCTGATAACGTTTCTTTGAGTTGGAAACTATCTGTGTACATTTCCCTAAGTACTGTACTTCTGTGAGATTTTGAGGTACGTGCTATTCACTGTACAGTGTTTCCACTTTATTTGAATACCATTAGTTACTTTTTACAAGTTTTTACAGGAATAGATTATTATATTATTATATATAGTTAAAATTCAAATTTTTTTTTCATAATAAAATGTCATAATTTTCACCTTTTTAAGAATTTATCTAATTTGTTTACAACAGTATAAAATTAATTTGCTGTACTTGTTGTATTTCAAGTAGCAGTTAGAGGTTATATTTTAGTACTTTTGCTTGAAGAAATATTAAGAAATTGACTTTTATTGCCAATGACATGTTAGTACTTTATACACATCAGA
The DNA here is from genome assembly GCA_032361105.1 of Microctenopoma lineatum. Classification (NCBI taxonomy): domain Eukaryota; kingdom Metazoa; phylum Chordata; class Actinopteri; order Anabantiformes; family Anabantidae; genus Microctenopoma; species Microctenopoma lineatum. The sequence continues at coordinate 662,776 of JAUMHJ010000027.1, forward strand.
TTTTTTCCCGTGCTCTTCCAGATATCTTACAGGGGAATTTTAAGCCAGACTACTATCTGAAACATATTCAGAAAGATCTGAGGTTAGCCATTTCCATGGGTGATATGGCAAACCATCCAACCCCAATGGCTGCAGCTGCCAATGAGGTATTATGTGTTTTCATTTCTTTCAAGACTTAGCTTTTTTGGCTTCATGTGCTAATTGTATGCCTTTCTCACAAAGGTAGCTTTTGGTATTAAGTGGAAAAAAAACATTTGTTTACTTTTACTTTAAAACCAAAAACAGCTGAATTATCATCAATGTTAAATTTAAAACAGGGTTTCTGCAGGTCTTATAATGCTAGCCTTAAAAACTCTTAAATGCAATTTGTGATAGTTCTTAAATAATACTAATCATGTTTTGCATTTTTTAATGTAAAGTTGTCTATATCACATTAATTTTTGACTACTTTCAGCTCAGATCAGTTGTCACTAAAAGACCCAAATTGATGGGAGACCGTCACTTTTTGTCACTGAGCCTGTTTAAATGACTGCAGAAATCCAATAACTGGTTTACATGTTTTAGTTCCAGTTCTGCAGACCTTCCAGGACATCCTATGCCAAGCACCTTTGTATAATTTAATAATAATTTATTCAAAAATTAGACAACAAGGTCCAGTTCACAATCACACTTAAAAGCAACAGTAAAAAAAAGACTAAAACTATGAAATAAATAAGTAAAAAGATAAAAAGTAGAAAAACAGCTGTACCAACAACAATTATAAAACACACAGGCATCTATTCCAATACTTCCAGTAACCAGTAGCATGTATCGCTCAATGATGGGTCAGTTAATGCTTTAATAACTACATTTTGAGATAGCATTAATCTGCATGAGAATTCATAAATAAGATTTCTCAAGACAGCATAAAAAGTGGAAACATTATTGGTCACAAACATGTAGCTTGCACTGGTCCATCTTAAACAGGATTCTAAAAGCATCATTGTATGCAACCTGAAGCCATTTCATTTTAGCTTTGCTGAAACTACACCACAATTGTGCAGTATACAGTGGAGTGCAGTATGCTTTAAAGTGAGCTATTTTTACATTATTTGTGCACATGTGAAATCTACGCACCAACATATTTGCTTGAGCATATACTTTACAACACTGCCTCATTATGTCATCGTCATCACTTAAGTCACTCCTTATGATGTGACCTAAATATTTCACCTCATTCTCAATTTTTAGTTGATGATCTGCCAGGAAAAAAGGAGGAAATGTTTGTTTCCTGTCCTCTTTCGTTTTGGCAATAATGACAACAGTCCTTATAGCATTGTACTTGATATCATGCTGTACACCATAGCTGGAGCTAATTCTCAGCAACTGCTGTAACCCAGCACTATATGGAGAGAAAACCACTAAATCATCAGCATACATCAGATGATTGATGCAGCGCTCACCCACCATACATCCTGTTTTAGTCTCGTTTAAAAATCTGGAAAGATCATCCATGTACAAATGAAATAAAACTGGTGATAAAATTCCTCCTTGGCGAACACCATTTGACACTGAAAAGGGTGCAGACACACTCCTGTTCCACCTGACTCGTATACTTTGATGCATGTACCAGAAATGCAGAATCCTGATTAAATATAAAGGCACTTTTCGTTCGCGTAGTATAGTAAATACTTTACCATGATTGATTCTGTCAAATGCTTTTGATGCATCCAGAAAGAACATAAATATAGTAGAGTTCTGAGACCTGTATTTGTTTAGAATTTCTTTTAGTGCATAGATACACATGTCAGTGCCATGTTTATGTTTAAATCCAAACTGATTGTGAGTAGTATTTATATAATCTGATAGCCTATTCAGGACAATTTGCTCCAACACCTTAGATAATATGCTAGCCACTGCAATAGGTCTGAAGTTTTCTATACTAGATATTTTTGCAGTTTTATCTTTAACCACTGGCTGCAAATATACCGACATCATTGAATCAGGCAGTATACCATGGATTAGTAGGCCAGTAAAACACATAGCAATTAGGACGGAGACTCTAGCACTTGATTATTTCACATGTTCTGCCGTTATTTGATCAGGAGCACATGCTTTGTTTGAAGGTAGTTCTTTAATAATAGATTGGACCTCGTCTGCTTTAATAAACACACCCACATTAGGTACATTGCCAGGACAAAAATCATCACTAGTAACACTGTTAAAAATATCACTATAAAAATCTTTCCACATTGCAGCAATATTGCCGTCACCTGTAACCCCTGCAATACAAGCTGGGAGAGCCACCTTTCTGTTATTAGCAACTCTGACCTCTTTCCAAAATTTACAGTTGTTGGATAAAAACTTTTTCGCCATACTATTGGCCCTCAATGTTTCCTCATTTCTTTTAATGTAGCGTAACACACTTTTAAATCTCAGGTTGGTGCATTTTCTGTAATCGCAATGTACCTAATGACGGGGGTGTGTATATTAAATCGCCATACCTGGCCTTTCCAGACAATACCCAACTCTTATGAGCATCCTTGACTTCTTTGTAATTAAAATCAGTCGTGGATTCTCCTGCCCCAAGAAAATCAAAATCAAATCAAAAACACTCACTACCTTTGTCGTTACGGCCCGAATGTGACCTCCAGCGCTTGTTCCAACAATCCCGCTCAGCATCTTCTTCCTGGGAGACTTTGTGCGGGGCTGAGACATGACTCCACTCAGATGATTTAGCCAAGACGCGTCTTTGCTCCACGATCCTGGATTCTTCCACTGAACTGTTGTCGAGAACCGGGGCTTCATTTACAGGAATTACATCATCCGTGTGTTGGCCTTTGACTGCCTCAGCGTCCAGTGTACCGGATGGTATATCTATCTGCTCAATAATATTCGCCGTCACATCTCTGAGATCGTCAAAGACATCTGTCTGTTTCAACACCGCCTGTTTCAGTTGCGAAATGTCCGAGTATAAGCGATCAATTTTTCCAAGCATCACGAGACGTCCAGGTTATGGAATGACACAGGTGGAAGTTCATCGAGGTGATACAAAATCGCGGAATGTTCTCACCAACCTCATTTAGTAGTTTTAAACAGCTCTTTACGTTATTTACATCCTTTTGTGCTCCTTTGTGTATCGCACAACGTTGAGTAGATCCAGGACAAAGTTCAAAGAGAACCTTCTTTGAGTTCTCAATCCACTCAGAACCGAAATTGTTCACCACCAAAAGGATAATGTCATCCTGGGACAAAGTTTTCATTTTCACAACCAGAAAGTTTAAAAGTTTGTCTACAACGATAGTCCTACTGTCAGAAGTAATATAAACCTCAGGTTTAATACGAGGTGTAGCAGCGTCTATACTCGGTCACATCCGGTCCGCCATATTGAACACCAAATTCCCGTAGACCAGAAATGCCAAAGTATTATTTTTGATGTCAAAAGATGATTCAGATCATCTTTGAGAGCCTGATTTACTAAGTTCCCAAAATAACAAGTACCAAATGGCATGCATTAAAATTGCACACCATGTTGGTGGAGCACAGAAAGCAGCATCTATGGCTCAAAAGAGTGTTGGCATCATGGTGTCATGTTATTAAACGTTCAGCCCTAAATGCTCAGCCTATTGTTGATAGAATACAAAATCATTTCATCTTTCATTTTAGCGACAGTGTGTGTGCCAACTGTGAATTCTGCACTGACTAGAAAATCTGGCAGAAATGTCTGGCAATTGGGGACTTAAATTTCAAGCGCTCTTGGGTTACACAGCAGGACAATGATATGAAACACAACAGTCCACCTCTGTATTCCTCAAAAACAAACAAGGTTTTTCTTTAGTAGCCTAAAGAATAATGCCAATAACTGTTTATGCAGTTGTTGCCAGGTTTATTAGCTTTTGGCAGTATTTACTTTTTTTACATTAGATCAGGCAAGTTTAGACATCTTTTTTCCATTAATAAATTCAATTCAGCTTTATTTATGTAGAGCCAATTCACAACATGAGTCATCTTAAGGCACTTTAATGTGTAAAATTTAAGACCTTACACACAAATATATACAGAAAAATCTAGAAAACCCAACAGTGCAACTGGAGCAGCACTAGGCAATAGTAGAAATGAAAAACTCTCAAATGAAATCATAATTTAAAAAATGTATTTTGAATTTAATTAAGTTGGTTGTCATTGCATAATAACATTTGTTTGATCTGAATTATATAAGTGTGCCAAATAAACAAACAAACCAGAAAGGGGGCAAATACTTAAAATGGGTCTTAAATTGCTTTCAAGTATGCAGACCCTGTAAAATGAATTAGGGAAACATCTCTAGTTTTAAATAAAAAAAGAAATAAATCCTAGGCTCAGTGCACGTATCCAGTAAGCACAGTAATCTGTGCAATGAGAAAATCACTGCCTGGGATTTAGACTTCTATCTTTAATTTAAACTTTTGTTCTGTGCATTTTGGCAGTACATAATATAGCCTTTTATGCTGTGAAATTTTTCCAATCAGCAGCATCAATACTGTACCTTAAGCCCTCAACTTGTATCTATATATGAATACTATAAAATAACTTGTTTTCTTTCTATTTGTGTGCAGGTTTACAAGAGGGCAAAGGCACTGGACCAGTCAGACAATGATATTTCTGCTGTCTACAGAGCCTACATTCACTAGAGCGGGGTGGGATCTTTCCTCTGGACCGCAGTCTTTAATCCCTTCTTATTTTTCCCTTGTCATCAAATGAGTTTTTTTAAATTTAAATGGTAGTGGTTTTATTTCATTTTCCCTTGCTCCTAGCTGCTCACAAGTCATGAGACATGATTCCTATTTTAGAGGCAACCTTGGGCACTGTTGTGTGCTAGGGAAAGGCACGCTGTAAGAATGCTCTAGTCAAAGTTATACTGCAGCAGTTACTGCACAAGAAGTTTGTGTGGTTTGACAACTTGCATGGTATAGGTAATGCAAGTTATTTAACATGGATATGGGGTCCACTGCCGCTGTGAATGGCAGGGTGTGTGACTACTGTCAGGTTGTGTGGATGCCAAGAACCTAAAGAAGTTTTGTTATTTTTGTGCATGTTGATTTTATTGTGCCCAAAGGGCAATCAGCAATGAGTTTAGTTAACTGTGATCTTTGCTTTTCTTGTAAATGTCTTGAATTCTGTGAGAGAAAACACCAAGAACATGCCACTGCATTGCCTTAATATTGTAATCTCGAGTCTTTCAGAATAGATATATTTATTTGTTTCTTTTTAGATCTTGGTGCAGTTTAGTCTTGGCTTGTTTCTGTATTTGACTGGATGATTTTATGTATGAGAATGATCTTCCTTGAAGAGGATGAATACAAAACAGATGTGGAGGCCTTAAAATGCAGTAATAGTTTTCTTATCCCAGACTTGAGATTTTCACATTTTAACCCTTTCATTTTTTGTTTGCATGAGTTCTCATTTCTCCATTTTTTTTAAATATATTACTCTGATATTAGATGAGTTCTGAGTTGCATTTTTTTCCCCAGGTTCTACAAGATTCTGACTTGGCTTTGAAGGCCAATTTTAGATCCTCGTTGGACACAGCTACACAATTAAAAACTAATTTATGAAACTGTTTGGGGTCTGTAGTGGGATGGTCTTATTAGTTTTGAAGATTAGTACACAAGGGTCCTCAAGTCATCTCTTTTAATTAATAACCCAGTCATGTAAATACAATAACCTATATTCTTGACATAATGCCAATAGGCATGATCAGAAATATCGATTTAATTGAATTATAGCTTCACTTCTCACTTGAGAGTAAAAATTAACTTTGAAGCTTGACAGACACAATTAACTTATTTATATGATGATATATATGTAAATTAACATATAAGAAATTATAACATTTTTCTGGATCACCCTGCTAAAATCAGGAGTGTTTGGGAAATCTAGAGTGCAGATGGTCATTAGTATTTTGCAGTGCTTTTACACCACGTTTGGTTATTGCCTCAGCTCATTTGAAACTTTGAGAAACCAAACCCCTCCAGGTACTATCCACATCGCCCAATATAAAAACAAAAAAAGGTTTGTAGAGTCTAGTTGAAACCAAGCAGTGGAAAAGCTGTATATGTCCCACTCCTTGACAGGTGCCATTGTAACGATAATCATGTGAGTAGTTTAATGTTTGTCTGATTGGTGTACATCTTGAAACCTTGTCAGTCGTTATCAATTCAAAACAAAACGCCTTGACAATTTAATCAGATGTTGCCTAACTGACAAGCTAACAAAAAAACCCAAAGATATGTTAGTTGATTTAGAGAGTCTCAATTACAGTAAAAAAAATAAAAAGTGGAATAAAAACGAAACTTATTGTCTGTCTATCGTAGATATCGTCTGATTCTACTTGGGTCCAAGTTATTTTTATTCTAATCAGGTGAGCTTTCAATACTGTTGTTATCTTAAGTTGATCCAAACCTATCTGGAGGTGAATAGAGTACCCATATAAAGTGCAGAAAAACTGCTTTGTGTTTTCTAGATCAGGTGTAATGATCCTCGAATTGATATTAAAGAGGTTTAATGTGAATATCGTTTATTGTTTGGGCTACCGTTTAGATTGAGGCCACTATTGTGAAACTAGGAGGACCTCTTCTGCATAGCCTAAAACATACCCTGTGACCTACTCCAAGCAAATCTTACAGCCAGAGATATTAATGACGGTGTGAGAAGTTGTAGCCATGTTGGTGTACCTGCAGCTTTGGGGGGTTTTATGTTTTGTTCGTTTTCTGTCAAACTTCACACATTAGCTTAATGAAGGGAATTTTAGGATGTTTGTAGATATAATCTATGGGTTCTAATCTGTCCTACATAGCCAATATTACAGAAAATGTTTTTCTGTTTATCTTAAGAAGAACCCTACCAATATTAACGCCACTGGATGTTACTTTGAGTGATTCAAATATAGGCAAAACTGTAGCAACAAGTTTTGCTGTTCTTCCTCTATAACTCATCCAGCATGACATGAAGACACAGGAGTGTGTGCACCATCAGAAGACCACAAATTGCTTCCTTATGGGAAAAAAGACATCAGTATTTTGTTTTATCCCACTCTCAGTTGTTTGTCATAAAACAAAACTGTGTGTGTGCGTGTGTGTGTATATAGATATAGATCTAGAACTAGAGGATGTTAGGAATCTTTTGTCCAACAATGTTTAAGGTTTTTAATTTAGGTTCCATTGTAAGTATTAAAAAAAAGTTTTTAGAGGACAGATGTATATAGCACATTAGGTTAAGTAGAGTTTGTTTTATATCTACAATGACCAGAATTAATGAAAGTAGCTGCTTTTGGGTCTACAGAGCGAGTGTCAAACATCTTTGTCTAAATACTGTAGGTTGTTCAGTTCAACTGTAAATTGTTTATTAATGCGTGGCTTAAATAATCTGGTTTATTGCATTGAAATGATGACTCCCATTTCAGGAAAGGAGGATGTGACTTTGGTTTTGGGGTTATTTATGATTTTGTGTACATGTGGAAATATAAAGACTTTTGTGCTGTTAAATAAATTTTCCCCTGATTACTGCTAGTTGTGTGTAATTAATGATCAGCTGACTTTATTCTAGAATATTATTAATACCAGAAATCAGATAATCAGATATCTTAGCTTCTGCTGCCATGAATGTAATAAAACATTTCTCAAATTTGCAAGCACAATAAATTACTTGTACACAATTTTAAAATGTAATATTAGTGAGCATTGCTCATTACAGCAGAGCGAGAGAGAGGTGTTTAATGTGAACATGTAGTTTAAGTACTGTTACTGGGGAAAAAAAGATTTAAATCTAAAATCTTTTTATTCTCCAGTAATTCTGACGGAGACTCGGGGGTTCAAGCAGCCGTCATTTGCTGCAGTTTGCACTTGGATGTTCGAATAACACCGATAAATGATTCACTTTAACTCTGTAAATGATTTATCTTGTAAGGCTGCCGCCCAACACTGTCATATGATCGTACCTCAGTCGACCCGGAAGTGTTATCAACTGTGAGGAACACCACAGCCCAAAGTGCACACGTCTTTACTGGAGAACTGCAGCTTATCTAAAACTGCTTCGTGTCACCGGCGCGAGTTTTATACTGAAGTGCAAATTAAAAAGCTATTTAATGTTTTTATCATATTTGTTTTCAGATACAGAAAAGGCTACATTAAGCAACATTAACAGAGGTCCAGTAAATGCAGATGTAATGACCGACTTACTTATAGGAGCTCAGTCTTGAGCTCCCATAAGAGACGCAGTGAAACGCATTGAATAGATTAGGGGGAGGGTCCACTTTAATAGTTAATGTATGACCAGTCATATGCTACCTTCAAGTGCTTCACGTAAAAACGACAACATTTATATGCATAGTGGTATAGGTTATTTCTAACTCGGTGTTTATATAATATTTGTTTTAAAGGTGTTTTTGACCGAAAGAAGGTCGCTGTTTAATAGTTTTTTTATTCACGTGTATTTATTGATGAATGGAGTCGAACTTCAAAATCAGACTCACAAAGTAAGCCATCTACACAGCTCGTATTTCCCACAGCCCGTGAAAGCAACTAATTCTACGCTGAGCTAGTAGATAGTGAGACACGTTCATTTTAAGAAGTCTGGGTTCTAAAAGGTTTTATTCGAAGGTTTGCTTTGTGTTTAGGGCACAAAATGATCAACCCCCAGAGATCTCTGTCTGAGCTGCCCAAGATGTCCGCGGCCAGTCAAGTGGAAAGAGCAGTGTTGGTAAGCCGTTGTGTGCTCTGCAGCACTGCGCTGTTTACATTACTTACGAACCCGGTGGTTTGGTTTTTTGCATGTGTTTGTTTGTAGTAGTAGCTGTATCACCATATTAATGCAGAGTGGCGTCTACAGGTGCTGTCACAGTGACTGTGGCTGGTTACGGTGTTCACCGCGGGCCTGCTTGGTAACACCTGATCACACCATATAAACCATCACCAACAGAGAAGCGAGCCAGTGATGGTGAAGATTAATTTTTAGAACTGTCAGTTTTTAGGTTTGAAAATCACCTGTTTCGTACTCGTACTCTCTTAGTTTGACGAAGCTCTGTCAAATCAACGAACATAATGAACATGCATATCTACTTCAGATCACATGCAAACGTCCTGCATTCAAAATGTTTAATGGGTAAAGGGATGTCGAAATTCATATTATTATTATTATTGTTGTTGTTATTAACACTGGCGCATTAATGTGTTTAGCACCAAAATTCTTCTTATCTTATTGGCCTCGTCCTGAGTCCTGAGGCTGGAAATAACGAATGTTTGCCCTGCAGATGATTCCTTTTAGCACTGATGATAGTTAATATTCTCTTTTTACTGCAATGCTGTACCCAACCGAACCCGTTCATGCAGTTTAAACCATGTGATACCTCTAAGGCCCACAGGATACAAAAATGCTTTTTGTACTAAATGCAGGATGGCAAGCAACTTCTTGCATCTTAATGAAAATAAAAAAGAGGTCTTTTTGGGACTTCCACCAATAAAACATCTGTTCTGAAATACAGCGCTCTTTTTCCTTTACGAAATATATATATATATATATATAGAGAGAGAGAGAGAGAGAGAGAGAGAGAGAGAGAGAGAGAGAGAGTATTAGCGTCTCTGCACTGGCAGTCAATTTTAGTAAATTTCAGAGCTGCTACTGGCTGTCCCTTGAACATGTTTAAAATCAAAGGACAATCCCCTTAATCCCCAGATATAGCAATATAGGTAATTTCATCTTTGCAACAGGAGGAGGAATTCAACTGGCTGCTTAAAGAAGAGGTGCATGCTGTCCTAAAGCAACTACAGGATGTCCTTAAGGTAAGATTCGAAATCTGTATTTAGAAAAAAATATTTTTTTTTTATAATTTGCATAATTTACAACACCAATGATATATACTTAACAATAAAACTCTCCTAAATCCAATAAACCACAATTTATCATGATAATTGCTCCTCATGATAAGAATTTGTCTTACTGAAGTATTGACATATAGTTTGCACTTTGGAAGAAAAGCTTATTCTGTTATCTGTAGTAATTAATGAGCAACAAAGATGATTCCCAAACCAGAGCCAGTGACACTGAGCCAAAGACACAAAATTAGTCTACACTATTGACAACAAAGAGAGAAAAAACTCCCTTTAACGAAAGAAACCCCTGCAGAACCAGGCTCAGGGTGGGCGATCATCTGCCTCGACCGGTTGGGGTTAGTGGACAGAGGAGAGAGAAAGGAACAACAGGTAACTTCAAAATAGATCATAACAACAACAACAAGGATCAGCAGACAAAGCACTGGGCGGGTTGGGTGGATCAGCAACTACAGCTCCAAGGTTGAGGATACCTGTGCATCACTTTGAGACAGGATGCTCCAAATTTTAGCAATATTCCTACGGCGGAAAAAGGACGTCCTAGATATTTCTTTTATGTAGGAAGTAACTGATATATCGTGACTCAGAGATTCCTCACAGTAGTACTTGAGGCTAGTGTAAAGTCATCTGGTGTAGCAATATGACTAGATACCATGTCTCTGAGATTTCTGGGTCCAAATATAATAACCTTTTGTCTGATATGAAGCTGCAGCATTATCAACTAGATAATCAACAAGTGCAGGGATGAGATTAGTATTACTGTTCTATGTAGGTGGATGTTACTTGGTTAAAAGATGGTGAAATAATTTTTATAAATCTAGTGACAGTATTTTCAGTTAAACATCTACTGTAAAGGATTATTTTCTTAATTAGTGTCGTCTGCATTAAAGTAAATTTGAATGTTATTAAGGACCAGCAACCAAGGTTTTTGGGAAAAAAATTATTTTCTACTACATATTAATTAAATGCAGTTTTGAAACAGCTATTATCAACGTCTACATCAGGGGTCGGCAACCTTTACCACTCAAAGAGCCATTTGGACCCGTTTCACACAGTAACGAAAACACTGGGAGCCAC
>JAUMHJ010000027.1:685137-706603 GCA_032361105.1 Microctenopoma lineatum
TTCATGATATGCTAATTTTTTGAGACAGGAATTTTTGGTTTTCATGAGCTGTATGTCACAATCATCAATATTAAAACTATGAAAGGCCCTGAACTACTTCAGTTGTGTGTAATGAATCTAAAATATATGACAGTCTAATGGTATGCATTATTTACAGAAAATAATTAACTTTATCACAATATGCTAATTTTTTGAGAAGGACCTGTATATTCAGCTCTCGGAACCTGTAACAGAGGCTGAGCTGATGACCTAAAAGCTCTTGCTGGTTTGTAGAATTGTAGCTGATCCCTTACATAAGAAGGGGCCAGTGCATTTAATGCTTTTAAAACAAAAATTAGTAATTTATAACCAATTCGATAGTGAATGGAGAGAAGGAATGGAAGCCAATGGAGAGACACCAGAAGCGGGGTTATATGATCAAATTGATTGAACTGCCTAAAGGCATAAAAGCAAAGACAGGTTAACACACTTAAAGCTAAACAAGGACTACAGTGACATGCCTCTCATAACATGTAATGTATTTCTTATTATAACTTGAAAACTAATCAAAATCTGATATTCAGTGTCTTCGAAAATTTGAATATTGTGAATATTCTATTGAAGAGAAGCCTAAGGAGGGCAAGACACAAAAGGTTATTGCTAAAAAGGCTGGCTTTATTTATACAGCACCAAAAGAGAGAGAGAGAGAGAGAACGAGCACAACTAGGGGAGAGAGAGAACATAATGTTAACAACATGTAATGATGTCATGGTAAGAGACAGCGAGAGTGAGAGGGAGAGAGAGAGAGAAAAGGAGGAGAGGATCTCAGTGTCCCCCAGCAGACTAAACCTATAGCAGCTTAACTAAGAGATGGTTCAGAGTCACCCGATCCATCTCTAACTATAAGCTTTATCATACAGATAGGTCTTTAGCCTAGATTGAAAGGTTGAGAGTCTGCTTTTCGAACCTGAAGACCTGCAGATAGTGCTTGTGTGTGAGAAAGGGTGCACTCAACTTGTCAAGATCTTTGTCAGAGGGCTCGTGTTGACTCATTTAGTCATGGCTCAGGTTGCAACCAGGAGTGTCAGTTGTATCTTCATGTGTTTTCACAAAAATGTGTTTCCCTCCACAGTGAACTCAACAACAACCGGTTCGAGGTGAGCCACGTTCACAAAGTGGAGTGTGTGGTGCCTTGGCTGAATGATACACTGGTATTCTTCACCATCTCTCTGCAGCTCTGTCAGCAGCTCAAGGACAAAGTAAGTTTATCTATTGTAAATAATTCTGCCAGGTTACAGTTCAAGGATATGTTCCTATTTTTTCCAAGAAATACTTCCACTCACAACATTCCACAACACATATGTAACAATAACGTAACCGTAACCTCTTGTTAAGTTGTTTCTTTAACAGACTGCTAATACTTAATCTAAAAAATTTTAAAGTAAAGTCATCTTAACTAAAGACTGTATTTTCAAAGTCTTTCATCTGTTTTGTTACAGATGTATTAATGGTATTCATATTTCTGGCCACTTGAGGGCCAAGACAATTCTGAAAATGAAACAAACTGACATGTTGTAAGTTGTGTTAGATGTTAAATGTGGAACTGTTAACTATCAACTATTGGCATTACCGCTGGGGTCTGGAATTTTGTAGTGCTCATTTCTAACTTTTGAATGAGGTGCAGCAACCAACAGCTGAGATAAAATCTGACTGAAGTAGCAGCAAGTCAGTCCGCTTCTATAGTCAAGCCTAAGCTGTCTGTATTAAATGTAAGAAAAGGCCTCAAGAAGTTAAAACAAATCCAGTTGCCACTGTACAGCAGTAATGAATGTGATGGCAGCGAACCTTCACAGACAATAAAAACATCCAGTACTTTAGTGTACTTTTACATTTAGTAAATTACATTTAGTGTAATGTTTGTGTCCAGTGTCTTTTACAACTGTTCACATTGCTCCAAGGAGACAATTTAATGTAAAAGATTTGGATTTCATCATTCCACTATTATATAATACACTCAGACGATATGTACAGTATGTTGAGAACATAATTGAAACTACAAAGTTCCTCAATTTCAGCTACAGGTTTTACATTACACGTACCGAAATTTCTGGACTACAAAGCGCACCTGAATATAAGCCGCATCAGTCAAATTCGGGGGAAACTCCAAATTGTCCCATAAATAAACCACACCTTACTATAAGCCGCAAAGTTCCTGCTACCATGGAGAGCATTGTCGGCACAGAGATGATGTCCTGCAGACATAGTGCCGAAGTTGGGCAGCATAACAAAAACAAAGCTCATAGCACTTGACAAGGCAATAACGTTAAATGGCAAAGCATCCCATTTATTAACATTTGAGACACAAATTAAATCTTTCAAGCAATCAGAACTTCTACATGACAAAGAGCAGTCATACAGTGCACAATAAAACATCGGTGCGCTCCCACCGCACAGTTTTGGTGAATGATTGCTCTCCGCTAGTCATCCATTCCTCCCACTGAACTCGTTGCGCTTTTTTTATAGCACTATTCACACTGATGTCAAGTGGCTGCAGATGCTTTGTTGTGCCCCTAGGAATCACAGCTTGAATAGAGTTTGTTCTTTTGATGACTGCTTTCAATACATCCATTATTTGGGCCCTTATGCTGTCCAAAACGAGCAATGCTTTTTTGGGGGGTGAAAAAATCAATATTCATTTCTTTAGCAGTTGCTTTGGCCTTCAGTCCGATCTGCACGGTGTAAGCACACGGGCTATCTGCTCTCTCTGTGTTTACCCAGTTTTCAAGAAGGTTTTCAAGTTCCGGCCATCTGGTTTTATTACCTCTGAAGGCTTTTTGTTTCTTCAGTTCAGTTCTTCACGCTGCCATCTCCAACGTCTCACCATTGATTAATTGATGCCAAGGGTACTGGCAGCAGATCCATTTCCTTCTTTGACAGCCAGATCGATTGCTTTTAACTAATAAGCAGCATCATATGGACTTCACCGTTTGGTTTCCATAATGATTCCTTGGCGCAAACTGTCTCACTCTCCTGTTGTCTGTCTCACTCTTGTTTCGTCTTTTCTGACGCATGTTTTTCCTCTCGTTACCTAGTGCAAATTGTCTCGCTCTTGCACTTCCTTGCGCGACGGTTAGCTGTAAAACCTGTCTGGGAAGATTCTCATTCATCCAGGTGAAGTTGTTTGAAGGCTAGCTGTAAAACTAAGGCACCCCGCTGAATAAGCCGCACGATCGAAAGCAAAATAATTATTTTAGTTGTTGATGGAAATAGTTAGTACAGCATGAAGGTGTCCATCAGTGACATTTCCCAAATACAGTAATTGAAACTACTTTACTTTACTTTGCTTGGCAGACGCTTTTATCCAAAGCAACTTACAAGGAGCTAGCGCTGAGTGTCTGACAGGGTTTCAAACCTGCAACTTTCTGCATCCCAGTTTGACGCTTAACCCATTATTCTACCAGGCCAATGGTAGCTCAGTCACTACAATGTCTGCAAAGGATCAACCAAAAATCTGAATCTGGAAATTATAAAAAAATAGGTTTCTTGAAGCCTATAGATAATCTGAAACATCTCACTAATAGCATGTGATTCTAGTTACTAGATAGTAAAGAAAGCTGGTTTCTCTTTAGCGAATAAAACATGTATTTTATGAAACATAAAACAACATACATTTTATTTTAGTTATTTATTAAATTTTATTATTATAATTATTTGTTAAATTTTAACATAGATTATAGCAATATCAGCCTGTCCAAACATACGAATTATATGCAAAGGTGATCTTCTACTCACCTCATGTCAGTCAAGCTTAAGATCTGAGTTCACTACATGCTTGGACTACCTGCTTAAATGTGTTATTTAATACCGTTTGGTATACTATGACCTGTTGGTGGAGATTATTATAATTTTCCTCTTTACTTAACAAATGTCACATTAAGCTATTGTATTCTCCTTTTCCCGCAGATATCTGTTTTCTCTAGTTTCTACAGACCTTTCTGATCCACCTTCGGTTCATCTTCTGCAGATGCTAACCATAAACCACTCTAGCCACACAAACTAACCACACAAGTGTAAGGAACATCATTTAAGGGTTTTAATTTTTACATTCCTGTAATGTGTGTGTGTATTGGATATACCCATTTATAGCCAGCGCTGTAAATTGGATATAGTAATTAACTTCTTCATGAATAAATGTGATTATTGTAGATGTATTATTAAAACATATTTCAGTTTAATTCAAGCAACCTAATACTTGAGTATTGGATTTATTCTTAATCCCAAGTTATCTAACAAGTCTTGTTGAGTGAAATGCAAATATGTGCACTATTTATGAAGGGTTGAAAAACCATCATCATAGTTATTTTTTCCAGAAGTACCATTTTAGTTTCCTCATAAAGAGGTCTTAATTTTTGCATTCCCGCAGTCTTGTTCCTCTTCATGAACAAAACATATCCCAAAGCTAAAGCAGTTATCTCACACAACAGAGTTGTGTATTGCCATAAAAATGTTTGCTTGCACCAGTACTATTAATTCACGTCATGGATTTGGGATAATTTTTAACCAAGTATTCAAAGGTTTTAATCACTACATATATATATCTATAAACAGATAACCTTTTTCAGTCTCTAGTGGTGTTTGCTGTATTTCGTTGTATTACATTAGTGCTGCCTCTGTATCTTGTTGTCTAGATTTGCTGACCACGTGTGCTGCTCTCACTTAGTGCTTTGTCATTTCTCCAGCTCATTGGATCACTCATCAGTACTTTACTTTACTTTTCTTGACAGACGCTTTTATCCAAAGCGACTTACAAGGAGCTAGCGCTGGGTGTTTGGCTCAGGGACACACCTGGTAGGAAATGGATTAGGAGTCAGACGGGGTTCGAACCTGCGACCTTCTACAGCCCAGTCTGATGCTTAACCCATTAAGCTACCAGGCCGCCAGTATAATTAACCACCTAAAGCAATGTTTCAATGTTATGGAAAATCATCTTTCTCTAGAGAGAGATTCTTAAATAACCATGTTCATAACCTTTCCATAGCTATGAACAGCAGCCAGCTAGCTTAGCATTAGGACTAAAGTGAGAGACACCTAATTTGTCTTCCCCTGAAATTCCCCTGAATTGTCCTTATTTAGAAGTGACCCACAGTTACAAATAAGGCTGAGTTCAAAGAAGAATTTAGTAAGTTGGTCAGTGTTGCACTGAAAAATTATGAAAACAAAGGTGGATAAACTTGCACATTATTATTGATTTAGAGCAGGTCACTAATCCAGTCATGAACAAAGTACTTTATTTCAGTGTTATTCTTGTTTGCAAAAACTGCCTATGTAAAATGTGGAAATTATTAATCTGTGCAAATAAAAATATTCTGAACAATAACCTTGTCAAACTCTCCTCATCGAACTTGCTGCAGTGAGGCAATACTGCAAGAAAAAGTTTGGAATCACATTATCAGATTGAAGTTACTAAAAGAGAGAACTGAACAGGCTTCACCCCATAAAGGCTTTGACCTCACACATCATGAAGGCCTTTAAGAGACTGGTCCTGGACTCCCTGCAATGTCCAGTCAAACCTTTACTTGACTCTCTCCAGTTTGCCTAACAGCCCCAACTTTGAGTGGATGATGTCATTATTCATCTGCTCCATTACACCTACACCCAGCTGAACAAACCTGGGAGTTCAGTAAGGATTATGTTTTTGGATTTCTCCAGTGCATTTAACACTACCCAGCCTGCATTGCTGGGGGAGAAATAAAAAAAACATGCTTGTTGACCCTCCCATGATTTTTTGGATCATGGACTACCTCACTGGCCGCCCCCAGTGTGTCCGCCTGCAGAACTCTGTGTCTGACACGTCTGCAGTACAGGTGCTCCACAGGGGACAGTCCTGTCTCCATTTCTTCTGATTCTATACATGTCAGACTTAGAGGTACAACTCAATAGTTTTGCCACCTTCAGAAGTGCTTTGATGACTCTGCAGTTGTAGGATGTATTCAGGGTGGAGACATCAAAGAATACCAGGGAGTGGTGGACAACTTTGTGGACTGTGTGAACTCCACCATCTCCAGCTCAACATCAGCAAAACAAAAAATATGGTGGTGGACTTCCAGAAATCTGGGGGTCATGTCACTTCTCTATACAGGGGGAGCAGGTAGAGGTTGTGTCTGAGTATAAGTACTTAGACGTGTCTTAGACAATAAACTTGACAGTCAACATACACAACTGCTCTATACAAAAAGGCCCAGAGTAATCTGTATTTTCTGAGAAGGCTCAGGTTCTTTAACATCTGCAATACCATGCTGCAGATATTTTGATTCTGTGGCATCCAGTGTGATTTTTTTTGCTGTGGTTTGCTCGGGCAGCAGCTTGAAGACACTCACTTCACAATATTATCAGGAGGGTTGGTTCTGTTCTTGATGTGGAGCTGTGTGGTCGTATTCTCCCAAAGTCAGGGACGGCTGACGCTGTGGCTGGAGCTACTGAGGCAGGAACAGAGGCCAAAGCTGCAGCTGCAGGAAGCCGAGTGGAGTCCAAAACAGCAGCAGCCGGCTTTGGAGAGGAGCCAGCAAAGACAGGTCTGGTGACAGTGTCAGAGGTAGGTGACGCAGTCATAACAGGCTCTAGGGCAGGGGTCTCAAACTCAATTTACCTGGGGGCCGCTGGAGGCGGAGTCTGGGTGAGGCAGGGATTTCCACAAGAAAAGTGCTGATAAAACGTTCCAATGTTCTCAAATATCTTTATTTTTAACACGAAATAATGAATTAAATAAATACATTAAAAAGTGAATAAAAAAATTAATAAATCAGTAATAAATAAATAAAATAATAATGATCATACAGCAGATACGACTACAGAAAACAAATTTTTATTATGTATGTATTATATGTATGTATTTTTGCAGGCTTTGAAAGAGACATCTTTGGGGCTCTGTAATATGTGATTCCACTTAGAGTCAGTCTCGGGTTCAACTTTAACTTTCAGTTGCGCGGGGCTGTGGCGCATGCGCACTTTTGCTCTCCGATCGTAACGGCAGTTATCCGAATTTCTCAAGAGTCATGTAAACGCACTTACTGTTAAGTTTCAGTTTCACTCGCCACGCGCCTACAATAAGTAAGTCGGAGTTTCTGAGAAGAACAAACACACAGCAGCTCTCAGCCATGATGGAGATGGCTACAGCGCCTCCTTCATTTCTGAGCTGAGAGCAGCGAAGGACTGTGGGCGCCGAGCGGAGTCAGCGGCTTCGCGGCTTCTCCTCTGCCCAGCTGACTAGAGGAATGAACCAATGAGTGAGCGAGGCACTGGACATCGCGGCCGATGTCCCGCCCTGTGGCGCCTTATACCTCACCGTGATTGGTTCATTCAGCTCCGCACACAACAAGTGTCATTCATATGACATTACATTAAATGGTTAAAACATTGTTTTTTATTATTCTTGAAGACCCTTACATTTCAGATTCTCATTTTATCCGGCTTAATGTTACTGACCTGTTGACAGTTAACTAAGTAAAGTTGTATGCTGTCTCAATTTACAAATTTACTTTCTCTTTTATGGATAAATGTGTCTGAGATCTGCAGATCATTGCATTCTGTTTTTTTATCAAGATGTTATACAGCTTCCAAACTTCTTTGGAATTGTGGTTGTAGTTAGGTTAACTGTTGTCTTCAAATTGCCCATAGGTGTAAATGGTTGTCTGTCTCTATGTCTTAGACCTGTGATAGAATTGCAGCCTGTCCAGGGCCTGTGTCTGCGTCTCTTTCAATAGCAGCTGGACTAGGCTCCAGCACCCTCACCGCCCTAAAATGAGGTATGTGAAGTAA
Source organism: Microctenopoma lineatum (assembly GCA_032361105.1). Taxonomy (NCBI): domain Eukaryota; kingdom Metazoa; phylum Chordata; class Actinopteri; order Anabantiformes; family Anabantidae; genus Microctenopoma; species Microctenopoma lineatum. Next base: position 692,932 of record JAUMHJ010000027.1, read on the forward strand.
TGTAATGTAAATGAAGTGGTAAAGTGTAGGTGGGTGGATACTAGGAGACATTTCAGCAATTAAATATACTGTATTAATAATTTGGATAAAGTGAAGAAATACACTTTGTAAGGTTTGTTTTTAGTATCTTTATTGCTAAAATTGTGCTGTTAAAATATTTTCATCCCCTCAAACAGAAAAAGGGGAAGTTCTATTAAAAAAACAGATGGAGGGCTCTTTGTTGACAAGATAGATTCGATTTCAATAACTTCTAAACAATATCTACTTCTAACTTCAGTCACCATCAATACATTTTTATTTTTTATATAGCGCCTCACAGTCTAAAGGCTGCCTTACAAAAAAAACCTAACAGGGACATAGGTAGAAATGTGATCAGTGAAAATTCTGTTCAAATTCAAATTTAATTCAGACTTGAAAGTAGTGAAAGATGGAAAACTTCATTGGTGCAGTTCAGCTGTCACGGCTCTAGAGCCATGTTCTCTATGCCAACTTTCTTTCTCTGTGGCTGTTGAAGAAATCAAAAGGAAAACCTTTTTAAGTTTTCACGGTACAAACACCCATCATAAAAGCCCTCAGCTTTATTTAAATCCATATGACAAAATAATTAATATATGTTAAGTAATTAATATGACAGAGGAACACTGCATTGTTTATGCTGTATCATGGCTTTTCTTTTTATTGTAGCAGCCTGAGTGGAACAGTTGCTTGGACTATGATTTATGATTTGACTGAGTTGAACTCACATCAGTGTTTCTGGGGCTGTGGGGTGTGGGCACAGGAAAAGAATTTTAATCTGACTTTATGATACCATGCATACGTGCCCCATTTTTGTTAGAGGTTTAGGATTAGAGTTATGGTTTAAATTATCAGCCCCTCTCATGAAAAACTAAATCTTTAACTTTTCCATGAAAATGACTGTGACCAAACGTGCTATATTTAAAGTTTACTGTAGTTGCCTCTAAAAGAACAAGAACACAGTCTATGCTAAATTTGATTTAAAATTGTTTACTGATGTCTTGAATTCAAATAAGAAAAATAACAAATGCCAGAGCCCTCTGACACTTAATAGCATAACCTTTGTGGCACATCTTAAGAGATCATAACTCATTCTTCCATGATAAATAGTTCTAGTTCATTGCAAACTGCATGGTTTTCCAGCATCAACCTTTACCTTGAGCATCGCCACATATCATCAATAGACCTAAAATCAGTGTGAGAGAGCCTGGATTTAGCTGTACTTTAAAATTGTTGCGTTTGCAGGGTCCCCCCCTGTTTTTTCACATTTGGTCTAATCAAACCAAATGACTCACTGCAAATCTCATCCCAATATTTCAAATGTTTATAGTCAATTCCATGGAAATATTAAAGGTTTTATTAGATTTCACAACGCGTGTACGTTTTCTTTTCCTCCTTTTGTGTGTGTGTCTGTTTACCTTGTCATCATCACAGCAGCAGCAACAGCAGCATCTGATGAAGACCAGGATGAATAGCAGCACAACCATACCTGATAACACACAATTTGCAGACAAAGCACAACTCATCAGTGTTTACTGTAAGACTGCAGGACTGAAACCCTTCCTATGACATGATCAGAGTTGTTTAGTAAATACATAAAATAACTAATTTCTTGGATGAGATAGATCCACTTTGTGGGTACTAAAACTAAGATTAAGATGACTTATTTACTTATCAATTCTAATTGATTCAGCTAGATCTTAATTCTAACTGCATTGGTCTTAGTACCAAGATTTGTGAAGTGGTGCAGACTGACAGATTTCCAGACAGAATGTGTTGCTGGTCAAGAGAAACTGTCAGGTACATTAGTGAGGATAGGCAATGCTAGGTGACCTTTCAATGTGCATGGTGGTTGTGCAACCCTTCTTCTTTCACTTACCAATGAAGATGAAGAAGACTGCAAATGAAGCAATGTCCCAGTCAGACTGGAAGAACTGCTTGGACTGCAGTCTGGAAACCACATCATTAAATTGATCCTCAAACTGCTGCTGCACAGCCACCTGCCCCATTGCTTTCTATGCTCTCAGATTACAGACATTACAGTAATGCATTAATGATTATTAAAAACAAAAAAGGCAGTGTTGCAATTAAGTTAAATGTTAAATGTAAATTAATAATTTAAGAAATACAGTTTCACTTAAATATAGTAACATTTAACAACATCTTTCCTGTATTCCTGATACAGTAATAAATGGTTGATGTCAAACTAAGTCTTAAAATAACTGATTATTTTAAGACTTAATTTGGCATAAAGACAACTACTGGAGCAAACGTGACACCAGCAGCCCTCAGATTGATTGGGAAAAAAAACTTAGGAAAAAAACTAGACTATTCCTGGGGATTTTTGTGTGGGAAAATTTTTATCTCAAGGATACATTTAAAATTGTTACTATCTGTTAAAACAATAGTTAGGTGCCCATGTGCAATTTGAAACAGATTTTGCTCACTGAAAAAAGGAACACTTTAGTACCAAGTATAGTATCAAGTCAGTTAAACTGGGATATTGATCTGGTCAGTTAAGTAGCTATATCTGTTTTGCTGTTAATGAAATTAACACCAAACAAAGGGGCAACAATACGATGACCCCCAAAACAGGAATGGTTTTGTGGATGGAGACCTTAGACATTTTGCCCCCCACGTCTTTGCTTGAATGTGTTTCAGTAGTTTTTCACTACTGGCAGCCTGAAGCGATACCTGGACTTTACAGGGATGGCACAGGCAGTCCAAGTCCACCAGGATGGCGCATCAATATGTGCCATTGCCAGGAGGTTTGCTGTGTCTCTAGCACAGTCAAAAGCATGAAGGACATGCCAAGAGGCTGGCAGTTACTTTAGGTAGTGCAGATTCTGTACACCACCCTGGACGCAGATATTTTAGTTGATTATCAGGTGGCTTATGCAACATATTTTCTGACGCATGCTCTTTGTCATCTGATGAGAGCATGCTCACCTGTCTGTGTGTGCGCATTTTACAAGAAAGAAGTCCAATTGCCATGACTCATCTTCCAGACATGTAGACTAAAATTACATGTTGTCAGGTAAATAAGATAAATAATATTAAAGTGGTTTAGTTAGTATAATAAAAGAATGTATAGACCTGTTCTATAGGAAAGCTAACCTGAAATGATTTTGTTTTGAACTGACGTTCTTCTCTCAATCAGTGGAAAATATGGTTAACACTTACTAATACATAATGGAAAAAAAACAGTTGAATACTGTGAAACCGTCATACATACAAAATACAATAATATAGAATTTTGGTCATAACACCCAGCTCTAACTCTTGAGAGCTAAATGGGATAATCAAAGGTCCTTAAGCCATCAGCAGGAGTGATATTTGCTACTTTGTGCAAGGAGGAACAAGGATGAATAAATCCAGAGCCCTACAAAGTGACTAAACCATTATAAACAGACTTCATAGTGGTGGCTCAAGGGCCCAACATCCTATAATAAGCTCTCGGCTATGTGGACAAGAATTGGTCCTGCACTGGTTCTTTTCACAGATGAGAGCAGATTCACTCTCAGCTCATGTTACAGACCTATTGTTAGACCTTTCGCTGGTTCATTGATAATCCCAGAGCATGCAGGCAGTTCCTGGAGGTTAAAGGAACTGATACCATTGACTGGCCTCCACACCTGACCTAAAACAATAGAATATCTCTGGGACATCATGTTTAGGTCCATACAATGAGGCCAGATTGCACCTCTGACTGTCCAGAAGCTCAGTGGTAAATATCTGGGAGGAGACACCCCAGGACACCCTCCATCATCTCATAAGGAGACATATATATGACAGTGCTGCTACCAGCTCCTACAGCTATCAATATATCCCTAGCTAAAAGCTATAGAGGCACATTATTTTATGTCACAAAAGGACACATGCAGATATTGCAAATAAAGGCTTAATTTATTTGTCACACTATAGCTTAGCTCTGGAGCCATTCATGTTCTTGGTTTTTCCTTCAAGAGGACTTCAAAATCCACCTTAAGTATATTTTATACGGTATACAATTATTTGCTGTATCTGGAACAGATCAAGGCACTTTGTGTCGACGGTAACTAGAAGGAATCGTTATACAAAGGTCAGCTTTGATTGACTCACTGAATCATCCGAGTTTAAGTGACGTTAAAATAAAATACATCAAAAGTTTCCTATTCTAATCTATAATGTGTCTTATTTTGACGTTTGACGAAACAACAGTCTCCTACCTTTAAATGTCGCCCGTTTTATCGTTTATCTTCCGGGTACGAAGGTAACCTACCTGACGTACATGTTTACGCAGGGCGCACCTGACGCACGAATTTACTGCCTCGCTTTAAGCTCGTGCTTATGTGAACTACATATAGTGTAGTGCCGAAACCCGCGGCTCCGGAGCCGCATGCAGCTCTTTCATCCTTCTGCTGCAAAAATATTAGTATAAATAGCATTTAGTTATTGTCTATTTAAATTGTAACTATTTATATACTTATTATAAATAGTTATACTTATATTAAGGAAGTCTTGTGACATTAAGAAAATGTGTTACCTGTCGCCGTCCGTCAAGTGAGTCGTTTAAACTTTTAACCCGTTAACTAACCATGGGTAAGGCAGAATGAATACAGTTTCTGATAAAAAATGGAATGTGGATCATAGATAGATTTATTTGCTTTCACTGCTCACAAAGTATTAATTAGGCTCCAGCAGACTCGCTCTCCTGAGATGAACCAAAAGTAATATTTACATAGCGCCGTTAAGCAGATATGTGAAATCTGCTGGTCCACAGAAATATACCACTTAAAAGTCAAACACAGAAGTAGGACATTTGTGAGGCTGGGTTAAACTGAACTGACACCACCCACTTGGGATGGGTGGCTAATGATGGGGCACCGAGAATGACAAGAGCTCTCATTTTTACAAATAAAAATAAAATAACTTTAGTTCCTTTATTTCACAAATGTAACAAATCACAGTCCGCATTCACCCTAAAATTGCGATTACAGTATACACAGCCGACATATTTGTGTCATCCAAACTGTCCGGTCTACGACGTCCTATTACTGTAATAAAACTATATGAGCAGTCTTGTCTCCTGAAAATTAACACGCAACTAGACATCTATCCCAATTACGTTTTTGTAGACCATGATTGTCACGTTATTTAAAAATGTTTTTATTCAAATAAATGACGCGTTACGTTATTCGTTATTCATTAATTGGCTGGGGTGGATAACAGTTTTATTTTGGAAGGATGTACTGTTTGGTCTGGAACCTCTCAATTTCTCATCTCAAATATATATTTCTAATCTATTGATCCTACTGACTAAATTTCATATTCACAAATGTAGATTTAGTAACAAGAAACCCAAATTCATAGTTTTTTCAAGAGGTCGAACAGTACTGTTCCTCAATTTTTTTCTGGAAATACAAATGCTTATAAAACTATTAAATGTTGTACTTTATGGTATGGTTAATTTGGCCCCCTGGTATGGTTTTGTTGGTTGTTACTTTCTTTTGTAATTGCCCTGTTCTTTCAATAAAATAGTAGGGGAAAGGGATAGTAATAGTTTTTCAAACACGGCCGATATGCGTTGTTTTAATTTCAAGGATCAGATGGTTTTGCGGCTCCAGATGGGTTTTATTTGGTGGGAAACGGGAAAAATGTCTCTTTTATTAATTCTGAAGAAAAAAATGTGATTGTACGGAAACACTAAAACAATGGCAACTGCAAGATGGCAGCGAGATAAAACATGTAGCAAGTATGATAATGAAATGACATTTTAATTCACGCAATTGCAAAGAACTGGACAGCCAAATTTGAAAGATATTTTATTCATTTAAATTCAGACCAAGAGAAGGAAGTATTTTAAAATTGATGGGGCAGTAATCCAGAAGGAGGCGGTAATGCAACGGGCTGAATACAAACTGCAGTTTAATCCCACGGAAGAAGAAGAAGAAGAAGAAGAAGACGAAGACGAAGCAACCGTGACAGACCGCATAGGTGACAAATGAACACAACTTCTGGCGTCGTCGTCAAATTTTGATTACGTGGAAGCAGAAAGTGTACTTCTCCGGGTCTTCCGGGTTGGAGTTTCGGGAGCACTGAATTTGTTTTGGAGTTATGATGGCGGAGGATTCTGCGTTGCCACTACGCGTCTCGGAGATTAAGAACTCCACGGTTCTCTTTGAGGGCTACAATACCGAGGATATCCGCCTGATCGAACGCAAAGTTCGCGGGGACATCGAGCAGAAGAAGGAGGAACTGAGGCAGATGGTCGGGGAGCGCTACCGGGATCTGATAGACGCTGCCGACACCATCGGAGAGATGAGGCAGTGTTCGGAGAGTGTTGTCCATTTTCTCCAGGACATGCACCAGTATTGCCATAAGCTGAAAAAAGACAAAGCTACTGCCAGCAGTTGCAGACAGGAGGTTAATAAGTTACGATATTTATAAGCAGAACTTTTAGAATTCCGTATTATGACATTTACAGATATTAAAACCAGTTATAACATTACACATTATGGTGGTCACGAGGGGACATCATAGCTCCGGCATAGGGCAGTCGTCCTCAAAGTGACTCGATTCCCCACTTAATGCAGGCTACATGTCGAGGTGTCCCTCGACAAGACACTGATACCCTGACTTAAGCGCCCCACAGGGCATTAATAAAGAATCAGTTATTATTGTTATTATTTTTAGAAAACCACAGGTCAGCTATTATACAGAGAATAACTGTACCAACTGCACAATTATGAGCTTATGATTAGATTTTTCTTTTATAGATAGTTAAAATGTGATTTTTCAGAATTTATGTAGAATTAGAAGAATATGAATTCTAATAATGATTTATTTATTGCTCCCTTGGGGAAATTGTTGGTTGGACAGCTACTAGACCTGTGTCAGCACTACTGCAGGGTTTCAGTGTCTGACACCTCAGCATGTAGCTTTTGGTGGGGACTGAGAATTGAAGTGCTGATCTTTGGGTTGGAAGATGACTGCTCTACCCATTGAACTATCATGCTGCCCAAGTAGCATTTCTAAATATAAATGGTCCCCTATAAATGTACGTATTTTTTTATTGTGACTGTCATCCTGTTGTAGAGCCAATGGCAGTGGCAGGAGAAGTTCTACATTATGGCCTCACAGATAAAACTCCTTCTGGAAATTCCAGATCGCATCTGGACTGCCATGGAGTCATCCCAATACCTCGAAGCCACCCAGCTTTATCTGCTGTGCTGCCACCTGTATAGTTTGCTTCAGCTGGATGCCACTGGGGGACAATATAGTGCTGTCCTGACACGCTTCCCCATCCTGGTCCGGCAGGTAGCCACCACTGGACATTTCAGGTACTGTTCCTCTTATTTGTGTGGAAAACGTGAAATACGTGAAATTCCTTGTTTGAATTAGGGCAGGAGCCTCAGTATTGACAGAACTGGTGATTGATTAGACTAGATTAAACTTTATTGCCATTACACATGTACAAGTACATGTACAGGGCATTGAAATGCAATTCGGGACTAACCAGAGTTGCAATAAGCAGCAAGTGCATTCAGCAAGGAGACAGCTCTAGGAAAAAAGCTGTTCCTAAGTCTGCTGGTCCGGAAAGCAATCCGTAGGCAGGGTGAGAGGAGTCCTTAAGAATACTGCGTGTTCGACGCAGGCAGTGCTTCCTCTGGATGTCCTCATTAGATGAAAGTGGAGTCCCTGTGGTGCACTGGGCATTTTTCACCACCCGCTGCAGCGCCTTTCAGCGACAGTGCAGCTCCCTATACCACACTGTCACTGCTTAGGATGCTCTCTAGTGTAAAGCGGTAGAAGTTCACCAGGATGGTTGAGGACAGCTGGTTTTTCTTTAGTGATTTCAAGAAGAAAAGGCGCTGGTGAGCCTTCTTGACCAGGCTGGAGGTGTTAGTGGTCCAGGACATGTCCTCTGAGATGTGGGTCCCCAGGAACATCCCCAGGATAAAACAGGCTCCACAGCCATTCCGTTAATGTGGATGGGATCATGTGAGCCTCTTCTCTCCCTCATGAAGTCTACAATGAGCTCCTTTGTTTAGTCTGTGCACCAAGTGGCCAGATGCTGGACCTCCTCTCTGTTCTTTGTTCATCCAAGGCTTCTGATTTGGGTATCTTGTGATCTGTTTCTGAGTGGTGTTAATGTAATCCAGAACAGAGAAGGTGTAACGGTATATGTCTGTGTGAGAGCCACGGGTGGCCTATGAAGCAAACATAGTCCAGTCTGTGTGTTGGAACCTGTCCTGGTGTGTAATGTCAGCCACTTCTGGCCACACTTTGATGGTCCTCACTGATGGCTTCTTTTTTTTTTTACATATTTGGCAAACCTAAATAGAGGTGCACCAATAATCTTCTCTGCAGTTCTGACTGTGCACTGCAGTCTGTGCTTATCCTGTGCAGTGGCTGCTCCAAACCAGCCTGTGATGGAGGAGCAGAGGATGGACTCGACGACAGCAGAGTAGAACTGGATCAGCAGCTCGTGAGGAAGGTGAAACTTCTTCAGCTGCCACAGGAAGTACATCCTTTGCTGAGCTTTTTTAAGGAGGTAGCTGATGTTGGTCTCCCACCTCAGGTCTTGGTAGATGACTTCTTCACTTGTTGTGACCTGTTGATCAGGAAGTTGTAGATCCAGTAAAAAGTTGAGAGGATGATGGTGTTGATGGCTGATGAGAAGTTCATAAACAGAACTCTGGCATATGTAACTGGGCAGTCAAGATATTTCAAGATGTAATGTAGTCCCGTGTTGACCACACCTAGGGCTGCAACTATCGAGTATTTTTGGAATTGAGTATTGTCTATTTCTTTCATCGATTATTTGAGTAATTGTATAAAACGTATTTTGCGTTATAAACAATATTAATAGTGCATTATGTCACATGAAAGACCTGTTTATATAAGCAAGCAATTGGCTGTTGTTGATAAACATTGATAAACCAATAATCACAAATACTGTGCATTATAACTAGCTATAGCCAGCTAGTATTCAAATTAGTTAGCAATTCTAATTAAACATGTGAAAGCTTCACAATAACTTGCTGTCACTGAGCAATGGTAAATCTGTGAGCAGAGAGCCTCTGATGTTTTTCAGGTGGACAAGCAGAATCATTGAGTCCTGTTATTGTGGATTTCTTGGGGGCTGGGATTATACTGAAATGTTTGAAGAGAAGGGGAACTTGACACAGCTGCAGTGATCTGTTGAATATTTGAGTGAAAATAGGGGCCATTTGTTCAGCACTAACCTTTACCCAGGAGGGCTCACTCTGGGCCTGTTGACTTGTTTTCCTGTTTGAAAGAGACGTCTCACTTCCTCTGCAGATTTCTGAGGCATAGTGGAGGAGGAGAAGCCTCTGAATTACTTTTACCTGCAGTAACTTTTACCTGCAGTAAAAGTAATTCAGGGTGTCTGCCAGCTCTTTGTTTCCCCTTAGCAAGTGGGGAGGGTCTTCTGTAATTAGGTGCCCGGCAATAAAATGAGTACTCCATTCATTTTAATGGAGTCACCTATTGTTCTCCACCTCTAAACTGGCTTCTTTATATCTTCTTTACTTTACTTTACTTTACTTTGCTTGGCAGACGCTTTTATCCAAAGTGACTTACAAGGAGCTAGCAATGGGTGTCTGGCTCAGGGACACACCTGGTAGGAGATGGATTAGGAGTCAGACGGGATTCGAACCCACAACCTCCTGCTTCCCAGTCTGACGCCTAACCCACTGAGCTACCAGGCCGCAGTAAACATGGGCAGTAAACATCTTCTTCTTCCGTCAACGAGAATGCGGCCCAAACGGGAGAGAGATACCACACAAACTATTACTTTTAGTAAAAAAATATTCAGTACTTTTTAAATAATTTGTATTTTCTTGTTTTTTGGTCAAAAAATGGCAGTTGGAGTATTTTCATCAGCCTTCCTCCTTTCAACCTCATGGTGTGTTGCCATACTTTGTCGTAGAAACGTCATTCGAACTTTAAACGGGTCCAGACACCTGGTATGGGGGATGGGCTGGGTGACTCAGCTGGGAATCTATTTCTGCATCCCAGCCCTCTGCCTTAACCACTGAGCTACAAGGCACCTGTGTGCTTCCCCCCCCCAATTTTTTATTAAAATCGGCGTCTTCTCAATGTTGTCGCCAATAAGGATGCACTGAGGGCTCTGACAGGCAAATATGCTGTCCAGAAGTCCTTAGTCCCAACTCACTCAGTTTCACAGTATTTGTGGGATGATGTTATCCACCTCTGATTAGCCAAATAAACAAAGATACTGTTTTGAAGTGGCCTAGTCAAAGTGTGGATTCATTTCAATTTAGAAGCTGTGGATGCCGTTTTGGAAACACACTTATTTTTCTTCCTGCAGGTGCACCATTTTGTTGGACAGCAAGTCTCTGCTGCGGGGCCGGGCAGTGTCAGACCAGGCCATTGCTGAGGCACTTGTGTCCACCATGTTGCTGGAGGACAGCTCACCACGCCAAGCCCTGGCTGACTTCTTATTGGCTCGCAAAGCCTCTGTCCATCAGCTACTCAACCAGCCACAGCATGGTTTTCTACCATTTGTAATGTCTGTCAATAAATTTTATGTTAGAATATTTTTTACCAACTTACTGATGATTGAATAAACATGTTTTATCCAGGTGCTGGGATCAAGGCCCAGGTGTGTAGCCTGGTCGAGCTGCTAGTCACCACTTTGTTTCAGGCTTACGCTGTGTTCTACCTGCCCCCAGATGGAGGACCCAGGCCAGGAGAGGGAGCCCTTAATTGTGGCTTGCTCTTTTCTATTCTAGAGAATGTTACTTCTACTGTCCCTGCAGGTAAATTGCTGAAAAATCCAAGAAGTCAGTAAGATTTTTGTAGAGATATCAGTGTCTGTGAAGATTAATCCATTGTTAGGCTTATCCCAAAAAAGGTTACATATAGGAACACATTCTCATAAACATATTTAACAGGATTTTTAATACACTTTTTACCAATACAGGCACATTTTAAATTTGCCAAGAATGTTAATTTTTAAAAAATGCAGTACCCTAACTTTATTTAGCACAGTGCAGTGTTTTGGGGATCAGTTAGAGCTTAGAAGTAAATAGTCCTGAGTGTTTCTACTGACACTAGGTCTTTAATATTTGAGATTTTTTAAAATATTTAAAATATATCTCCACCTTCAATATTATCTACAGTTTCTGTCCTCTCTATTGCCAGGTCTTGGTATTACTCTAGCTTCTAAAACTTATACTCTTATGTAACAAAAAGCCAATTTAAAGCAGAGTTGTAACTCTAACACTAATCCTCTTGAATATTATAAACTTAAAAACTCATGATTAGTTTTAGTCCATCAAATTCTGCACTCTGAGCTAACACATAGCATTCCAACTTGAGACAATGGACACAGATTTGCACATGTTGCAAATGTCGCAGCTGGGAAACCTGTGTGCGTTACCATCTCTGCAGGCATAGAGTGTAACACTGGCAAGTGTAGTGAATATATTCCAGTTAGGCAAGAGCTCCTTTTTTAAACTTTTTCTCTACAGTGAAGTCAAGGCAACCAATGTGGCTAGAAGCACAGAGTATGTGAGCAGTTGTATTTTATAAAAGTGTGATAAACTGATCAATTTTCAGAAAGATGTGATGATTTACAAACAGCAGTTGGACTGGCATGTTTCAAATATGGCATATTTAAAACGCCAGGTAGAAACGGCAAATGATCAGCTATTAACACTCAGATTTAAATTTTACTAAGAAAGAAACATTTTATAGCATTTTCAAAATTAGAAAACTAAAGTTTGTGTTAATTTTCTTAAACCTTTTGGTTTCAAGTATCTTTGTGGAGTGATGCATTTTGCTTCAAAGGCTATCATAAATCTAAACAGAAAATACTAATTCAGGCTTGGGAGACATTCACTAAAAGGAAAATCTATAATTAAAGAATTTCTGCTTTAACTGATATGTCTCCTTCTCAGCCAAAGGCCAGATGGTTTTGCAGGAAGACACGAGTACAGGCGGGTGGTTCAAATACCTCCCTCCCTCTGTATCCGAGTTCCAGCCTGCCCTTCGGACCCTGGCTCAGCCAATCCAGAGAGAGCAGCTCCGAGACACCCTGCAGCAGTGGATCAATACGTAAGGCACTCCTCGTTTTATCGTTTTTTTTGTTTCTAAAATACATGTTTCTATACATGTTTTTAATAAACTGCTTTTACACCAATTAAATTATGTCAACCAGATTTATGATATGGTTACTTGGAACATTCTTGAAGGAATTTACACATTTGCTTGTCTTTCTTTCACTCTGCAATTTAGTTGGGTTAGGGTCGGGAGGTCATGACATCTCATGCAGAACTGTATCACTCTGCTTTCCGGTGTCTTTTCTGAACTATAAGAACGCTCATTCATGTAGTCTGGATACAACTTGAGTCTGGTAAAACATTGTAATTGTTTTGGATCTGGATTAATCGTATTACACAATCATACGTTTATACCTTAGGAACCAGTAATGTAGCTGATATGTTGCTTCCAAATTGTTGGAGTTTTGATCTCTTTCACAGCTGAGGTCTATAAGCAGTATTCTGCTAAAAGTCAGCCCCTTTAAAAGTCACTGAGAAAAAATTACTTTAAAGCCAAGGTCTTTTTTCTACCTAGTTTCTCTGGAAATTGTTGTTGGACAGCTGAAGCCCGAACTGGAAGTCGAACCACTGATCCTTGACTATACCACTGCTCCACCCACTGAGCTACTTGCCAGACAAGTAGATGAAATGGGCATAGTGTTTTGGTATTTAAGTATTTTTTTCATTCCAGTGTAGAAATCTAAAAAGGTCTTGGCATTTGCAAAGTTTGCCTTGCCTGCATGCATGTTGAATCATTTGAATAACGGGTCTCAAGATTTAATTCAATTCAATTCAATTTTATTTATATAGCACCATTTTACAACAAAAGTTATATCAAGGCACTTTACAGTGTAAGGTTTAAGACCTTATACGTTATATCAATATATACAGAGAAAACCCATCAGTCCCACTTGAGCGAGCATTGAAGCAACAGTGGAGAGGAAAAACTCCCTTTAAGAGGAAGAAACCTCCAGCAGAACCAGACTCAGGGTGGGCGGCCATCTGCCTCGACCGGTCGGGGTTAGTGGACAGAGGAGAGAGAAAACAACAGCAGGTAACATAGATCATAACAACAACAAGGAGCAGCAGACGAAGCACCGGCAGGTTGATAGGACCAGCAACCACAGCTCCAAGGTCGAGGACACCTGAGAGAGAGAGAGAGAAAGAGAGGACGAGAACAAAGTTATTAACATGCAATGATGTCAGTGAAGTGGACAGAGACGGAAAAGGAGTAGAGGAGCTCAGTGAGATATAGAGTCCCTCAGCAGACTAAACCTATAGCAGCATAATAGCATGGTTCAGTTACCTGATCCACCTCTAACTATAAGCTTTATCAAAAAGGAAAGTTTTAAGGCTAATCTTAAAGCTAGCGAGGGTGTCTGCCTCCCGAACTTTTACTGGGAGCTGGTTCCACAGGAGAGGAGCTTGATAGCTGAAGGCTCTGCCTCCCATTCTACATTTAGAATCTCTAGGAACCATAAGTAAACCCGCAGTCTGAGAGCGAAATGCTCTGCTGGGATAATAAGGTTCTATGAGGTCTTTAAGATATGTTGGGGCCTGATCATTTAGCGCCCTATATGTAA
>JAUMHJ010000027.1:719759-730957 GCA_032361105.1 Microctenopoma lineatum
CTACCTAATTTATGATCATTTTGCACAGATGCATACACACACACCTTATTCCACCCTGAGTTTAAACCTTCATAATAAGAGTCTGATTTTCACAATAAGAGCTTTAAAAAAAAAAAAAATCAATAAATGTGGTTGAAGTTAATTTGCATATATTTTTATTTGACGATCAAACGTCCCTCTCCTCAAAGTCAACTTTCACAATATGAGTCTGACTTTCACAATAAGAGTCTTATTGCTAAAAACAGACATCTTGAAAGTAAGATGGATATTAATAATTTATGATCATTTTCCACAGACACATACACACCTGACTCTACGCTGAGTTTATCCTTCCATAATAAGAGTCTGATTTTCAAAATAAGGGCCTTTTTGTGAAACATCAATAAATGAGGTTGAAAGTGAGATAGATATAAATAACTTCTGATCATTTCACACAGAAAGATCCCCACACTCTGTGTCAACATTCACAGTGGGAGTCTGACTTTCACAATAAGAGTCTTTTAGTAAAAAATCATGAAGAGATTAAAAATAAATAGGATTTTGATAACCGATGGTCATTTCACACAGACATAGACGTCAACGTTTTCACTTTGTCAACTTTCTTCAACTTTTCATCCCTATCCCTTTTTGAATTTTGTGGGAACTTTGTCTTTGTCAACTTGTGTCAACCTTTTAGCTTGTCAACTTAGATTTTTTTTGACTTTGTCAATTTTGTTTAACATTTTACCTTTGCCAACTTTGTGTCAACTTTTTTGACTATTTATCTTTCTCAAATCTTTTCAACCTTTAAAATTTCTCAACTTCTTGTCTCTGTCAACTTTCTGCCTTGGCAATTTTATTTAACTTTTTATCTTTATCATCTTTTTTCACCTTTTTGTCTTTGTCAACTTTTGTGACTTTTTATCTTTGTCAACTTTTTGTCAACTTTTTGTCTTTTTCAACTTTGTCAACTTGAATTAACTTGCCGAAAAGACACTGACTGGCGTCATCGTTGTCATCTTTCTCTTTGCTCATCTTTCTCTTTTGTCAACTTTTTTCTTTTGTCTCCTTCTTTTTATCAGCTTGTCAGCTTTGTCTTTGGTCAACTTTTTTGTCTCCTTTTTATCAGCTTGTCATCTTTGTCAACTTTTCTTTCTGTCCCCATTTTATCAGCTCGTCATCTTGGTCAACTTTGTTTTTGCTCATCTTTGTCTCTTGTCAACTTGTTCTTTTTGTCACCTTCTTTTCATCAGCTTGTCATCTTTGTCAAATTTGTCTTTGCTCAACTTTTATTCTTTCTCAACTTTTTGTCTTTGTCCACTTTGAGTCAACTTTTTGTCTTTTTCAACTTTGTCAACTTGAATTAACTTGCCGAAAAGATGCCGACTGGCGTCTTTCGGCAACAGTCATGCTCCCCCACGCGATTTCTTCTAAAATTGCTAAGTCTAGTTATTATTATATATTTTATTTATATCTTCTTCTTCCGTCAACGAGAATGCGGCCCGAACGGGAGAGAGATAGCACACAAACTATACATCAAATCGACCGGCTCGTATGTACTGGGTTGTGCCTATGTGCTCACTTTTCTTTTTTTGTCTTATTTTACATACAGTTGTTAGAAACAAAAAAGAGAAGGGGTTCAGAGTAATTATGCAACCTTCAACTACCTCAGGATTGTTCAGTCACAAGAGATATTGAATCTAAACTAAAATGTATTTAATCAAGTTTGGTAACATACCACTGAACTCCTTCTTTAAAAAGATCTTGAAGTCGTCTCGGCCTCGTAGGTCGCTCAGCAGTTCAAACAAGCTGAAGGACCAGCGCTCTACTCGCATCTTAGTGGGAACAGTAACTCTAAACACAAATGCAGTCTCAGTCACATAATGAAACTCTTAACTTGTGATAAATAAGTTACATAATGTTATTAGAGTTAAAAGTCAAATGCTTGTACTTTCTTGCAGCTCAAGACTGCAATTAACCACAACAAAGACAATAGGTTTACCTGGAACTTATTCAAGAGGTTATAAAGCTATTCAGCAGGTTTCTACACAAATAAGTAGAAGCTTGTATTATATTATTGTATATATTTAGTGTAAAGGTCTGAAAAAACATGTTTTTAATCAGTTGTATTTACATACACCAAATAACAACAGGAGCCATCCCAAGGCACTCTACATGGTAGGGTTTATGAGTACAGAATATAAATATATACAGAATCTGACTTATATATTCCTAAATGAGCAAGCACTAGACAGAAGAAGAAGATACTAATAATCTACCAGATGTTGTTTGATTAAAGCAATTAATTTGATGCCTTAATATAAAAGTAAAAATATCATGTTTCAAGAGGCCTCACAGAAATTAAAGTTTCACCTTCTCATGTTGAGAGTCCAGTATGCATCATTGTCTGTTTGCCAAGGGTTGCTGGGTAAACAAGGAGCCAGGAATGGATCATGGTTTTTGTACGTTGTAATGTATTTGACAAGTCTGCAAAGACAGAAATATTATGAGACAAGTGGAAACTGAACCCCTAACCCTAACCCTGTGATAAGGGGGTTATTACAGTTTAATGATAACCCATTTATTAAGAGGTAGGACAATTTGAGACAACTTCACATAGCTCGCCAATTTAATACAAACCACTATGTTACTGTTAGAATTATGAGAAAAAACAATTAAGTTTGAGCCCCTATAGATGCCTATAAATAAAGTACTAGAAGAACTTACGCTCCAAGGGACACACTAGATTTGACCTTTGACCTCATGATGGCTTGCTGATAATACATGTTCTAAAAAAAACAGACAGATTCATATAACTTTCATGTGCAAAAGCATAAAAAGGATGTTAAACTATTCACTTCCAGATTTTTCAATGGGTATTTTTTTAGACGCAGTCTAGATGTCCATACATGCACTAGCCTATCAACAGTGAGATCGTAGGAAATTCCAGCATTTTTGCCAAGAGTGCATAATATTGTGTATTTCTAAATGTCTTTACTAATTAAATGTTATGACTTACCATGCGTCTGTACTGATCAAAGGTGATTTTCTGAGAGACAACAAGATGAAATGGTTTGCTTTCAGTAAAAAAAATACACTTCAAATTACAGTACTCCAAGAACTTAGAAGACCTGATTATTTGTGTGTCCTGTATATTAAATGCATTTGGATTTAAGATCTAAAATGTTCAGAATTTTCTTTTATTTCATGGTGTAAAATATATTATACAGCATGTGTTTTACACAGATGTTGTACCAGATTACCAATATTTAAAGTAAGCACAAGTACCGGAAATTGACTGTACACTTTAAATTCTAATTAGTTAACCTTTTAAGTTTGGGCAACCTTGTTAATCTTCATGATTTTCCTGTATAAATCGTTGGTTACAATAAAAAAATTCAATTCAATATATCATATAGGAGACACACACAGTGATATTTGAGAAGTGAAATAAGATTTACAGAAAGTGTGCAATAATTGTTTAACCAAAATTAGGCAGGTGCATAAGTTTGGGTATCGTTCTCATTTTATTGATTTCAAAACCTTTAAAACTAATTATTGAAACTCAAATTGGCTTGGGTGAATCCAATTATGAGAAAAAGTGTTTAAGAGGGGGGAATTGTAAGTTTCCCTCCTCTTTGAATATTCTCTGAAGAGTAGCAACATGATGATCTCAAAACAACTCTCAAATGACTTGAAAACAAAGATTGTTCACCATCATGGTTTAGGGGAAGGATACAAAAAGCTGTCTCAGAGATTTCATCTGTCAGTTTCCACAGTTAGGAACATATTGAGGAAATGGGAGACCACAGGCACAGTTCAAGTTAAGGCTCGTAGTGGCAGACCAAGAAAAATCTTGGATAAACAGAAGTGACGACCGGTGAGAACAGTCAGTCAACCCATAGACCAGCACCAAAGACCTACAACATCATATTGCTGCAGACGGAGTCACTGTGCATTGTTTGACTATTTGGCGCACTTTACACAAGGAGATGCTGTATGTGAGAGTGATGCAGAGGAAGCCTTTTTTCTGCCCACAGCACAAACAGAGCCGCTTGAGGTATGCTAAAGTACATTTGGACAACCCAGCTTCATTTTCGAATAAAGGGCTGTGGATTGATGAAACTAAAATTGAGTTATTTGGGCATAACAAGGGGCGTTATGCATGGAGGAAAAAACCTGCTACGTGAAATATGGTGGTGGTTCCATCATGCTGTGGGGCTGTGTGGCCCAGTGCAGGGATTGGGAATCTTGTCAAAGTTGAGGGACACATGGATTCCACTCATTATCAGCAGATTTTGAAAACCAATGTCCAGGATTCAGTGGCAAAGCTGAAGCTGCACTGGGGCTGGATCTTGCAACAAGACAATCACCCTAAACAGTGCTCAAAATCTACTGAGGAATTCATGCAGAGGAACAAGTACAACATTCTGGAATGTCCATCTCAGTCCCCAGACCTGAATATCATTGAAAATCTGTGGTGTGAGTTAAAGAGAGCTGTCCATGCTCGGAAGCCATAAAACCTGAATGAACTAGAGATGTTTTGTAAAGAGGAATGGTCTAAAATACCTTCAACCAGAATCAAGACTCTCATTGGAAGCTATAGGTAGCGTTTAGAGGCTATCATTTCTGCAAAAGGAATATCTACTAAATATTCAGTTCATTTATTTTTTATGGTGCCCAAACTTATGCACCTGCCTAATTTTGTTAAAACAATTATTGCACACTTTCTCTAAATCCTATAAACTTCGTTTCATTTGTCAAATATCACTGTGTGTCTCCTACATGAATTAATTTAATTTTTTATCGTAATAACCGACCGAATAACCGATTTATACAGGAAAATCATGAACAATGAAAAGGTTGCCAAAACTCTCCAACCCTACTGTATATACACACACACTACCATTAAAAAATTTTGGCACACAAAAACAAAAAAGTAGAAATAGAAACATTCCATTAGAACGTTATGTTGCTAATGGAAGTCTATTAAATTAAGAGGATAACTGAAAAAAACATTTTGCAATCCTAACTAACCCTAACCCTAAATCAGCTAAATGTTTTATAAAAACATGATAAATACTATGTGTCCAAATTTTGTCTGGTAGTGTATATATCTACCTATTTATCTACCTAGAATCAATCACAAATCTGTTGGGGTGTACCCATTTATGCTTTATACATACATATACACATGTACACACACACACACACACACACACACACAGTACATACCTATATAATCATTCATCATAGAAGTTATCAAAACAGTCCATCCAGGGTATGGGACACATCCTTTACATTTGTTTGTGATAAATTTAATTATTTAACATTACATATGCAGGTTTGTCTCTGTGTTCTAATGTTAGCAAAAATTGGTATTTTACGAGTTACATTACAAATTCTTTAAATAGATTGATTACATAATATTTTACAAAGTTAAATCTCCATTTCCTAGAGGGACTGACAAAAAACAACAATCACTAAAGCCTACTACTTTGCTTTTTTGTGCTGTTTGATCATTTCTCTTTCTTCATCAGTGTAAAATCTGTTTCAAAGAAGGAAAAGAAAGGACAAGGAAAACAGAATGAAGGAAGAGGCTCTCTGTGCCCTCTTTTTATAAAAAGAAATCCTTTACCTTCCCCTAAGTTTAGTATCAGTAAATACAGCTGGAGAGGTTGATCCTGTGGATACTGTGATTGTGTGGAGTTGCTAAATAGACAATTCTTACTAATTTACATTTTACATTTTTTAATTACACATAATTTAGGATGTGAAGCTAATGAAGGATGATTTATTCACAGATAATTGCTGAATGTGTTGTAATGCTGTCATCTCTGTCTCTCTATGTTTATAAAAAACTTAAATGACAAAAGCAATTTTTTTTTAATTATATATGTTTTCTATTAGTGTAATCACAGTTTACCATTAAAAAAAAATTAACAGAAAAAGTAACAATATATCAATAAATGTGTACCTCTTCAAAGAAATTCCTTAAAATAGCCAGCTGTATCCTAATTAACATTTTACAATATTCCTACACTTACCTTAGGAATATCACAGAAATGTCTTGGATAGATTTGCCAATTCTACTGTGTTATGACCCTCAAAGTCACAAATTTCAGGTTTTCAGCAACTACATTTGGTGTATACAAATATTTAAGCTTTTTACTTGCTTGTGAAAGTAAAAGAAATAAAAACACACTAATGGAAGAAAATGGAAATGGAAAAGGAGAGGGGGTAAGAAAAAAGGCAAAGACAGTGTGACACAGAGAGTCAGGATATTTCTAGTCTCCAAGTGGATATGTCTATATATATTAGCCACAAGTTAAGCTTCACTAAGTTTCTTAAGAGATTAGCTGGCCAAGTCTCAAAATGACCTGATCCATGTCCATCTCTCTCCTTGTACAATGGCTTGACACTTAAATAACTGAAAAAGCTTGTGTATGTGTGTACTGACCTGTTACCTCCTCTGCATTAAGGTCATTAAGACGGTCCGGACCACAGTCCATGGCACTGTTAGTATGACGCTGGACAAATGTGGCAGGAAACATACATGTATGTATACATGTAAGTTCAGAAATGCACAGTAAAAAAAAAAATCAGTCAAAGGCTTTGGCACACATAAAAAATAAAAAATACCCAGAATGATAAGAAAAAAAAGTAAAACCAAACGTTATTGCACTTCTGTTTATAGAAATTTAAAAATATGAATATAGAAATAACAATAATAGAAATATGTGCACAATAAACTACTTTTGAGAACAGTATTCAATTTTGCCCATAACAGAAAAATCATGCGATTAATCATGATTAAATGTTTTAATCACTGATTTTGTGTATTTTTTAAGTAATATTAACACATTTGTTTTATTCTATAAACTACTGACAACATAACTGCTAATGTAAATACAAATATTGTCAGTTACAGCATTTATTTGCAGGAAATGAGAAATGCAAAAAGAACCAAAAAAAAGGTCCAGTATCTTCAGACCTCAAATAACAACAAAAAAGCCCAAACAACTCATATTAATTTTCACACAAAACATTACTAGTAGTAGCAAGTGTTTAAAGGTCGATATGTTGTGGAATACGCCTGATTTGCTGTCATTGCTTTCAGGCAATGGTCTCTTTTTTTTTCAAAGGTTGTTGTTATAGATATAAAGTAGCTTGTACACTGACCGGAGGTCTATTCACCACCCAGTAGGCTCTCTCCTGGCAGTCAAAGACCACACGATCTGGCTTCTTCCGCTCTTTAGCAGCCCTGACACAAAGCACACACAAAAAGAATAGGAAGATCTAAAGAACTGAAAGCATTTATTAGTTTTACATTCTACTTCTGTCACCTAGCCCCTAGAGACAAAGCACAACAAGAGAAAAAACAAAAACAAAATAAGCTGCAAATTAAAAAAACACGAACAAAAGGGGGTAACAGGAATTCTGCACTACAAAATTAAGGAGCAATTTTCTAGTGCAGAATAAAATACAGTCACTCCAGTTAAAAAGTTAAGATAAATAAAAATATAAAAACAGATGAACAAGACAAGAACCTGAACACTATATTATTATTCAATCAAACATACAACATATAACTAGTGCTGTCAGAATTAGCAAGTTAACTTTAATTAACAAATTTTGATACGCTTAATGCGTTAAAAAAATGTAACGTAATTAATGCAGTTTTTTATTTTCACTATGCTGCCTGGGCGGCCTGGTAGCAGAGTGGTTAAGGCAGAGGGCTGGGAAAGCAGCAGACCCGGGTTCAATTCCCAGCTGAGGCACCCAGCCCACCACCCATACCAGGTGTGTCCCTGAGCGAGACACCCAGCGCTAGCTCCCTGGGCGCCATGTGGCTGCCCACTGCTCCCCCCAGGGGTGATAGGTCAAATGCAGAGGACCAATTTTGTTTTAACATGTAAAAAATGTATCAATGACAATAAAGTGGATTCTTCTTCTTCTGATGTTTGGCCTGCTGGAAATGATTAGCCAAAGATGAAGAAGCTACTACTTCGGCAACAGGCGCAAGCATGGACAAAGACGGACTCTGGAATGTTGTGGAATGTTTTACTTTAAGAAGTTGCCTGACGGCTTGCTTCAGTTACCACAGAAGCAATACGTCTCTCACCTGAGAGCAAAACACCCAGCTCAATCTACCTCTACAGGACCTTGGCAGCGCATGGGCAAATGAAAAGTTAAGTTGTTGTGATAGCTGAATAACTGCCGACCAATTAGCATAGTAGAAGATGACGGACTGAGAGAAGTCATTTGCGCTGCATCAGGAGATGTGTCTTACAATCTACCCTCAAGAGGAATCATTGTGTCGAGACTGCACACTTTGTATGAGGACCAGAGGGCTCAGCGGTCCAGCAAGTAAGGAACGTCGCTCTCACAGGTGACCACTGGACTTTGATGAATAATGATAACCACTAAGGTTTTACAGCACATTTTATTGATAATGACTGGACTCTACAATAGTTTGCACTAACAGTGAGTAAAACTAAAGAGCGACACTATGCTGAGGCGTGTGCTGACTATTTGTATTGCAAACAAATGGAAAATCAAGGACAAGTTTACCACGCTTGGCACAGACAGTGCTCGTAACATGATTGCAGCCACCAGACTACTTTCATATGAACACCTGCCCTGTACTACCCACATTCTGCAAAGAACTATCAGAGTTTCTCTTAATGACACTGGATTTGAAAGTGTTCTGGCCAAATGTGGCAATATTGTTGGACAAGTGTATTCCAGCAAATGCTCAGTAATTAAAGGAACAGTTTTGTGTTTTAAATATTAACTTTTGTGCACCCTTTTGAAAATCAGCTGACATAAAGATGTTACACATTGTTGTTTACATGTCTGTTATTCTAAAATAAATTATCCTTATTAAAGCTAATAATCTAATGTTAAAGGCCTTTATTGTTCTGATATTCTGCTTGCACTTTAACCTTTAGGCCTGGGTTCAGTATTATTTCTTATCAGCAGATACTAGAAAGATGTCTTTAATGGGAGTCACTGTTGATGACCTCGAAGGTTTTTTTTAAGTTGTATTTCACAGAATCTGTGTTAAAAGATTGAAGAAAACTATTAAAATTTAGTTTGAATTTAAGTATACATTCTTTGTATTTATTCTGTTATTTACATTTATTTAGTTAATTATATTGACTAAATGTCTGTTACAAGTATATATACAATTTTAAAAAATGTAATTGCAACCAGGTTATGGATGAAGAAATTGCGATTAATCATGTTTAATTACAGAACTGCTATTGCTACAGTGTAAGAGTTCAAAAGCATACTACACATACTCCAGGTGGTATGGTGCTGTGCAGTATAGCCTGCTAGCGAGATAGCAGGTACCGGGATCAATGCGTGAAGCCAGGATTCTTTACAATGTCAGAATGTTTAGTCATGGCAACTGGACTTGCACAAAAGTTCCTGTCGGCTATAGAGGTTGTTGGCTCGACACGATGTGGATGAAACAAGTAGTAATACTAGCACATACAAACACTGTAACAATCTTGCCTTCTTGGTCTTGAGGTTAGTGTTTTTTTAGCACTGACCTTTACACAATTATTTATAAGATGATAGTTTACTTTTTCATTGATGATTTGGGCTACTATACTTAGATGTTTACTATTTAAAAAAAATATAAACCAGACAATCCAATAAAGTAAATCAAAAGCAGAAATAGCAGTACATTATTTTTACTGTAATTACTTTATGGCAAAGAAAATGGCCTTTTACTGTTTAGACTGGTCCTATATATTTGTTGATCTCTGTTACCTGCTGTTCTTTTCTCTTTCCTGTGTCCACTCACCCCAACCGGTCGAGGCAGATGACTGCACACCCTGTGCCTGGTTCTGCTGGAGGTTTCTTCCGTTAAAGGGAGTTTTTCCTCTCTACTGTCGCCTCAGTATTGCACAAGTGGGACTGTTGGGTTTTCTACATTTTTCTCTATATATTTATATAATGTGCAAGGTCATAATCCTTACACTTTAAAGTGCCTTGAGATGACTTATGTTGTTAATGGGTGTTATATAAATTAAGCTGAATTGAACTGAATAAAGTTACACATTTTGGTTGTACTGGTGTTGTACCGGGTGTTTAAAGTGGATAAATTGCATTAGATGTTTAAATATGACCCATAAATGTGTTAACCTAATGCAGAAAGAACCTTTTAGATAATAAATATTGGCACTAATCAAAATGGCATTAGATTGGTCTTTTAGAGGTGTTTGTGGTGGTAAAAAGTGGTAAAAATGGACTGAATGGTTCATACTGCATTAGGCAATATGAAACATCCAGGTTTCTCTGGCTCCTCTGGCTGTCTTTGTCCAACCTCTTGCACAATCACTTGCACACTCGACCATAGACATTATTAACATGCTATACACAAATTGCAAAAACCCTGCATGAATCATGTTTTAACTGTACAGTAAGTCTTAAAGGCTGCAACATATGGCTGAGCATCTGTCAGACTAGTTTTTATGACATGTTCCATTTTACTGATTGGACTCCCATTGGTATACACTTCAAAGACCACTCTGATGGTCTGAAGCCACCTCTCTTTATTTGCAAGCCAGTATTGTACAAACTGATATACCAGCTGCAACCCTGAATAGGAAGTATGGCAACTACCTAGCTAACCATTGCTAACTGGCTGGAGCCTCCAAACAATGCACCTTGTTTAATTTTGTTACAAAGCAATGTCACAAGGACCACAGTGAAACTCCTGCAGTCCCACATGCCCCCTGAGGTACCATCTGTTTGAAAGTTGCAGCCACTTCTTGTCTGGTTATTCGCAGTTCATCACAGTTTACTTCACCGTGCTTCTGAAATATTCTATTTTCTCTCCCTGCCCACTGTCTGGCTAATCCGTTTATTTTCTTCATTGGCACTTTCCCCATATAAACCCCCTCACACACTCACCTCTGATTGCCAGAACTGTCTCTCCAGCCTGTTTCTCCATTTTTTTATCATTCCTGTCTGTCTAAATGTTTGCCTGTCCCCTGACCTGCCTGAACCTATGTTGGCCATCATATCCAACCTAAATAATCACACCATCTTGTCAACCCCAGTCACCTTCAGGTTATCCATTCTGCTTTTATTTAGGTTTTTATTTTTTTTATTTTTTTTTTATTTTTTTTTTTTTGGCCTGTCAGTAACACAGATGACACATGAGTACGTCATGTATGTATAGCTGTGTAGTCATCATT
>JAUMHJ010000027.1:731057-752420 GCA_032361105.1 Microctenopoma lineatum
AGTTATATTATCCAGAAATTGGTCGATTTCATCTTTAGACGGATTTATCTCTGGTGAATATAGGGATTTGTAAAAGTTAGGTTTTATTTAGGTTTTTAAACCCTCCTGGCATATCTGCCTGCATTTCTTGGTCCTATTAACACAAAACCTCACACAGACATGCAAAAGGAAAGGAACGAGGATGATCAGTGTTGCCAGACATAAAATGTACAACCAGCTTAAAATTATTGTATTTTGAGGAAAATGATTGTACACATGTAAATTGCATTCTGAAGTGCCTCAGGCAGTGGGCTTCAATAGAACAGTATCATAGACCAGCGGTCCCCAACCCCCGGGCCGCAGACCGGCCGCACAGAAAGAATAAATAACTTACATTACTTCCGTTTTATTTTTTTCGGAATCTGAAAGATGTTTTATTTTTGAAAAATTGCCGGATTCTCTGTTACATTTGTCTATTTCACTCTTGATGCAGGCCAAGGCGCGCTTCTCTGTCACACGATAGGTTACCGCTAAAATGAAACCCCGGAGCCAGCAAAGACCAAAACAAAATTACGAAGTAGACTGGACATAAGCCACACACTTCGGGTGTCATTGTCTCCTATTCCCCCTGGATGTGACCGCCTAGTGGCTGAAAAACAAGCTCAGGGCTCCCACTGATTCAGCATTGTGGTGAGTTGGATCTTCAATGCACTGAAGGAATGTTTTTAATCGTTACCATAGTGACCAGAGAGTGTTGAGGGCAGAGAGGACGTTGCTCATGTCATATTTCGTGTTTATGTTTAGAAAATACCACAGTTTTCATGCAGGTCATATCATGTTATTTTGTTGTATTTATCCGCCACAGCTTAAAGGCCGGTCCCTGAAAATATTGTATGCATATTATGATCTGTATTGCACTTTTTACCCGTAGAGCGGGTGTAAAAATGCATGGAGTGAAGGATGTATCCCTCTGCACTCACACCACTCATCATTGTTTATGTTGTGCATTATTACATGTTACATTGTATGTTGATTGGCTGTAACATATCAACTATCATCAGTGAGATAGGCACATAAACAAACCAAGTTTGTCTGTGCAGAATGAAAAAAAAAGATCTGCATCTTGCAGATGGATAGAATTATCATACATTAAGGGATTTTGAATTATATTACTATAATTCTAATTCTAATTATTATTGAATAATTGTTATTGAATACTTATAATATTGTGTTGATCAACTTCTCTGTAGTGGTTGTCGCCATTCGTCAAGTAACTCGTTAAACTTTTAACGGTAAACTAACCATGGATAAATCAGATGCAGCTATGTGAACTCTGCTGGTTCCACAAAAATATACCACTTAAAAGTCAAACAAGGAAGTGGGACATCTGTGAGGCTGGGTTAAAATGAACTGACACCAGCCACTTGGGGTGAGTGGCTAATGGTGGGGCATTGAGGCATGACATGAGGTTACAAATAAAAATAAAATAACTGTATTTCCTTTATTTCACAAATGTAACAAATTACAGTCCGCATTCTCCTAAAATTGCGTTTACATTATACACAGACATTTGTGTCCTCCAAACTGTCCAGTCTATGACGCAGTCTTGTGTCCTGAAAATTAACACGCGACTAGACATCCATCTCAATTACATTTTTGTAGAACATAATTGTCACGCTGTACTGAAACGTATTTTTTAAATAAATTATGTGCTATGTTATTTGATTGGCCTATTGAATAATTGTCTGGGGTGGGTAGATAGAGGTATGTATGTCTTTGTAAATGTGTCAGTGTGTCTGTGTATATGTCTCTGTCCACCAATTATCTTATATTAAAAAAAGGAGTTTCACATACTTGTACTGTTCCATGGCTTGCGTCACAATAAAGTCCCACTTGTGGTTCAGCCATTTATGGAGGTGGTTGTAATGGGCCTATAAACAGAACATATATACAGCATAGAACAGCAAATTATACATTTGTTTTTCAGAGGCAATCATAAGTGAGAGGAATGATATGCCAGAAATGACTAAACTGAGCTGAGTTGAGACGGTGGAATTAAAGCTAACAACTCAACTAGCATCTAAGTACAGGTTGCTCATTCCCTCATAGTCACTCTGTCTTTGTATTGTCATGGTTGCTTACAAAGAAATATTTTTTCCTAGTAAGTGCTAGTGCTATGGGCTATAGTTTTGAGACAGTGAGTGTGTGTTTCGTAAACACACAAAGATTTAGCAAGTAGCTAACAGCAAATCTATGCACGTAATTTGCACGGGAGATACAGGGAACTACCCCAATATAATCACATAATTCTGATTAATAAATATATTAATTATCTTGCATTAATAATCTGTTGATTAGCTTCAGTCATTTCTTTTGCCAGCAAAATAGTAACATGTTTAATCATCTGGTAATGTTAACCACCCCCCTGCTGAAAATTCAAGGTGGCTGTGGCTCAGAAGATAGAGCAGTTGCCTGCCATATGGACCCTGGTTTGCACCTCAGGTCAGGAATATAGGGCACATAACATAAACTTAACAAGAGTATGGACTTTGTTTTCAAATTATGAAATAAATGAATAATGGATTTTTATCTGACTTTACCAGATAATGATTTTTGCTGTTTTGCTCTGTTTCTGCTGGTTAAAATGATAGCTGTGACTGTCCAATGTGGTCAAATGTTTTGGCTTGTCGACGCCAGAGCTTGGCTTGAATTGGTTTGCCTCATGTTGATCTAATAATCAAAGGCTTCTGTGTAGGACCAGTTAAATTATAAGATGCCTTTTGCTGTTCTTAACATAATATTGTGACACTCCACCAAAAACTCTGAAAAAATGCACAGGGCCTAATGATGTAGTTGAACCTGCATCTCTGTGGCTTATGTTAATTTCACATCTTTACTGATTTATCGTATAAATTATTCTATAGTTTGAAGTAAACTGTGTGTTTATTGTAATTTTGAAAACAAGTTCCCTTTATCATATCGCAATATTGATCTCAATATTCACAATATGACATTTTTCCTAAATCATGCAGCCCTATTTTGAAGCTCTGATGCATAAACATATTAATTGTGATTGCCTTAGCATATATCTGGTAATGCAGGTAAACTATCTAGCACTGTCAGTACCATTTGTAACTTTAGTTACATATGTGCACACAGAAAGAAGAAAAAAACTGAAAGATGTTTTATTCTGTTCATGTACCTGTTCATAGGGTTCTAGCATTCCTTTCTTGCGAATGTTCCTCTTTGCCAGGTAAGTGGCTACAAAAACAACAACAAAATAGTTAATCAGTTTCGCACATGCACCAGTAATATGATCTCTTTTGTTAAGTCCAAAATGCTGCAGCCAGAGTTCTCACTGGGATTAACAAGAGAGATCATATTTCTCTTACATTAGCTTCTCCCCATTGGCTCCCTGTAAAATCTAGAATAGAGTTTATAATCCTGCTCCTCACTTATAAAGCCACCTCATATCTTAAAGACCTCATAGAACCTTAATATCCCAGCAGAGCACTTTGTTCTCTGTGTTCTGGTCTACTTGTGGTTCCTAGAGTTTCTAAATGTGGACTGAGAGGCAGAGCATTTAGCTATCGAGCTCCTCAACTGTGGAACCAGCTCCCAATCCAGGTTTGGGTGGCAGACACCCTCTCCACCTTTAACGTTCCTTTTTGATAAATCTTATATTTAGTGATGTTTCAGGTGACTCTAACTATCTCTTAGGTTTGGTTCAAATCAGTTGGTGAGTTTGTAACATTGTATCATTTTCCACTTGGTTTGGTATCCGTTCACAAAGCGAAAAATCCATGCGAACCAAAATGTGACACTTTACATCATGCAAGAACTTTTTCTCTGTTTATTGGTCAGTCATATCTGCCGCGGGAACTACAAAATAAATACATGATGTAGATTAGGAGTCGTTGAGGGTTGTTTTTGACAAATTGACAATGGACATAATTACATCATGAATATTAACGTGGGTCCGTTGTCATGTCATGTCATGATTGTTTATCACATTAAATCACTTTCAAATTCATCTGACCAGACACCGCATGTTCTTGACACATCCTATTTGTCTACGATTTATTCTGCAGCAGGTTTAAGGTGTTCTAAAAAAAGAAGTTAAAGTCTACGTATGATTTAATGCCATCAAATAATGCAATTCATAGCGCTTGAACCTGTTTTGGTCTGGTACACATTCTTACCAGGTGGATCGCACCAGAGTTCCAAGATTGGTGAGGAATCAAGTGAACGGAGACCGGTCTCAGTCCACTTGATGTGCACCAACTGCGGTTGGTGGTGAAGGATGCTGTTATTTACCTGTTGCACCGATCCCTCTCTCACCTGGAGCAGGCAGGAGCACTGTGTTTTTTGACTCCAGTGCGATCAACACCATCCAGCCTGCACTTCTGAGAGTGAAGCTGGGGTGGGCAAACAGCTAACTGCATGGACCATTAATTACCTTACCAACAGACCACAGTATTTGAGGCTCCATGACTGTGTGTCCAAGGTCGAAATCTGCAGCACCGGGACGCCTTAAATTTGGACCAGTTCCACCTACAAAAGTTCTCGGATGATACAGCCATCATCGGATGTGTATCAAACGGGAACGATCAGGAATATAAGGGTGACATGGTTGGCTGGTGTGAGACCAATGCTCTTCAGATCAAGATGAAGGAGATGGTCATAGACTTCAGGAGGAAGTCACCCCATACAACATTGGTGAAGATCTATGGAAAAGGCAGTGGACTCTTAACTACAAATACAGATATCCTGAATAAGAAGGGCCAGAGTCGACTGTACCTGCTGAGGAAACTGAGGTCCTTTGGAGTACGTGGGATTCTGTTAGGGACGTTTTATGATTCGTGGTAGTACCGGATACACGGACAGGGAGGGGAGCAGGCTTGACAAAATGGCGCGGAGGTCTAGCTCTGTACTGGGATGCACACCCTCTATCCATAATACATAATACAAAAATGTGTATACCACAACAGATTTGTCAGGAAACCTTTAAGTTTCCATTGAGAATCAAAATTGATTGAAAACAAGATTTGGTAATTTGCTCACACAAAAATGTAAATTTTCTAACAGTCATTAAAAGATTTTATTCCTAAGGAACAAAGCTAAATTTAAATTATTTTGAATTAACAAACTGCAGGTAAGTATAATTTAAAATTAATTAAACAAACATTTTGATTATAAAAGAACATTGCTTGTAGACACAGAGTCAAGATCTAGGCCAATGCTCAGAAGGGACAGCACTTCTCTATTAGTGCCCCCCAAACTCTATCTCTACACATTCGACAGGCCACTTCATATGAAAACCCACTTTTACTCCCTGGCTGAATCTTGATCTTATGGTCTTTTTATTTTATGACTTTATGTTCATGTATGTTTTTATATAAGCATAACATATATTTTAATGACGTGGCCTGGTAGCTCAGTGGGTGTGTCCATGAGCCAGACACCCAGCCCTAGCTCCCTGTAAGTCGCTTTGGATAAAAAAAGCGTCTGCTAAGCAAAGTAAAGTAAAGTTTATTGTTTTATTATTAGTATATTATTAGTATATTATTATTACTGTTATTATTATTTGGTTTTATTTATGTATTTTACCTGTTTTATTACTTATGTTGTTTCTATTGGATTTTATTGCTTTTATCATCTTTTATGTTTTAGCTGTGTGCTCAGTCCGTTCCTCTACTCCCTCTTCACCCACGACTGCAGACCTGTGTATGGATCGAACTCCATTATCAAGTTTGCAGACTAAATTAAGTAATTGGCCTCATCAACAACAACGATAAGACTGCCTACAGGGAGGAGGTCCAGCATCTGGCCACTTGGTGCACAGCCAATAACCTGCTTCTTAACACCACCAAGACAAAGGAGCTCATTGTGGGCTTCAGGAGGGAGAGAAGAGGCTCACATGATCCCATCTACAATAATGGGATGGCTGTGGAGCCTATCCCATCCTTCAAGTTCCTAGGGACCTACATCTCAGAGGACCTGTCCTGGGCCACTAACACCTCCAGCCTGGTCAAAAAGGCTCACCAGCGCCTTTTCTTCTTGAGAACATTAAAGAAGAACCAACTGTCCTCTACCATCCCGGTGAACTTCTACCACTCTACAATAGAGCATCCTAAGCAGCTGTGTCAGAGTGTGGTATGGAAGCTGCACTGTTGCAGAGCGAAAGGCGCTGCAGCGGGTGGTGAAAACCGCCCAACGCATCACAGGATGCCCACTTCCATCCACTGAGGACATATAGAGAAAGCACTGCCTGCGTTGAGCACGCAGTATTCTTAAGGACTCCTCTCACCTCGCCCACGGACTTCTCTCTCTCCTGCCTTCGGGCAGACCATTCAGGCTTTCCCGGACAAGAGGAGACTTAGGAACAGCTTTTTTCCTAGAGCTGTCTACTTATTAACCCCCCCCCCCATACTCTCCTGCACCATCTAATTTTGCACAATCTCTGTATTTTTGCACATATTCCTCTTGTGATTGTATATATTCATTGCACATATACACTGTAAATGTATGTATGTATCCATTGTAAAGCTCTGACAACACATTCTCTATACATATGCTTGCATCAGTGCATATTTATTGATCACTATAACAATCTGTAAATATGTATCTACAACCATCAACCATTTTCTTCTGTACATAATAATGTACAGAAGAAAATGGCATCTCATCTTTTACTGCATATTCCTAACTTATTATAATGCTTACCTGTATCCTGCACTTGCTGCTTATTGCACTTCTGGTTAGACCTAAACTGCATTTCGTTGCCTTGTACTTGTACATGTGTAATGACAATAAAGTTGAATCTAATCTAATCTTATTTAATTATCTCTGTACAGCACTTTGTTTCAGCTTTGCCTGGTATTAAAGCACTTTATAAATAAATATATAGTATATATAAATAGAGCTGAGTTGAGTTGAGTGGAATTCTACTTGGCTGGGCACATGGGCAGGTTTAGAAATTTTCTAATCTGACAAAAATATATATACACCATATAGAAATATTATTTATTTTATACAAATATAAATTATTTTAAAATAGTTTTATTTCATTCTCAAATTTGGTTAGTTCTTGTGCTGAAAGTTTTATATTGAGTTATAATCATACGCCAAATACCTTTTCACCTTTTGACCCATACCCGGTAGGGCATTACCTCATCTCATAGGATATAATGTACATACCATAGTCAGAGTCGTCAGCAGTCCATTTCTGTGCAGGCCAAAAGTACGGGGTCTAAAAAAGTTTAAGACATCAGTGTAACATTCAGTGTGTAAACATAAATAAGAATGGCTATAATAGCTAAATTCTGTTAAAATACTACTAACTGGCAACAGTATTTTTTAAGTTTTATAATACAAAATATTAGTAAATAAGAAAAAAAAACATTCCTAATAACATAACACAACATAAATTCATGTGAACAGCCGCTTCACATTAACTAAATAAAAAACCCAGAGTTCATGCGTCCTAGTTCACTCTTCAAAAATGTGCTCTATGACGTACAGGAATCAATCAGGCTAATGCAAGAAAAAAACGTACTTTTTTATGAGTCTTGTTTGTACAAGTATTTAATGTCAGATTCTACAAACTGTCTTGTAAATGACTTGTTTCAGACTGAGCTAGTCAGAGACCCATACAATTGGAAAATGTCAATAATATGTCTGTCAAAGACATGTTATCCGCACTACAAAATTAAATAAAAAAGACATGGTCGAGGTTACATAAAGTTAGACACTAAAATGCAAAACGTTCAATGAGAGATGATGAGAGCAGAGGTCCCCAACTGCCAGGAAACGGGCCACAAAAAGAAAAATAAGTAAAATTTCTTTTTCACACTACAGTCAATTTCAAAACAATCAGAGTCTTTTATTTTGAACAAACAGATCATCTGCCATCAGCTCCTCATAATGTAATGTTTGTAAACATTAAATTATGTGTGTGCAATACTTTTGTTGTACTTCCTGTACAATGACCTAGCCTATTCTATTCTATACTGCAGTGGATAAGATACCAAGTAAATACAGGGCCAGTATTATAATACCAATTCTGATCCGATACTATTAAGGGCAGCCTACCAGAAAATACCTCCCCATCTCATATAAGTAAAGTAAAAATGTTTAAATTGCTTTAAAATTTTTGTAAAAACACAACCAAATGCACAAAATATGAAAAAAACAAAAACAGCATTGTTGAATTAATATTCCAGAATGCCTCTCTTGAACCAAACCAACCAATAAGACAACAAATAAACCCCCTGCCACATGAAATCACTTTAAAAACACGACCGAATGCATAAAACATAGAAAAACGTGTAGGAGTGCATTTCAAGGGCAGACTGGGCTTCATTTCAATAATTTTTAGAGTGAAGTTGTATGTCTGATCCTGGCATGGATGTGATACTTTTCTAATCTAAGATAAGACTGCATGCATTCTCACTGTGGGATTTCCCACCTCCTCCTCTCTCAGTTAATTTTGTTGCTGTTGTTCTGTTCATGTTTTCACCAATCCTGTCTGAGTGGTCTCACTGTTCGGTGTTTATTATGTGTGCATATTATTGAATGCTAGTTTGCGCCAAGATGCCAGAGCTGTTTTCTTTATGCCAGGTCATTCCGAGCCATAAATAAAACATTTTAAAATCAAAGCTGGACTTCCTACATAAGTAGAGTTAAATCGAAGCTGAACTTACATACATGAGTAAAGTTAAGCAATTTACTGCAATTTCTCATTGACTCACAGTATCAGACTATGAAGTGATTCTCTGACTGCTTTGTTTTGTTGCTGCTACTATGGTGCCTGAAACACAGTAGAGAATTAAAATCTATTAATGCCTAGAAATAAACACATCTAAATCACAAGATAGTAGCCCAAATTATTTATGAATTAGTAAACTAACATCTGATAACTAACTGTGCAGAGGTAGGTGCTAAAAAGACTAACCTGGAGATTTGATGTTTGAAAACATAAAAAGGGTAGGTCCAGTGGCACTACCAAGTGTGCTATTTGGGCACTTTTTGGCATCACATGTGCCATTTGGCCTTTCTCAGGTTATAGGTTAGAAATCTAATTACATTTCACTAATATATCAATATTGTTATTCAATCCATTAAAATAAAACTGACTCCAACTGGAGCAAATCTAATTATGAACCGGAATATTACTGAATGCACACAGTGTGTAGAATGCAACAATTTGTAAAAAAATTATACTATTTACAGTACAGCAGTTTGGTTTTATCCAAAAAAACACTATGTTTGGTATTATGCTATACAACAAAACAGTTCTTCTCTTCCCCTGATGCACAAGGAATTTATAAGTATGTGTCATTTAGGCATCTGCATTAAGAAATACTATGCATCCCCACTTTGTGGGCTTGTCCTACTGTTTCATGCTGATGTGGGCTTTGGATGCCACCATCCACTCATCAACACAAATGTTTTGGTATGGCAGAAAGTGAGCCTGAAAGGCTCCTTTCTGCCATTTTGTCCAAAAACAGTATCCACGTATTCGTAATCTGTAGTATTGTGCATAAAGTTCCCAAAACGCACAGAATGTTGCCTGAATTATGCAGATAAATAACTCTGCTAACCAGCTAGAGATTGTTACCAACTACGGCTCTATTAGTAAGACACAGTTCAGAAAAGCAAGGGGTAAGGGCAACAATCACCTAGGAAACAGCAATGACAAGCCAGGAAGACGCAAACACAGAGATGGCATATTACAGTAAGAGCACCTACTCCACTTTGTTTGCCCCTATTTCTACATGTGAAATAACGGGACCTTCTTGAATCCCTTCAAACTAACACAGAGACACACAAATAGACTTTAGCAGTGTTTTTTCATGCCAGATTATAGTTTGTGAATGAAGAAAAGGCAAAAGCATGACATACTTGAAAAAAATGACAGATTTTTATTTTACTTTTGCTACTCTCTGGCTTATATCTCCCTGAGTTTTAGGAGTACAGCGATGTACTCTTATTTAGCTTGAAGCACTGAAATTATCTAAATCATTAAAGTGAACATTTGGGTGGCAATGCTTGGTTTGAGTTTCTTCCTGTGGTTTTGGTATATAGATTGTTAGGATTGGTGTTTCCTAGCGTGGTCACATATTATTGCTCTCTGGGACCTCATGAGGTCCCTCTCAGGCTTACCAGTATGATCTTAATCAAAATGATAAT
The DNA here is from genome assembly GCA_032361105.1 of Microctenopoma lineatum. Classification (NCBI taxonomy): domain Eukaryota; kingdom Metazoa; phylum Chordata; class Actinopteri; order Anabantiformes; family Anabantidae; genus Microctenopoma; species Microctenopoma lineatum. Next base: position 741,231 of record JAUMHJ010000027.1, read on the forward strand.
AACTACAACTAGACGCATTTCAACTTATTTGAAAAACCTTGAGAAAACCATGACCTGGACAAAGGAGAATCTTCATAGAGACTATCAGTAAGTCTATGTAAAGTGAAGAAAGTCAAATGTTTTTTAGCCAAAGAAAAAAGCCAGGATTTTACCTGAAAGCGGTAGAGGCTGGTGTCGTTGTACATAACCAGCTTTTTGTGGTTCTGCAGGGGGTAGATGTAGCCATAGGCCACTAACATAGTGCCAAATGCATGAGCCTCTGGTTCACAGTCATAGGGGAGCAGAGAAATATAAAATACATTCAATGGAACTGTCGAAAGATGCAAAGTGTGTGTAAAGATGTGTTTTTGTTTTTGTTATCATCTTTATTAATTTATTATTTATTCTGCTGACAATAACCAGTGTGTACAATGTTTTTATGACACTTAAATTTTTATTGTTTAGTAACTCTACCTTCTGGAGTGGTCTTTATCCTTTTGGCAATCCATGCAATTATGTCCTTACCTGTGAGAAATACACCATTTAAATACACATACATACATGCTGAGCATACTGATCTTTCCTTTACTGGTCTTAGGTAAGATTAAAAAGCCACTTTGGCTTATACGCACTTTACAAATGTCATCCAATTATGGGGTGGCTTATTTAGCCTGTGCGACAACCTTGTACAGTCAAGGCAACATTGACAGCAGTGTTTTCACATTGCCTATGCTTTAAATAACCAAATGGTTGATGTGTACATATAAATCATATTTATTTATACTTATTTATATATAATTCTACCTGAACAAAGTAAAATCTAGATCCCAATTAAACTTCTTCTAGCGTCAGAGAAGATATTGCTATAATAAACAGTTATAATATAATAAACAAAAAGGCTATTAAAAACAACAACACTAAAGTTTGCATGACTTGCTTTGCTGTGAACAGTTTGTGTTGCAAATTGTATTCTGAAATATTCTGGAAAAAATGGTAAAAAAAGGAATATAGCACTTTTAAACATATTTAAATATTTAAATAGAATATTCGTGTCAGTCATTCTCACCAGAAATTACATGTGGGATAGAAGTAACATTAAGTTGCTGCTCTGACCCCTGTACTCCACTGTTCAGGTCCTGCATCTCCACCACAATGACCTCCAGCTGGAACCAGGTGGACAGCATGAAAAAAACAATGAAGACACAAGGATGTGTCATTTTAAATTTTAGACAGTTTTTAAAATTTGTATTTAATTTAGATTTTTTACAATTACATTTTAATTGTAACTGTATTTTATGGGTATAGGATTTTAACTATGTTTGACTTAAACTGTGTACGGCACTTTGGTCAACTGTGTTGTTTTTAAAGTGCTTTAAAATTAATTGGTTAATTGATCGATAGAATGTATGGAGATGTTTTGTTGTCAAGTAATTACTGTGTTTATATGTTGTACCAATGCCCCTGGGGCTGTCAAACAAATGATTTCATATACTGAATCACTGTTCTACTTGTATGTTGCATATTCAACATGAGAAATAATGTACAGTATTTTATTATACTTAGATATCTGCTTGGTCAGGTACTATTAAAGTCAGTGAAATCCAAAGTCTAACCACATAGTATGTCTGAGAAATCATGAATGTGTTGGGAGCCGCCATCCTATTAAACAACATTTGGGCTCTCCCAGTCTGTAATGTAAAATTAAACATAATACATATTAAATCAAAAAAATGGATATAAAAAGTGCATTTTGTTTAAACTCCACAGTACAGTACATTTACTTTACTTGTCAGACACTTTTATCCAAAGCGGCTTACAAGGAGCTAGCGCTGGGTAGGGGATAGATTAGGAGTCAGACGGGGTTCAAACCTGTAACCTTCTACATCCCAGTCTGATGCTTAACCTATTGAGCTACCAGGCCTCTACAGTACGTAACTGCGAACAAAGATAGCCACTACACAGTATACATTCAGCAGCAGAGCAGCAATGGTAATTGGCTTTAATGTGGAATTAGGGATAATCTTTAACAATCATCTGCTCTTTGCAGAAAGGAAGAAATCATGTGTAAAAAAAGAAAAAACAAAACAAATGTAAAAAAAAGTAATATAAATATATAAATAATTAAGCTTCCTTAGTTGTGCTTTTTGAATGGATTAAAAGTAAACATCAGTATTTTCCCAAAAAAAGTCTAACCTAACTAGTAACTCTTTGCATGGAAATAGTAAGTATTTATTTATAATATTTAATGATATCATATTAAATTTAAAGTAATTAACATTTAAAATATACAGAATTATCCGAATAATATACAGAATTTAGGCACTTTATAAGAAAGATCATGTTATCCACCTACCTTTTTGAGGCAGTGCATACGAGACTGGAAGTGCTGGCCCCGATTAGGACGAGCTGTTCTAATTGTCATGTTTGCAGATGGCTGAACACCTAGTCTGATGTAAATAAATAAAAAATGTGCATGAAATATTCCAGTTGTAACATCTACTGTTCCTGACACAAGTGTGCACATGCAGTGGACTAGAACAAACTCCTGCTGTGTGGGGATGGCAAGACAGAATGAGAAGAATGACTATCCACCAATCAGTGGTAAGAGTACTGAGAGATCAAGTGTCAGAGGGCTTAAGCTGCTTGGATGCCTGTGTATGGAGGTTGAAATATGTTACAATAACTGAGTTGACTAACTTTGACGGCAACTTTACAATTAATTAAAATGTTTTTTTCACTCATTTTGTAACAAATTAAAAAAATACAATAAACCTATAATGCTTTGCAATCCACTTGATTTTGTTTTTAAATCCAAAATCAGTTTTTTTTTGTATGGTGGGCGAAATATATCAAATATACCCAATGTATGTCAACTTGTTTCATGTGAATACATCAGGAAGATGGCCCCCGACTGATGACATGCTTGGTAATTACCTCAGACAACAGAAACTAGAAGGAAGAGGAGCAAGAACAGGAAACATCATGGAAAGACATACACCTGCAAGGTCAATGTCCTTCACTGAGATATGTCACCAAAACAGGCAATAGCACTAAATGCTTTTTGAAATTTGAGGAGTTACCTGTCGGTGGTTGAGAGTCATTTTTTTAATCTTCTGATAAATGCGCTTACAAGGGACTTTGATCCTAATGTTAGTTACGTGAGCGACCAAGCTTCTGATAGAGCGAGGACGATGTCTGGACAGTTAAAGGAACTGCAAGCCAGAGTAAAGGAAAGTTGTTCTGAATATGCATTTTATGTACACTGCTGTGCACATAATATTAACCTTACTTTCATTGATGCTGTGTGTTGCTTTTGTAGCAATGACGTTTTTTGGGACGCTAGAAACCTTATACTGCTGTTGAACATCACGCCTCCCAAGGTTTAAAATACTAGAATGAGAACTGAAGAACATGTCATTAAGTTTTTTGATTATCACGTTAGTTTTTTTTTCTTGGTGGCAGCATTACAGTGCAGTAATAAAATGATACTTTTCTCATTATATAACGTGATATACATTGTAATAACACACAGTGATGTTAAAAATAATAGTCATATATTGAAAGTTAAAGTTTTTCTGGAAAAAAAACTCATTGTGTGATTTATGACTCTTTTACACACAAAATAACCTAACAAATCCAGGCGGCTTGTATGATATTTTTGTTGAGAGAGTTGATCTATCAGTATCTATCTATTTAAGCAGTACAAACTGGAGCTTAAATACCAACAAAAGACTTTCACCCACTCACTCTGCTTCCACCGTGTGCTCACGTATCATATCCAGTCGAGGCGCAATTCGTCTCCAACAAGCCTGATGTTACAGAAATCTCTTGGCCCCGCGCAACTTTCAAGCCGTATAGTAACGGTCACGTTCTATATTATCAGCGTTCCTTGACCGCTGTTACACTTGTGCTGCCTTCAAAGATATTGTGGAAAATTATTATTTTGAGGCACATAAACAACTCCTTATAACTTGTGAAATGCGAGTGTCAGAAAAAAAATAAATATGAAGCTCTTTTGACTTGATATATCTAGCGCATACAGAGTTTTAGTAATTTAATCACACACCAAAGGTCCACGAAAATGAAGCTGGGTGTTACATATTACATAGTTTTTAGACTATTGTAAAGTTGGTGTTCAGTTCTGTAGGCTTATTACAGACTGCTTTTGATGGTTAAATGTAAGAAATTGAGGTACATTCAAGTGGATTCCCACAACACGTGAATACACCACAAACTAGCTTGAGCTCAATTCTCTTTGCTGTCTGAATCGATGAAGTTTTTTCAAAGATGGCGGATTTCCTGCCGTCACGCTCCGTTTTATCTGTATGTTTCCCTAACTGTCTCCTGACAAGTGGCGAGGCAGAACAGTTGCGGAAATCAAAAGAAATAGATAGGTGTATTAGTCGGGATAAGACGTATGTAAAAAGGCTAGTAAAGATCCTATTACTTGGAGCAGGGGAGAGCGGCAAGTCCACCTTTCTCAAGCAGATGCGCATTATTCATGGACAGGACTTCGATCAGAAGGCCAAAGAAGAATTTAGAGCCACGATTTTTAGTAATGTTATAAAAGGTAAGAATACACTAAGCGCCCGTTAATTAAGACTTTGAGATCTTCGTGTGTATTTGTTACTCGCTTGATGTGTAGAGCGAAGTCATGCTATTGGGATTCATGCTATTGCAGCTGAAAGTGCTAGAGCACCTTTCTGTTTTCGACAAAGCTGGTCTTGTTAGCTGGTTTCCCGACCAAGATACGCCCATATTATTTGTGTACACGATGGGAATGAAGGAACATAATCATTTCAAGTTGAATGTGTTTTATGTAGCTTTTAGTGTACAATTATTAATTACCCCTCAGTGTAAAGTTACACATAAGCTACTCAGCTGTTTGATTACTGTTCATTACTGTTGTTAAACTCAGTAACATGCAATTCGGTATCGTATGAAGAGGACATGAACTCAAAGTTATTTAGAAAATATGTAAGTCATTACTGTAAACTTTCATCTTTCATCCAATGAGACCATGGACAGCCCTCCCAAGTAGTGTGTGTGACTTGAGAAAGCCCCCTCTAATGGAAGGGTGGAACGTCGTCATGAAACCAAACAAGTTCAGTTGCTTAGGATAAAACCTTTTGGAGATAACTCTGAACTTATTTTTTTTTTATTGATTATTTTAGTTATTGATAAACATCATTCTGGTACCAAGATCATCATACATTTTATTTCAAATTATAAAACTACACAGACTTCACATACAACAGAATATACTTTATTTTTCCAGAAACAGTGTTAGAGGTGATTGTATGATCATTTTGGAATATGTACTTTCTGGTGCTCTTGAAGTAAGTTGTGTAATACTGAGACAGTTGGAGACTCAAACTAATGCCTTTTAACTTCCACTTCACTTTAATACAGTTTCAACGTCATTATGGATGTTAATGAACTTTTGTACATTTGTCATACTTAAATTATTCAGATCAACAAACACATTTTATTTTTACACAAAGACAACACAAGTAAATACAAAATGCAGTTTAATTTATTAAATGGAAAAAAGTCTGTCCAGACCTGCCTGGCTCAGTGTGAAAATAATAATTATTGTCCATTAGCCTGTCACAGTCTGTTATAGTTTATATGTAATCCCTAGAGATTAAATGGTTGTAAATGTTATTGTTACAATGTGCTAGTACATAAAGTGAAATCATCAAGCCTGTTAACATTCACAAAAAAATCTGATCATTATGTGATTTCTGATAGTTATCAGATTAAGTGATCATTCAATTAGCTACATAGAAGAAGGGATGTGTAAATATTACCCTGCCTTACACTGATTAGAACATACTTATTTGAAATCACACAATATCCACATCAATCATAAAAAAAGAAAATGGGCAAAATATATTAACATTAAATCTGGTGCTGTAATAATTGCAATCCAACCCATGTGCATACCATGTGTCATTTGCACATTTAAATGTACAACAATGCTCATTCACAGGAGAAAAAAATCAATGCCTTGTTCACTAGGTTAGGGTATTCCAGGTCAACATTCATATAAAAAAACACCAAGTGCTTATGTGTGAAGAGGTTTCAAAGAACACTCAACATAACTCTAAAAGGCCCTCTCGAAATGAACTGGTTTTATCCGTCATTCTGCGGGTAAACCAGCTATTACCTTTACCTGTAAGACGCCCCCACTGTCTTGGCATTTTGGCACCAACTTTACATGCCCAATTTTGTTTGAACAATTATACACTTGTGTGTGTCTCCTATATGATATATTTAATTAAAATTTGTTATCGTAACAACCAACGATTTATACAGGAAAATCATGAAGATTAACAAGGTTGCCAAAACTTTCACCCCACTGTATACATCCCGTCACCTATGACTTCCCCTCTTTGAGCCATAAAACATGTTGTGTGTGAGAAATGTGATGAAGGCTGCTACACAATATAACCTGCACAGACACATGACCTGCAATAAAACAGGTCTGCCAATACTAGCAGTAGCAGCAGGAGACAGAGACACGAAACACTAGAGAAGAGAAAATGTCCAGAAACAATCAATGGGTAAAACATTATTTATGTACATTATGTAAAACACACACATTATTTGATGGCATTAAATCATGTGTAGACAATAATTTATTTTGTTAGAACACCTAAAACCTGCTGCAGGATAAGTTGCAAATGGGATGTGAACGTACAGTGTGTCACAGATGTCTGGACGGATGAATGTGAAAGTGATTTAACAAGATAAACAATCTTGTTAAAAACAACAATAAACCGGCGTGACGACGGACGTGTGTTAATATTCATCATGTAATTATCTCCTCTGTCACAGAAATATACAGTGCTCACTGACACCTAATCTACTTCCTGTATTTACTTTCGTTATTCCCGCAGCAGACATGTCTGACCAATAAGCAGAGTTCCCGCCTGAATTAAAGTGATGAGTTTTGGTTCTCTTAGATTTTTCCCAAGTGGAAAATGACACTGCTAAAAACTCACTAACTGATTTGGACCAAACCAAATGAACTATGGTGTAAAAGCGCCCTAAATCACAGCGCAACCAGCCTAAAAAGATGCTTAGACATTATACGTGCTATAGGCTTTGGTGGATTTTGGTCTGAATATGAGCTCCCTAAAAAACGTCCTGCTCACTCGTGGACACTCTTAGAAAAGACACTAACTGTAATTTGAGGAGCTAGCCTAAAAAAAAGCTCTGCTAATGCTGTTTAATTACGTGACTCCTGCTGTTACTGTGCTGCAGGAATGTTTGACCAAAGAAACGGAGGAGGACACTGGCATCAAAATAATGAAAGGAACCTTAGCATTAGGTGACAGCTGCATCAAGAAGCACATTTCCAACATGGACAAAGTTATGAATCAAAGGTAATGTGTTCTAGTAAAATAAAAAGATATTTATTTTTTCCTCAAGTAAATCGTAGTACATTTTTTATGATTTTGTGAAGGCCTTTGTCATGATTCCTTTATTCCTTATTAAAAAATTGAAAATAGATCAGAAAAATTGGAAAATATTCTTACATGACAACTTAATGTATTTTCATGTACTAAACTTGAAAACTGTTTTTAATAACATTTTGTCAACATTTACATTTTTATAGTACGTACATCCCTTCACCAATCCAAATGATAATTTTATATTTACTTTACTTTGCTTGGCAGACGCTTTTATTCAAAGCGACTTACAGGGAGCTAGCACTGGATGTCTGGCTCAGGAACACACCTAGTAGGGGATGGACTAGGATTCAGATGAGGTTTTAAACCCGCCACCCTTTGCATCCCGGTCTGACGCTTGAGCATTGAGCTACCATGCCGCCTATATATTCATAGTGGTGGTGTGGAGAAATGCTCTGCCAAGTGTAATATAAATTTAATTTAGCATTGCAAAAATATAAACATGGTTAATATTTTAGTATTATGCTTATGATGTTGTTACCACACATTAAAAAGTATCCCAAAATTCTGAAATGTTTCTCACATGAATATGCAAGTGTCCCATACATTCTAAATAGTTTTCGTGCCCATACCAAGTAAACTCTTTAAAATAAAAATAAAACATTTTTATTGCACAGTACACGCATACATTCACTAAATCTAAAAATGAACATTGAAGGGCATATTAATGATGGTCTAAAGAGAAAGGCTCTGCTAAATCTTTTAGTGATTAGAGTAATAGTTGTGGAGATGCAACAATTAACCTGATGTACAAACTTCATAAACCAAAAATTGCTGATCAGTGGCAAGTGGACTTGTTTTAGTTTTACTGTACTTCTGTACTTAAACCTCATATTGTAAAGTGCCTTGAGATTACTTTCTTAGGGTTCCATGCATCAATGGACATGCTGCCACTTTGCAGCTGCGTTTCCTCGCCTCTGCTTGCTTGGACCCCTAAAAAAGTAAAGACTGCAAAATAGAAGAGCCATTTTTTTCAAATTTCTTATTTATCAGACTGATAATGCTGATGTCTGCATTTTTGGTAACCAATTGTTATAACCAATTATTTCCTTAGACACAGAACAATGAAGGACATTTTCAATTACAACCTGTACTACATGTGCACTACATACTACATTATCTTCAAAAATCTTCAAATCGTTGGGTGAATAGGCAGAGAATTCAATAGTGGCCAATGTAATATTAACTTAATGTTGACATAAAGTGGTATTGGCATGTTGTGTTGCGTAATGTGAGTAAGAGTACACCAGAGCTAAACCAATATGTCGGCATACTTAACAGGAACAAAATCGCAATGTTTCTTTGCACCTTTAGGTATTCGAGTGCTTGTGGATGCTCGAGAGAAGTTACACATCCCGTGGGGCAACCCATCCAATCAGGAGCATGGAGACAGCATGATGGCATTTGACACCCGATCAGTGATGGCTCATGGTCATGGCATGGTGGATCCTAAGGTTTTCCAGCACTATCTGCCATCCATCCGTGCTCTGTGGGCTGACCAAGGCATCCAGAATGCTTATGACCGCCGCAGAGAGTTCCAGCTAGTGAGTAACAGAATTATATATTCTGTGAGATTTTCTCAACAAACATTTTAATGACTGGATTTGTTGACAAAGGTTTATTTAATGACCAAACTATAACACTAGTCATAATTAAATAAATAAAATCATGATAAAATCTCTGCCACAGACTTCAGATACCCTCCTGCACAGCACTGTTATGCTAATTAGACTCAGTTTATGGGTATAACTATACCCAGTAATCTTAATAAAGGGACCAACATAAATGCCATCCTTAAATGGAAAGGGGAGAAAATAATAAAACATGAACTTGTGACATTCGAGATTAAGGCGGTATTCTTTTGATAAACTCATTATTGCTCTTCTCTGTTTGTCAGGGGGAATCAGTGAAGTATTTCCTGAACAATTTGGAAAAGCTTGGACAGTCTGTAAGTCCCAACTACACTGCAAATGCTCTAGCAGTCACAGATGGCTAGCAGACAGAATGTCTGATGGAACATGATGGAACATCCAACCAGATGGGTGTGATAGCACATGGCTAGTTTGTTAAAAAAAAAGTGAAATGGTTGACTTCCTGTCTATAGTCATGTGTCCACATTGGTTTGTTCCATTGTTCACTCATTACTCCATCATGTAGCTATTCACTAACAGTCTGTCTATGGGCATTACTATATTCAACGGTGAGGGACATTTCAAAATCCCTGTTACTCACACATTTGACTTTTTCTTTTACAAATTGATCCTGCCTAAAAAAAATGAAAAATTTAAAAGTTTGTATTGGAAAATAATGGATATGGGAAATGAGGAGAATTATTCTTAACACAATAATTATTTGAAATAAATCATTGGTAATGCCTTGTTTTATAAAACTGGAAATATATCTTTGACATTTTAAGGTCAGAAGGAAACATTTAAACACATGTTATCTCCCAATTTGATGTAATTGTCCTAAGTGATCATAATGTATGAATCATTCAGGTTATTATATCAGATTATTTTACATCATCTTCTTCATTCAATTTGTGAGAAATGCTGTTGTTTTCCTTAATTTGGGATGTTTTTGCAGGACTACCTACCAAGCCAGCAGGACATCCTTCTGGCCAGAAAGCCCACTAAGGGCATTCACGAGTATGATTTTGAAATCAAGAATGTGCCTTTCAAGATGGTTGATGTCGGCGGTCAGCGCTCTGAGAGGCGTCGCTGGTTTGAATGCTTTGATTCAGTTACTTCAATCCTCTTCCTCGTCTCATCCTCTGAATATGATCAGGTGAACACGGACCACACAGTGATGACATAGATTATGACACAAAATGATTAGATCTTATCGAAACAGCACCAAATCTTTTTACTATTTTATATTATTTTACTTTATGTTTACTGATAGCTTTCAAACAGCACTGCAACAAGCACAGTGTAAGGCTTGACAGTATGGCCAAAATATTATTAGGCTATAATCTAACATATTGTTTGATATAAAATGTTTTAAATATATATATATAGTTGATAATATGAGTATTGTAATAATAGTATTTTGTATTTCAAATAATGGTTTCAGCTATTAATGGTGAAAAACTGACCGAATATGCCTGGCCCATATGAAAAAGTAAATGCATATTAATCACATGTTAATAAATGAAATGTGATTAACCATATTTTTGGAAAGCTCATCTGGGGAGCTTCAGAACCTGGACCAATTAATGGAACTAGAAAATCTTGTGCGCACAAGCATACTTGGATAATGCAGGATGAAAGTGATCCAAAAGACATTAGCAAATATATCTCTGAGTGGCTTTAAAAAAGAAATAAAGGTTTTGAAGTGGCCTAGTGAAAGTAACCTAGTGTGACAAATAAGCAAAAGACAGGCAAATGCTTTTTCACAGCATTGTACGTAAAACTAGTACAGCCTTGCACAACAACTGAATTGCATCTTTAAATTAAGAATGCTTTTTTTCCTCCTGCTTTAATTTTGTAATTTTCCACACCACACGTTTATACAGTGGGGTGCACAAGTATGGGCAACCTTGTCAATGATTTTCCTGTATAAATCCTTGGTTGTTACGATAAAAATTTTTAATTTATAATATCACATAGGATATACACACAGTGATATTTGACAAGTGAAACAAAGTTTATAAGAAGGTTTATCCAATAGCAACTGGACGTAGTAGGTTTCTTGACGACGTTTCGCCCTTCTATCCAGAGGGCTTTCT
>JAUMHJ010000027.1:776570-789226 GCA_032361105.1 Microctenopoma lineatum
CGCAAAGACGCCGACAGGCGTCTTGCGGCAATCATGCTCCCCCACGCGATTTCTTCTGAAATTGCTAAGTCTAGTTTATCTTATTTTTGTTGTACTGGTTGATACTGATTGCACTGCAAGTTGTTTAGATGATGTACACATAATATAGCACAAGGCCAAATACCTGGATGTGATTTCATAGAAATAGTTTCAGTTGTGGGATATAAAAACACAGTTTCAATGGTGTGTGTGGTCATGTTTAGATGATTAATTGTATTATTTGGTATCTCTCCACCAGGATGTAGATATGTCAGCAAGGCAGCTACAAAGACCCAGGTGGACCTCAACTATGATGGACCCTCCATGAAAACTTCAGTCCCTGGTCCACGATCACAAGTAACAAACAGATAAACAACTACACACAAACCATTGCATTATTTGCCTCTGTCAGGTATTACTAAGTAAACTGTTGTGTTTTTTCAATCTGTAGGAGCTGACAAAACAGCTGGGAGACATGCAGGTGAGCCTTATATTTTTTTAAGGTCTTGTGATTTTTCCCTAAAAAATAAAGTGTAGTGTGACATCACCTTTTGTGTGTTTCCTCCTAGGTTTGTGTGTGTGTGTGTGGATAGAATTTGGTTTGAAACCATCATTCTTAGGACATTTGTACATAAATATTTAGGTCAGCCCTTCCACTTTGAATGTGCTATTTTATGGGTTAGGGTGCGAAATATCTTTTGTTTACGGGTTCACAGTTACATCCAAGGGAATGCTTGGGTGTAGATACTCCTTGAAATTTCTTCAGGGGATATCCACAATAGTTGTCCTCCATTTCTTCTCTGTATTTTTGAGTGTGTAATCAAACTCACAATAGCTGACTCTCCAGATGCTCAAATAATCTAAAAAAGACATTTTAAGGCACAGCCCATTCAGCTGTGGATGTTAATTCACCACACATTGTTTATCATTGGTTATTCCTGTTTACTAATGTATGAAGGATGATGTACAATGGCTACCTATGGGTACAAATAAAGTAACCTGAACACATGGGCCACGCTGCTCGGTATAATCAAACTTAAATATAGATGACTGATTTATATTTTTAAGAACAGGTTGTGATATGAAGAACAACTGATTCTAATGGATGGGTGAACTTGATTTAGTTAGGAGCTTCATCAGGATCCTACATGTCAGTCGGTGTTGGTGTGTTCTTTTACGCATGATGTCAAAATGTAATACCAATAGCTGTATGGTGAATCATACAGTCATGTAGGGGCTCCCGCTTAACACAGTACAGTATTATTATGATGATGAAAGAAGTCCGTTGCTCACTGGGTCTAATTACACATACAGATAATCCATAGATCAGTGGAGGGACGGAACATTGATGAGTACTGGCCTGGGATTGCCATCAAGAAGCATCTCAATAAATGAGAGCATTTGGGGGTGGGCCTAATACGGCTCATGTTAATTAAGTAACGTGTTAATGCTAGAATAGCATTTTAACGTAATATATATAAATATATATCTATACATGAAATTCCAAAATTCAGGGACAGGTACTGGTACAATTTCCAAACTAGTAGTAGAATATTTAACTATCTCTTGCTCTGTTGTGTGCTGTCATAAATACTGAATGTGCCCCTTACAGAATGTTGGTGCCATAAACTTCTTCTGTAACTATGAGGAGAGCAGGGGGAACTACCTGGTGGATGTGGATGGCAACCGCATGCTGGACCTCTACACTCAGATCTCTTCTATCCCGATTGGTCAGTAGCAGAAAATCTGAATACCTGGATTGTATGACAAATCAAGGTCACTGTATGTCGCATACATACTCGTCAATACTTTATCTGACATGAATAAAAATCACAAGTGGGGCATTTGCTCAGGGATTGTATTGGTTTTAGATTTATTTCAGACCATTCCAAGCCCAGTATCTCAAAAAGCACAAAACTTTATGCTCACTGTCTTCTTCTAGTCTTTCAACTATGATTTCTAAATATACAGTACGTTTCTCTGCTTCTCTACTGTGCACTTGATTTCTTTTTGTTCTCTCTAGAAACTGATGTAGATTGTTTGAAATTTAAGACATCAGACAGTCCTGTTCACACCCTCTCCAAATGTTTGAGGATATTTTAGGGATAGAGAGATGTGTTAGGGATGGAGAGATGTATAGTCTCCTCAGAGGAGTGTGTCGAAAACAAGAGGTATTTCTAAATGTAGCCCCCTTTTAAATAATGGAACTTATGTTAATATAAATATATTGTTATTATGTTTATATTCTACAAAGTAATGTGTAAGAATTACATTATTTATTTTTTAAATTCTCAGAGTGGAGCATGAGGGCCATGCTAGAACAACACAACACAAACTGAACTGCACCAGGTCAGGGTTCGGACATGAAATATAACATACTTGTCATGTGACACGTAGAACTGTTTTCATTGATACCAGTCATTTACAATGTTCCTGCATTGGTGCAAATAAGTCTGTATTTAAGACTAAATGATTATTTCAGTGGTTCTTTCAAAATTATTGAAAGAAACTACCAATATGTAGGAACCTCAGACTGGGGGGAAGCTTTATTACACCCCAGTGCACTTGGTGGTTGGAGGCAGGACAGCACTGCTGATTATGTAAGACTTCGCTAAGATTCAAGATTTCAAGTTCTAAGAATTGCCACAATTGATTTGAGTTTTGCCACATGACTACAGCACTAAACAAAAGCGTTTGGGATGTAATTGTCTCATAATACCACCCTGACTTCTCACCTGTCAATGTTCTGACCTGTTCTTTGTTTTCGCTTATTTTATATTCACATTCTTCTTGTATGACAAAGTCTGAATAGGATCACAGTGTGGACAGTTCAAAAGTAAACCCCACTGTGTGCTACAATGAAATGTTTCGTCTTCACCATGTGCTCTCTCTCTCTCTACAGGCTACAACCACCCTGCTCTTCTTAAACTGATGTCCAATCCCCACAATGTGGTAAATATTCACACAGTGTGCATTTTAATAACATTCCATTCTCATCATGTATCTATCACAATACTGCTGGTTTCAGTGGTTAAGACTTTCCAGCTTTTACTGGTGTCACAGTATCAGAGCAGACTGACTTAGTCTGGTGGCAGCTCCAGCTCAAAGGATTTAGTAAGGTTTAGTACATTTGTTTTTGAAAGCACCTTCCTCATAAACAGCGACTTCTTGGGTGTGTCTGCCATCTCTCCCATGTTCAGCCATAGAATACTGATAATGGCAGATACACCAACCAACTGGGATGTTTTGGTTTTATTCAAACTCTAACCTTCTCAGGTTTGAAGTTGCATGGTGTATCTTTAACACACTACACATTGTGATGTGACCTGGGCTCTGCAACCTTATAGTTCTGTAGAATACTGTATGGAGGAGGTAAACCCAAATGCACACACATGTCTAGAGAAAATATTTTGCCTTACACGTGTTATTTTATTTGTACTATGTCTTATTAGATTGTCTTTCTTTCAGAGCACATTTGTGAATCGTCCTGCTCTGGGAATCCTGCCACCTGAGAACTTTCCAGACAAAATCGCTGAAAGTCTTCTCTCAGTTAGTAACAACCATTCACACTTACACAATCAGAATTTCAGATACTGGGCAGATAACGATGATCTGATGTGATGATCTCCCCTCCTGTCAGGTGGCCCCTAGTGGAATGAGTCGTGTTCAGACAATGGCCTGTGGCTCCTGCTCCAATGAGAATGCTTTCAAATCGATGTTTATCTGGTACAAGGTAAGTGAGCACACGTCTTCCGTGTGTTAACTGTGATATCTGATGTACTTTTTTGGGGGGGGGGGTAAATGAAACTTGTTTGTTCTGTTTTCAAGACAAATATTTATATATCTCACTTCTTCTAACTCCACAGAACAAGGAGCGGGGCCTGACCACTCCATCTGATGCAGACCTCACTTCTTGTATGATCAACCAGGTGTGTGAAAGAAATCTCTCTAATCAGTTGTTTTAGGATTTAGGCTTCTCTTTCTCTCATTCATTCTCTTCTTCTCACAGGCCCCAGGTTGTCCAGACCTCAGTATTTTATCTTTCATGGGGTCCTTCCATGGAAGAACCATGGGTATGCTGTGCACATACAGTACCACACAGATCTTTGATGTTGTGTACATACGCTACTTTTCTTTTCTGCTGACAGGTCCAAATTCTGCTTTTTACTCATATTTCTATGAATAAACCTTTTTCACAAATGAAGTAGAATCAGGAGCCTGATGCAGTGATTTTAGAGGCAGTGGTTTAATGATAAAAGAACACACCACCTCATGAACAGGTAACAGTTAACAGAGTCACTGGAAGCAACTGTGGAGAAAAGTCAAATGAACTCAGGACAGGGATATAAAGTATAAAGTTTATACTAAAAGTATATCTGAACTACTGCATGTGAAGCACTGAAATAAAATCTGCATCTTGATCTTGTTTGATAACGTCACCTGGATGATCAACGTAAAAATTAAAGGCTCACCAACTGCGACATTGGAGACCCGTGATTAACGTGCTTTTCCTTTTGGTAAGGTTGCTTGGCGACGACACACTCAAAAGCAATTCACAAGCTGGATATACCATCGTTTGATTGGCCGATCGCCCCATTTCCCAAACTGAAGTACCCATTGGAGGAGTTTTCCAGA
This sequence comes from Microctenopoma lineatum, assembly GCA_032361105.1. Classification (NCBI taxonomy): domain Eukaryota; kingdom Metazoa; phylum Chordata; class Actinopteri; order Anabantiformes; family Anabantidae; genus Microctenopoma; species Microctenopoma lineatum. Next base: position 781,224 of record JAUMHJ010000027.1, read on the forward strand.
GAGAATGCGCAGGAAGAGTCCCGCTGCCTGGAAGAGGTAGGCTCTGTTTCTTTTTGTCTTTCTTTAATTTACTTGGCAGACGCTTTTATCCAAAGCGACTTACAAAGAGCTAGCGCTGGGTGTCTGGCTCACGGACACACAGGGGATGGACAAGGAGTCAGACGGGGTTTGACCCTGTGGCCTTCAGCATCCCAGTCTGACGCTTAACCCACTGAGCTACCAGGCCACTGTGTGTGTTTGTGTGTGAGTAGTAGGGGTGAGGATGTAATGTTTGAAGATACAATAGATAAACTCACAATGTTTAATTTAATATAGGTCATGTTTAAAGTTATTAGGTTTCACAAGTGTCTACCTTAATGAAATGTGTGTGTGTGTGTGTTCGTGTGTTCAGGTGGAGGATCTGATTGTGAAGTGGAGACAGAAGGGGAAGCCTGTGGCAGGCATTGTAGTTGAGCCCATCCAGGCTGAAGGCGGAGATAATCACGCCTCCCCAGACTTCTTCAGAAGGCTTCGCAACATTGCACGCAAGGTAATAAATATATTACTATGGCAACAGATCCATTCAAATGTGAAAGCTGTACTTGTTTATTAGTCTCAAACACCACTGTGTTCACATGAAATAAGTCAGGTATACAGAGTAATAGATTATCAATTAATAGACAATAATATCTGAAAGTCATGATAGTTAAGTATAGTTAATAAACTGAATTATCCATCCATCGTCTTCTGCTTATCCTGTTTAGGGCTGCTGGATACAATTTCAGAGAAACAGACTTGGCAGGGTTAGGGGTAGGCTATGTTCTATGTGTGCAATTCAGAGTCATCAGTAAATCAGGTTGTCATGATTGTTGCAATCAGGTTGCATGTCATTGAAAACATGTAAACTACACACAGAATGGCGAGCAGCCTCATTTATACATTGTTGATCTTTACCACAGCGTGTCTAAATGTCCACTTCAATGTATGGAGTGCCTTAATTTGCCAAATGACTTGAAGAGCTCACTATACACGGGAAGGAAGGAGGACACCACAGATGCCATTGTGTCATCTTTTCCAAGAACATATATGACTACAGTGTCGTATATAACATTACATTACACGTTTAACACACAGACACCAAGTAGGAGACTTTCATTCAGTTCATTTTCCACCTGAAACATACAAATACAAATACAGTGTACAACCTGCAGTGAAATGTGTTCTTCTGCATTTGACCCCTTGGGGGGAGCAGTGAGCAGCCACAGACGGCGCTCGGGGAGCTAGCACTGGGTGTCTCGCTCAGGGACACACCTGGTGTGGTTGGCGAATCAGCTGGGAATCGAACCCGGGGCTCCTGCTTCCCAGCCCCCCACCTTAACCACTCTGCTACCAGGCCCCATGAGATATAGGGATAACAAATTAGTGTTTGTTTGTAGATCAAATTGAGCAACACAGAGCTGTTAATTATTTTGAGGTCACTGAGGCAATCCAAGATCCATGCTGAGAAATAGAGTGGGCTATCATCATAAGAAAAACATCAAGAACATGTTCTGGTGGTATTTTAGTGGGGGGAAAGTCATATTTAGACCCACGTCTTTGCCATGTGACTTCGGATTCAAACCAAAGTAGAGAGACGCCTAGTTCAGAGAGTGAGGGCAGTAAGTTTTGCTGCCCCATTTAAAAGGTTACTGACAGGCCCGAGATGCTTACGACAGGACGTCTTGTATTTTGAGGTGGCTGCAGCAACACAACTGCCTATTGGGTTTAATAACCTTTATCTTTCCAGCATGGCTGTGCTTTCCATGTCGACGAAGTCCAAACTGGAGGGGGGACCACAGGAAAGTTCTGGGCCCATGAACACTGGGACATGAACGACCCTGCTGACATTGTCTCCTTCAGCAAAAAGCTCCTGACTGGCGGCTATTTCCAGAAGGATGAACTACAGGCTGATAAGGTTAGTCATGTACGAAATAAATGTTCCAATGAATGTGATCCTCTACAAGCCACAAGCTGTAATGAAAAATGTCAAGTGCTGATTTGTTTATAGCTTATTTCAAAAAGTTAACTTTACTTTACTTTTATCCAAAGTGACTTACTAGGAGATGACACCATCAACTACCATTCGATTTCTGTAAATTATGAGTTACTACAAACATAAAAAACATGCTAGGAATTGTTAAGAGCTAGACAGTGACAGCTATAGTGTGTGTGTGTGTGTGTGTGTGTGTGTAAGACTAATTTAAAATGATTTTTAAACAGTTAAAGTAAAAAGTAGTTTCCAAATGTTTTTTTTAATAATTAAAAAAGACTGCAGTTAACTAAATAACTGATCTACACAGACAAACACAGCTGTGCATTGGAGACTGTCAACTTTACAGCAATAGAGTTTTGTTTTTTATTATAAGATCACTGCAATTCCTGATTCACAGGTTTGTTGCCTGTTTGTTTGTGTGTGTTGTCTTTTTCAGCCATACCGTATCTTCAACACATGGATGGGTGACCCATCTAAGAACTTGCTCCTGAGTGAGGTTCTAAATGTGATTCGCAGAGAAAACCTTTTGGAGGAGGTGACCCGTTCTGGGAAAGCTTTGCTGAATGGTCTTTATGAGCTACAGGTACAATGTCTGTTCATGTGTGCACATGTAAAGGGGCACTTTTCTTTTTAAGTAATTAGTTTAGGCTTGTTGAGACTGCCTGAATTAAAGTGAACAGCATGGGCAATGCAATAGAAATCCAAACCTAAGCTACATTTAGTTCTAACTTCCCTAAAAACATGTCTTAACCATCAGAATGCCGTTTGAAGGACCAGCCAAAGTGTCCTCACGATAGTAGTATAAAACAAAGGACAACATACAGCTACATTAGTTGTGTGTGTGTGAAACAATACATACATTTATAGACACAGAGATCTTTAGTGTATGTCCAAACACTCAGCCAACATACCCTCATAATCTTTTGTCAGGTATGTTCTTTATCTTTTAGTAACAGTAGTACTAAGAATATAAACCAATAACTATACTTATTGTGCCACACCTTTACTTTCTGTGGGTGTATCAGACCATTGCTGGCAACTGTAGTTTCCTTGGATTAGGCTCGGTGTGAATATGACCTAAATGTGTGTGAACATGACCTAAATTCATCTGGTCCCCAGGCTCAATTCCCCGGCATACTGAGCCGAGCTCGCGGACAAGGGACCTTCTGTGCCATCGATGTCTGTGATGATGCAACACGCAACAGCATCCTGGTCAAAGCCAGAGACAAAGGTATTTGATCAACCAACAATGCATGCCTCCATGTTCTTGACTGGCTAATGTAATGTGATGACATCACATGGTGTCACATTACAGTTTTCTGTGCACAAGGCTGCATAGTTAGAACTGCAAACTGACAATTTGCATTGATAAACCTTTCAGACAATTATTTTTAGTTTGGATTTACTATAATTTTTTTAGCTCTCTTGACCAATACAGTTTCTTTCATTTAAAATGTTTTGCTTTTTACAGTTTTATCTTTAAAATGGACAGAATATATGGCCCCTGTCTGGTGTTGGTGGTACACTGGGAAAACACTCGACAGCTTTGAACATAATTCCAGCGTCATAAAACTGTGTGAATACTATGTGCACTAATGGGGTTTGTCTTTGATAGGTGTCATCCTTGGAGGCTGTGGGGATCGATCAATTCGTTTACGCCCGGCGCTGGTTTTCAAGGAGTACCATGTTCACATCTTTCTCAACATCTTCAGTGATGTACTGGCCCAATTCAAATAAACCCAACCCTGAAGGGACCAGTGATGACACTGCATGGAGCCTGGCTTGGTCCAGCATGGAGTCAGAGGAAACTCCAGACAGTCCATTATAAGCACAATCCACACAATAGTTCACACAGATCAGGTCCGGACGTCAGACTGGCCAGTCTTAATCCTCTTAGCCAGAAATGATAATGATGATGTCCTCTTACACATTCTGACATTAAGATTTATCCAGAAAACCATTCAGAGCACAATTTTAATTTCTAGAATGTTTTCCTATGTTTCTTCAAACTGACAACCTGTAACACTGTCCATAATTCCAGCAAGTTCTGTTTTCCATGGTTTACTCCCTGTATGATCATACCCTGCCAGCTTCTTAAAGGAAACAGTCAAACATGTAGGTTGGTTTGGTCGAGAACAATGCAGATGTTGTTACATGACTCTGATTGAGACGTGAAAATGTAGCAATTTGATATTCAGATGTTTCGTTTCCCATGAATGCACACAGATTTCTGTTTACGAGCTTATTTTTTTACCCCATTAAGTCGTATGTTGAGTCTGGTTGATGGTTTTCAAGAGCATGCAGGAGGCATTTCTTTTCAGTTAACTTTTAAGTATCCTTTAAATTGGAATCCATCTCATCTGTTTTCACTTTCGTGCCAGTCATTCTGGTTTTTGGCACAGAATGTGATGTCCCCATTCTTGATCTGGTCTACAAAGCTCTGCCTTGGATGTTTGTCCCAGCAGGTAGGGGAGCAGCCAGTGCGCTAAATGCCAGGTTAAAGATGTGGGTCTGTTCCTTTAACAGGTAGCACAACATTAGACAAGTGTAAATAGAATACTGATGATCCCCTATCCTCATCAGCTTCTTTTAGCACGCACATACTGGGTCTATCCCACCATCCCTGAAGTGAGCACACAGTAGTTTGTATGTTAAGTTCAGCCGTGGCCAGTTGTTCTAGACAAACGGAGACGTCCAGCTACAGCGCCAGCCTGCATGTGATTTAATGCTCGCCATTAGAAATGTCCTTGTTATGATTGTGACTGTTGTGTTGCTCTTAATAGGAATGACTTCTCATCTTGAAATGTTGTAGCCCAAGAAAAATGTGAATTTAACCGGACCATGATAATGTCATAGATAATTTAGTGCCTGCATGTTATCTAAATGTGCTTTTTTGTTCTTTGCTTCTAACTCAAATGAGAGCAGCCATCTGTAATGTTGATGCAAATAATGCACTGACTCCAGACAAACTGCTTCTAATTTTTCATTGTCCTTATGATTTAATATTTCAACACGTGACAGACTGTAAACTGAGGATTTTTTTACATAAACTACTACAGTGACCTTTAAGGAATGGTAAATGGTCTGCACTTATATAGCGCTTTTCTACCTAGACTAGTACTCAAAACGCTTTACACTGCTTCTCATTCACCCATTCTCACACACACTCATACACCGATGGCAGAGCTGCTATGCAGCTGACCTGACACACCGGGGGCAACTTGGGGTTCAGTGTCTTGCCCAAGGACACTTCGACATATGACTGAAGGAGGCAGGGAATTGAACCACCAATCTTCCGATTGGCAGGCGAGTGCTCTACCTCCTGAGTCACAGCCGTCCCAACAAATAAACAGAATACAAATAATAAACAGAAACACTAGACATGGTAAAAGCCATATGATGAAATCCAATCAACATGGACCTGTGCCTATACTTCCAGCAGCTAACTGCTGTCCTTTGTTCAGTTTCACTAGTAGTTAGTTTACAAGCAGTCCTTCCAGTAACGTAGCTATTCAGGGTTGTTGCCAGTCGCTTTTTGGACTCTCTCGTTCATTGGAAACTTCCAGTGAACAGTCAACATGATGAGCCTGTTTCATGCTCATGAGAGTCATAAAGGTTGGATTGGTGCATCGATCAATTGGGAGTATTCAATATATGGCACAGGTCCACACAGTGGTTGATAAGCACTCACAGTCGTGGGTAATACGAAGTGTTTGTACAAGAAAGTCATAAATAACATCATAAAAGTAATAAATCAAGATTATTCTGATTTTGTAGAATGCCTCTGACCAATATGTGTGAATGTTCCACGGAGTTTATAGGCAACAGCTCATAAAAAGTGTTACCACATAAATTCAATTCAGATTATCAGCTGACCACAGTCTCATACCAATATACAGTATGTACACATATATCTACATCTCTTTACATTCACGTTGTTGAAATGTGATCCAGTAAGCCCTGTTTAAATGATGTGTTCACAGTTTCTCATGAATTACACTGAACGTGCATTTTCCTCAAGACCTGCTGGAGTTAGTCGGGTTTGTTGTAGGATGTGATGGCCGAGCAGTACCATGGTGATGATGACAACAGTGCCTGTCTCCTTGTTGTCAGTCATTATTACATACCCAAGTATCCACAATGAATTTCTTTTAACATCTTTGACATTAACGATTTGCACTTGCGATCTGAGATAGATGATTATTGGTGTATTTATTTTAGATGGCTCTAACTGTTGTAAAAACAAAAAAACATTTTGTCCTCGTACTGTGATAAATAAAATAAGTTTTGAGTAACTGAGTTTGTATTTATTTATTTTTATTTATTGTTATTTAGTTATATAACACGTAACAAAATATAACTTTCACATAAATAGAATAATAATGTAATCTACAGTAGTTGAGTAATATCAGCATTCGTGTATGTAGTTACTGCTTGGGGTTATAGGAAATAAGAACATTCATCTATCTATCCATTACCTTCACTGATGGTGGGGGTCACAGCACCGGAGTCTATCCCAGTTGTTGGGTGAGAGGTGGGGTATATCCTGGACAGGTCACCAGTCTACCACAGAGATAATATACAAAGACAGACACAACCTTGGACCATGTAGAGTCACCAGTTAACCAGCTAACATATGTGTTTTTAGATGTTAGGGGGAAGCTGGATAGCCAATAGATTATTGGCCCGCTAGTCTTTTCAAAACGTTGTATCCATAAAGTTTGGCTCAGGAGGAAGATTGGAATATTGTGGTTCAATTCCCCACCTCCTCCAGTCATACGTTGAAGTGTCCTTGGGCAAAACACTGAATCCCAAGTTGCCCCCGTTGTGTCAGATGAACAGCTCTGCCATCAGTGTGTGTGTGAATGAGAGGCATTGCTTTGAGGACCAGTCTAGGTATAGCAAAACGCTATATATGTCAAGAATATTTACTGTTTGTTTATGGTTTTGTCTGTGACAAAAGAGGAAGCTTGTATTGCAGGTTTGGCTGTGACAGTATTTACTAGATGGCAATATTGCCCTGATAATCAACACATTGTGGTTCTTTCACTGCACAGGCTCTGTTTCCATCAACGTGTGTGTGAAGCACTGTTGTATATGTGTATACCTTTTTGGAAATTACATAAATTATCAGCTACAATTCAGTTTCCTCGGACACATTCAGATGTACCTTTTTTCAAGGTTTACAGGACTTTACTCAAAAGATCATTGTTTACAGACTCAGTATGAACAAAGATGATTTGCTGGTGAATGTTCTCAATATATGTCACTCAATCAATCAATCCATTTTATTCATAAAGCTCTTTCAAAACAACACAGTCGACCAAAGTGTTGTACACAGTTCAAGTCAAACATAGTTAAAATCCCATAAAATACGATTACAGTTAATAACTAAATAAATAAAATATCAACAGAAATTGTAACAATAATAGCAATAAAACCAACATCTCAAGTCTAGTTGAAAGTTGAGTTTTAAGAGAGCTATTAAAAACAAAGAGTTATTCTGCGGTCACCCCTAAGCTTTCTCCTTGATTTAGGGTCAACTAGGAGTGAGTGATCAGCTGACCTAAGGGGACGTCCATCTTCTAACCAGGTGACCATATAGTTACAGTAACTAGAGGTGTCAAGTTGGTGCTACTAATGTGGATACTTTTTGTGTTAGGAAATTTGGCTCAGACGCTAAAAGTAATATGTGTGTAGTTTGTTAAATAAATGCTGATATACTCACTGCAGGTTTCTCCAACCTTAAAAACAGTAAGTTTGCATAATCACAGCCATGTGATTAGCGATTCAATTCAATTCATCTTTATTTGTATAGCGCCAAATCAAAACAAAAGGGCACTTTACATAGCAAGGTTTAGGACCTTGCAAAAATATAAGTGTATATATAAACAAAATAGGCCCTGCATTGGACTGGCGATTCGTCCAGGGTGTACCCCGCCTCTCGCCCAAAGGCAGCTGGGATAGGCTCCAGCACCCACCGCGACCCGAC
>JAUMHJ010000027.1:793815-820093 GCA_032361105.1 Microctenopoma lineatum
AATATTTCTAAGATTAGGAGCATCCTGTCTCAGAGTGATGCTGAGAAACTAGTCCATGCTTTTGTAACTTCTAGACTTGACTATTGTAATTCATTACTGATAGGATGTCTCAGTAACTCAATAAAAACCCTCCAGTTGTTTCATCCACCTTAAATACATATCACATCAGAGTTTCAAAATCTCCACCTATCGAAGCAAACCATTCAGCTGATTCAGATTGAATGAAGAAGAGAAGACATTCAAACGTCATCAGTCACATGGTTTTTCCTGATTCGAGGCACATTGAGTCTGAAGCAACTTTCAGTGCCTCATGGTTAACAGAACATTGATAATCTTTCCCTCCTCTGTCGTAGTTTCTTCCTCCACTTTTCATCCTTCATTCGTTTGTGTTTATTTTAATAGTCTGTGTGATTTTCTGTTAGGTGTGCCATTCTTGATTAAAGTTTCTTTGTTTGAACTCTCTCTTGTCCTGGTTTGTGATCCAGATCTTCTTTTGTCTGACCTCTCAATATATAACCACAAGGTCTATGACTTAGAGGACCCAACCTCTCTAAGCCCTGCCGCAGCTAGGGCGATCTGGGCCCAGCTAAAGGCTCACAACTTCTCCTCCTGTGAGGACCACTGAGCTGAGCTGTCCTGAGTGGATACCTGCTCCCGGAGACACCGACAACGCCACACCCACCCACCCTTCCGTCATCTTTGACTTCCTGTATTCCTGGTCTTTTGCAACAGATGCAGACGTTACTGCACCAGCTTCACCTTTTCTAGGGCCCTAGGGTACTGGGTGAGAAGGAACCCTAAAGCCCACCTGTGGCTGCTGACTGTACTCACTTCATCGTAATTTTCTAAATTTAGTTCATCTTTAAGATCACATCCGTATAAAATCACGTATGTTTGATTTTGAAGTCTATGCGAGTTTTAGGGCATGGGTATATTAATCTGGATATACCTTTAGCTAACTCCACCCAAGACAGTAGTTACACAGAGTTTTACTGTGGGCGGGGTGTGAGCCCACATCTTCCGTAACCGTTACATGTGCAGAACGTGTTGCGCGCTTGCGTGACAACGTGGCGGTTACAAGCCAATTACAATGTAGCATGAAGTATTCTACTACTTTCCCCCACTTTCTATTGGTAAGAGTACCAATTACGGCGTTGGTTATTGGTTATCTGGCGGTGAAGTCCCGCCTCCCCGAGGCAGATATTTAAAGGTACAGAGTGCCAACGCGGACCGATCTGCTACTCACCATCTACAGAGGGAGGTGTCCTGAGGAGCCGCCAAGGAGCTTGTGAGTGAGATGTTTGAGAATCTGTCGCTTCTGAAAACTTCTATTACACCATATCTGACTTTCCAATGTCTGTTTGTTAGAGCATGTTGCCTGAAATGCTACACTAACAACCTTAGCCTCGCTTTTGAACTTTGAGCAACATGATGGGATGAGAGTGGACTTTGAAGAAAAATAACTCAGTAGAAACTTAATTGTGTCTCTCCAGAAGAGAGGTTTGCACCAGGAGGTAAATGTGAGATAAAGAACTGAAGACTTTAGAAACTCTTTTGCACCTGAGCACGTAGTTAGTCAGTAGTAAGTCCCAGATATTTTGGTAAAGATGTGATTTGTGTGTGTTACTGTGAAAATACAGAAACACATGTAGCCCTTTCATTATTGTGTGTAGACTGAGCGTGTCCAGAGCCAGACTGTCTGTGACAGAGCTCTGGATGTTAAAGTTGAATTGAGAATATGAACTGCTCAGGACCGAGTCTATTAAGTCAGGAGACGAGATACCAGGACATACTACTACTACAAGCAATAACTGTTGCTTTGTTCCCTCAGTTTGACACCCTCTCCTTTAGGAAGCTGTCCTTGCACTATTATTGCATTTATTGCAAGGCTTTCAATCAGAACCTTGAATCAACATTTCTATATTTGTTTTAAAGTTTTAGGTTTTAAGTCATATTCTCTTTTCTCATTTTTTGTCTCCTCCCTGTCTCCCTCCAGACCATCATCATGGTGCTGCTGAAGACGTTAGCGTCCCTCTGCATCCTGGTCGCTGTTGCCTTTGCTGTCCCTGCTCAGGAGAAGCGTGTCCATCACCATGCTCATCTCAGCGACCACGTTCATGATGATGCTCACGGCTACCAGTATGACCATGAGGCCTTCCTGGGAAAGGAGGATGCCAAGACCTTTGACCAGCTGACTCCAGAGGAGAGCAAAGACAGATTGGCGTAAGCTTTGCTGGCTACAAGATTTGGGGATTCACTGCTTATAATGCTTGTGCACATTGACTAAATGTAATAATTTGGTTCTGAAAGCATGGATGAATCAGGTTATTAGATACTGAAAGCTCTGTACTTGTGGTATAATAGAGCATCATGTGTGGTTCAGGGCTTTGTTCATAACCCTGAGGTCATCTCTCCCAACAGGAAGATCGTGGACCGCATTGACACGGACAAGGATAGCTTTGTCACTCATGCAGAGCTGCACAACTGGATCAAACACAGACAGAGGAGGTACATCGAGGAGAACGTGAACAAACATTGGAAAGACTACGACAAGAACCAGGATGACAAAATAGCCTGGGAGGAGTACAAAAACACCACCTACGGCTACTATCTGGGTAATTCTGTGTGTGAAAGGTGTACTGCCATCTTCTTATCACCCCCCCCCCCCCCATTTCATTTCTTTACTGTGTGTTTACCCATTCTTTTTGTTTTCCGTTTCCTTCCCTTACAAACTCCTTTTCTGTTTAACCTTTGACGTCATAGTCCTGTGATGATGCAGTTTTGACGTGTCAGTCTGTCACGACTTAACAGGATACACAAGTTTCAAGCATAAGCCCACAACTCTGCCAGATGTTGGTCATGACTGCACAGAAATCTAGTTGTATGCTAACATATAACAGCAATATCTGACAAATAGGTCAGCCAGAAAGGAAGTGAGGTTTTATATATCTGCAGCAGGGGTACAGCTGTCACGTTTTCCACGTAATTCACTACTAAAATGCATGCATGTGTTTCCATCAATGCAGCATAGACTAAATCGCATAACATGATGCAGCAAAAGTTGAATTGAGGTCCAGTATTTGATAAGTCAGTGGGCAGAGTAGTCGTCTTCCAACCCAGGAGTTAGCTGTTCAATTCTTAGTCCCCCCTGAAGCTATGTGTTGCTGCGTCCTTGTACAAACACAAAAACCCTGTAGTAGCCCTGACACAGGTCTAGAAGCTGTCCAAACAACAATTTCAATAAGGTATTCAGTATTATTATTTTTCCTGGTGTTAAATTTAAGGGTTTTTTTTTTATAGTGAAACCAAGTTAGGTAGAATGAGTTTATCACAGCTGGGACCAGCACCACAACATCATCATCCAGCACAGCATTATTCAATCATATACATGCATGTGCACCTTCCTGGTGGAGGAAACAGATAAAACAGACTTTGACAATGCTGTGTTCAATTCAATTCAATTCAATTTTATTTATATAGCGCCATTTTACAACAATTTATCTCAAGGCACTTTACAGTGTAAGGTTTAAGACCTTACACAATATATCAATATATACAGAGAAGACCCAACAGTCCCACTTGAGCAACAGTGGAGAGGAAAAACTCCCTTTAAGAGGAAGAAACCTCCAGCAGAACCAGGCTCAGGGTGGGCGGTCATCTGCCTCGACCGATGTATTCAGCATCTAAACACTCAGTGCATCTTAACTGGTCGTCCTTAATCATATTTCTTTGTCTCACCAGTACATGAAACGACACAGGCCTATCACTGCTACCCCTTATCTCCGTGCTTTGTTTTAATAACAGGGCGTCAGTCTGAACCAAGCCTAAGCTATTTACTCCCTTAAACGTAACACTGCCCTCTAGTGGCTGCTCGCTAGATAACATCTCAACACTTTTTTTTCTTTTTCCAGGAGAAGAGTTTGATGATATAGAGGACAGGGCCACGTATAAAGCTATGCTCACCCGGGATGAAAGGCGCTTCAAGTCAGCTGACCGTGACGGTGATGGTATAGCCACACGTGAGGAGTTCACTGCCTTCCTTCACCCTGAGGAGTTTGATTACATGAAAGATGTAGTAGTGCAGGTAGAGACTATTCTACAGCATTGCTATTCTTGTGATTCTTGTCAAGAACTGTTTTTGTCCTGACTAAAATGTCCACATGTAGCACAAGGGACAAACCTACTCCATGATTAGAGTGACTATTCTATTTAGATGCTTGTTTTGTGGAAATGTAAAATGCAATGATAACTAAGTCATTTTGTCTTTTAGGAAACTGTGGAGGACATCGATAAGAACGGGGATGGCAAGATTAATCTGAATGAATACATTGGTATGTGACTCCCTTTTTTGTCTTAACCTAGAGTGACCCTGCCCTAAGTGTGTGTGTGTGTGCGCGCTGTATTCTACAGGGGACATGTATACACCAGAGAGCGGGGAGAGTGAGCCTGAGTGGGTTCAGACAGAACGCAAACATTTCACAGAGATCCGAGATACTAACAAGGTAAAATCTGCTGGGTGCATATATTCCATGCTGCTTCGTTTTTACTTTCCAGCTTCATCGTTCTTCTGCTTTGTGTTGATTGACTGACATGGATGTGTGTTGCAGGATGGCTACCTGGATGCCAGCGAGGTGGCCCACTGGATTTTGCCAGGAGAAGTCGACCATGCTGACAATGAAGCCAAACACTTGATACATGAGACGGACACCAACAAGGTAGATCTGCCACAGACACAGAACCTCTAACGTGTTATGGAAGGTGAACTGTACTGCTCATCCTGCCCACATGAAGTGCTAGTACAGGGTCAACTCATTACGAGTGTACAGTAATTTCCATATATTCGTACGGTTGTAAGATTATGGTGAAAACTCCTCTTCGTGGTGCGTTCAAAGGTGCTCCAACATTTTACCTGAAGGTGTTTTTTACATTTTACCTTCCCCATAAAAAATGTTAGCAGCTAATTATTGAATGTTGAGGTGTGTTTTTACATGTTGCAGCTGTTTATAGCTATGAATAAGTCTGGTTTATTTATTTAACACACCTTCCATGGTGAGACGCACTCAAGGGACACCAAATAGGGATTCATCTGCCACTCAAACTAGTCTCCCAACAAACGCACTGTTTGGAATTTGATTAAAAAATTAATTGAGCAGCAGCTTGAGGAAATTACATAACGTAAAGCATAACTCAGAGGGAACTTATGGAGCTGATGGACACAGACATATGAGTGAAATGAGTCGCAGTGTGTTTGGATAGTGTTATTTTATCAGACTTTTATTCTGAAAAAAATCGTAATGTAACTATTTGTTTAATAGTGGCCCCAGTCCTCTTTTGCACCTTGAATAAAACAGAAACTAAGCATAAAGGCTGAGATAAAGGATCAGGAGCGTACAGTGTAATGTTAACATTTATCAACACAGTGGAAATAATTGGAGTAATTGTGGGTTAATTATTAACAAGCATTTCTGGCATATTTTTCTTCCTCACCCCTTTTTTTCACCTCATATATCCTCCTTCCTCTTTCTTTCAATCATAAACCAATCTCGGATGGATCCGACGACAGGATGAGAAAATAACCAAGAAGGAGATTCTGGCCAACTGGAACATGTTTGTGGGCAGCCAGGCAACCAATTATGGGGAAGATTTAACCAAGAGACACGATGAACTTTGATGATCTCTCGTGTTCTGAAAGGAGCTCATTTGTATTTATATTTCACTACAGTGGAGCGTTGTGTTACAGTGGCTTGTGGGGGGTTATGCAGTGATCAAGGGGAGAATCATGTTCACACATGGACACAGACACACTAACTTCAACTTGCAGTCACATACCGTGTATGTGAGTACAGATGATCACACACACACACACACACACACACACACACACACACACACACACTCCTCTTTGTTCTATTTTCCTCACCTCTGTGCAGGTGCCCAGCTGTAGGGAAACTGTTTTGCTGTGAGCCAAAGAGGTTCAGTTGCTCTCATCATAGAATTTAATAACAAATAGAACAGTGTATGTCTTATATTGGGGATACCACATGTCTACAGGGACACACCAGGTTACATATGTCTGAAAGCTTGTGTACATTAGCAAAAAGGGGATTAGGCGAGAAACAAAATAAAGTTGTTTTTTCTACAAATGTATTTGTTACTTTGTTCATTGTATGGTTTATAACTATGATGAACCTGTGTACGAGTGTATGTTTGTGGCCCTGCTTTTCCTGGTAATCAAATCGGTTCATTTCCAGCAGATTTCTTACTAAGGTAAGTTATTGAATTTCCCATGTAAATATTTATTTAGTGTAAAATGGGTCTAATATTGTGTGAGGAATGTTATATTAGTCACGTGACACAGATTCCAGCTGAGAGTTCGTGAAGCAAATACACTGGATTAGACGTACAACATTCAGGACAATGTTGTCATGTTTAAATGATTAAATTTTTATCCGAGAGACACAAGGTCACAGACTAATCCTGTTTAATCATATGCATCATAACGTATTGGAAAAAGTCAGCTGGTGTGATGATGTAGCTAAAAATAACAAACAGCGTGAAAATGTGTTTACATCCTCTGCTCTGTTTATCAGGACGGACGTCTCTCACTCTCCGAGGTGCTTGATAAGATAGATTTCATCAAGATCAGCACCCTCACCGACTATGGAGGCATGAGCGTGGATGGCCATGATGAGCTGTAAAGCGTTTTCTTCCCATTAACCTATCGTGTCCTCAAGCAAAATATTCAACAGTGTTAAAATCTGAACAAGCTTGGATTTAAACTGTGCCATTCAGAGACGCTCTGGATTGTCTTTATTTCATTCTCACTGTTTTTAAAAGCAAAAAGGTAAAAACCAGAGAAAAGGAAAACGCCTACAAATCATACAAATACATGAAATCGTCAGCATCATTGTCTTCCTCCATTTGGGATTCTTACAGTCTCCAAATGTGTTTGTTCAAACCTTCCATTAGAAGAAAAAGAATCCACTTCACTGCATTTGTTCCATCCGCAGTGAGCAGCCACAGGCTGAGTGTCTTGCTAAGGGTATGGGGGGATGGGCTGGGCGACTCAACTGGGAATCGATCCTGCTATTCTTGCATCCCAGCCCTCTGCCTTAACCACTGAGCTACCAGGCCACAGAGCTGTCGTTTTTTTTCAAGGAGCAGTTGTAGTTCAGATGGTACAATAGTTATGGGTCCAGTTCCTTGTCCCATACCACAGAAGTTCCTTGATTTTCAACCTATATTTTCAGTGAATTGCACTACACGTATGTTGTTGATACTAGTTCAACAGGTGATTCCCTGTTTTCCTTACATCGTTTAGTCTGATACCTACACCTACAACACTAAACAGTTGTGACTGAGGTGTAAACTAACATGATCATGTTCATGGGTTTAAAAGGAGAATCCACTCTGTGCACCGTCACTTATCAGTTCAACAAGAATATTTCTCTACACAAGATTGTTCAGAATTGAGATCTTCACGTTGCTTGGCAGCGTGAAGATCTCAATTCTGAACTCTACACAAGATTGTTCAGAATTGAGATATTTCACCACCCACAGTAAAGAGAACATAGACCCTGGTTGGCCTTATGCACTGTTGACTGTGTGCGACCTTTGAGCAATACTGCACAAGAAAACCGCCATGATACTGAGAAATGCAACCCGATTTTCAGCCAAGCAGACAGGAAGCCAGACAGAACTACTGCACAGATATGCTGCCAGGAAGTTTTATGTCAGAAGAACAGAAACGGAGGAAAAACAATGAATAAAAAATTAATGAATAAATGAATAAATCACAAGCATTTTAGAAAACCCCTACAATTCATTACATTATAAGCTCATCATAAGAAATTAGGTTTAAGACATTTTTGTCCTTGTAATATCATCCTCCCTGTTTTGAAACCATGGCTTCAAAGGGACAGGTTTAGACAACACGAGTGTTGTGTTTTGTCAGGGTGGCTCGTTAGCACCTGGGAATTTGCACATAGATGCGATCATTAAACGCTATCCTCTAACTTACAGCAACAGAACTTAGTCAGTACGTGTTGTTCTGGTAAGTGTAGCGCGATTTCTTTCAGTGATAGTTGAATAGGATATGCTTATTGTTAGGGGTGTAAGAAAATACTGCAGACAGACGTGTGTTGTGATGCTGTATTGACTCTCAAAGATAACAGTTTGCAGACAAAGATTTGTGGTTATTTTTGTGTTGTGTTTAGACTTAACATCTCTGACGGATGCAAAATAAAGCAGTCAGTATGTTTAATGTAAACAACGTGGGACTAGCATGAAGTGATCCTGAACAGCCAACACCATGTCTATTATTTTGACTTATTATTGGTGAATTATTGTCATTACATTGAGTCTAATGCCGTCAGGCTTTAAGGTTAAATAGTGAAGCTGCATCTTCTGTCATAAATCCACCTCTAAAACTTATACAATCAGTCGATTAGTCAAAACAATCCACTTCTAAAAATGTACAGAAAAAAAACACCTGTGGTAACAGGAAAATACATCACATCAAAACGATATCATGGCTTTACAGTTCACAGAACTACAGTTGGGGTGTACATACATAGAATCACACTTGCATCACAGGACGAGCCTCTTTGGCTCTGAGTTCCACCCCTGATGCAGAGAAGCCCGTTCCACCCTGTCAGGACACACAACAGATCAGTGCTGCAAGTTCATGTCTGAATACAAGTGCTGTTCGGAGACACACATACCCTCTGTAGCGGTATGATGTCCTTCTCAGACAGTTTGTCTCCTGTCACAGGATCGATCATGTCCTTCTTGATCAACTTCTCCACGCACTCCTGAGTCACCACAGAACCCCTGCATGTAGTGTAGAGGGCTTGTCAGAAAGCTAACAGAAAAACTTCGCATGTGAAAGTCGGAGTGAAAGGAGACATGCCGACACTCACGAGGGTTGCAGGACGGCGCAGGGAACGCTGTTGCCCAGGACGTCTCTGGTTACAGCACACACATACCTGTCCTAAAGACAGAGGACAGGATTACACCATGCTGACGGTCATGAGCATGGCCTCAGTGAATTTTGCATCATCATTAACTAAGTTGAACACAACATCCTGCTGTCGATTCAACAACAGGAGCATTCTTTAAGTCGTTTGTCCAACTGATCAGGGATGGAACCAATAAAAGTTTGGACACTATTTTTAAAAGATGTAACGATGTCAAATCAAGTCTGAAGTTTACAGATGTCTGTGAACTGCAAGCTGAGGAGAAATCAATCAAAGGAGGCTGAAGCAATGTGAATCAGTGGTGAATGAGATACAAGAAAAAAAAAAGTCAATTTAAATTCAAGTTACATTTCAGGGTTCAAATTCGATTTCACCTTTAATGTAAATTGTGTATGTATAAGAATTGTATCCATGTTCTAAGGATTTTTTATAATGTGAAAGTGAGGTCCCCAGGAAGACTAGCAACTAACGCTATGGAAGCTAATGGAGTACGTCAGCCTGGGTACTAATGCTTATTGGGAACGTGATGCTGCGGAAGGGAACTGACCTGGCGGTTGAGCAGAGCCACACGGTCCAGGCTCGGGTCCAGCGGGGTGAACCGCACTGGGATGAGCTCATTCATCTTAATGGGTCGGCCTGACATGGGGCATAACACAACCTTGCTCTGACAGATAGGGAGAGAAAAGGGCAGTGATGTGAAAAGTCATGTGTGCACATTACTTCAGCGCAGACACACAAAGGTTCCTGTCTGTGATCCAGGGTCAGTCTGACATTGCCAACATCAAACATGCTGGCTGGAAGTTGGGTCATGGCAACTGGACATCTTTACAGATCCAGAAGTCCAATCACCATGACTCAACTTTCAGACAACTTCACCTGGAGATACCTTCACTGTTGCTGCAGTTTTTACATTCATCTGACGTCTTTTTAAGACATGTTAAACTGCAACCAGATTACAGCAAATAGGGAAATGTCCAACTGGGGTTGCACCTTTTGACAGATTAACCTGCTGCCACAGACATAGGAGCTCATAATAGCTAAAATTAGTAACTGTCAAACCACCGTCTGTCTTAATGTGGCAGAAAAGCCACTCACCGGTTTCTTGAGCAGAGTGGGCTTGGCCTCTGGTGTCAGAGTGGGAATCCAGAAGCTGGGCAGGCTTTGACTGGAAGTGGCAGCTGAACTAGCAGCAGAGGATTCTGTTGAGCTGCTGCTGTCTGTGGAGCTCTTCTCACTGCCTTTGCTCTGTCCTGAGGGGGTTAAAAAAAAGACTGGATGATGACAATGCAAAGATGCAACACGTAGGTAAAGCAGCAAATGTTGGAGCAGAGCACAGGTTAACAGTAAAAACTACGTCTAGAGATATTAACATAATTTCCAGACTATAAGGCGCACCTAAGGTTCTGCTAGGAGGGGATTGTCGGGACAGACAGAAATGACTGATGAATGTTTGGAAAAGCAAAGAAAAAATTGGGAAAAATTATTCATTCACATTTTTGACCCAACGGTGCGCTCCCTGCAGTCATACTACTGTAGTAGTGCAGTATAACAAGGCGATAACTTTCAATCGCTAAATCTTATTTGTCATCATTCCATCATATGCACTTCTCCATTTGTTTTCCATAATGAGGGTGTGTGTACGGACACTTCCTTGGCACAATTGTCTCGCTCTCGTTCTTGTACTGCCTGGCCTGCTGAAAAAGCCACAGGGTCCAAAGCAATTGAAAAAAGTAGCAGCTTATGGTCCAGAAATTACACTTCGAAGAATCTGCTGGTCTGTTTCTGTCACATCATTGCTTGAATTTTCACACAGCCTCAGCATCGACATGGGATGTTTAATGATTGTCTGCAAACAATCTGTGGCTCATGGTTGACGACCAACTCAGCTTTGCCTAACACATCATTTTAACAAACAGTAAGAAACCATGTATAATACATTACTTTTGTCACCACCCCGACACTGGTTGCTATACAGCAGTGTTGAATTGACCACCACATGTTCCAAGATTTTAACCACAATGTTGTTAATGTGAGCAAATGTAGTCTTGTCACAACATCTATAACAATATCTTTTGCTGGACAGTATATAGAAACAACTGTGATTCAGTTATTCTTATATAAACAAACACACGTTCATGTACGATGGGAAATATCCAGGTCATGCCCACACGTACAATAGAAGTCCATAACGTCTGGACATATATTATGCTGTGCTTTATGTGGATGTAGTGTCAGTTTAGTGAGACAGTGAGCATGCAGTGACAAAGACACATACCAGATATGAACGGGTTAATGGGTTTGGACACAATGCTGTTTTCCTTGGTTTTAAACCTCTCCACCCTCTCTCGCTCCTCCGACTTAGACTCCAGTTTACTGCTGCTCTTCTGCGCTTGCTTCTGCTTCTCATATGCCTTAAGAGTTAGAGGACAAAAATAAATCAGATAAAACATTTATGTTTTCTGCAGAGAAAAAAAACTGTGTTTTATCAAATGACAAAAAAAAGACATAGACAAGATGATATAGAATAAACCGTTTCACTGTGGATAGAAATCTCTAATACAACTACTGAAAGCACTAGAAACATTTGTGCAGAAGCCACAGACATGTGTGGGGCTTACTTTCATTTTCTTGGCTATTTCTGTCTTCTGGTGCAGAATGTATTCAAGAATGGCCTGTTTGTCATACAAGTATCCATCTGGCCTGAAGGCAGCCACAGAAACAACACATGAACATTATGTTGTTGGTAATGCTGATGTCTAACAGTGCGTTGAAAAGAAAGATACATACGTGATCACGGGATTCTGACAGGGTTGCAGAGACAGACAGCAGCAATCGAAGTCTTTGATGGCGTCTTTTCCCAGTCGAATGCTCTGTGTCCCATAACCAGACGCCGCTAATCCATGGTAAAGACAAAGGGTTATATTGTTGGACATGTCCAACAAATGTCATCTGATCTATGGTCTCAATTTAAGCATGAACGTAGCTGTGCACCTGACAACATTCAAGAGCAGTGTGAATTGTGGGACTTTATACACACTTATGTCATATCAATTCAATTTGCCTCAGTTGGAGTTCAGTAAATTCAAAGTATAAAAAAGTTCAGAGCACAATTTGTAGCAACATCAAGTGTTAATCAGCGGCAGATTTAACAAGCTGATTGTTTGCCACCGCCTCTTTGAGCAACGTTAAAATCTATGTAACATGGTTTAATATGCGTGTCGTTTACACACGCGTCTAACAGCCCAACATTTACAGTAGCTAAAGCTCAAATTCTTTAGTTCTCACCGGTGTCTTTCTTCTTCTCGTGGTACGTGTAGACAGCTCCCGCCGTGCAGTTCTTCCCGTGACGAGTCATCGTGCTTTAAGTTCGTGAAGAAGCGTCAGAAAGATAACACGACTTAATTAATGTTGCTGAGAGCATCAAAGCTAATGGTGCTAACGTTAGCATTAGCTTCAATATGTAAACATAGAAAACGCGTAAGCATATTTACCGTTAGGCTTTTAAAAAAGTAAAGACACGGCCAAAACCAGATTGACAGTTGAATGTTAAGTAGAGGAAAAATGTTTTAATACCTACCAAACACTGCTTTTCCGCTTCTCCTGCTTCTTCCTCTTCCTCTTCCTCTTCTTCTTCTTCGTAGTCGTGCTCTTCTTCTGAGGCTTAATGGCAGTTAGCCAAGAACTTGTTGGGGCATTACCGCCACCTTCTGAGTTGGCGTGTGGACCAGAGTGAATACATCCTATGACGAAGGCCAGCCATATTCAGTCTCCAGAACCCCATCGTAAAATGTCAGTAAGACAAATAAATCCTATTTGTTTAACATAATTGGACCTGTAAATATCATACCTTTGACCATGTAGAGTACGTGCTCATCACAACATCGTCATCGTGCTTTTCTATCAGCTTTAAGGTACGGTTCAATTCTCATGTACAAACCTCATGAAATAATATTCTCTTGCTTCCTTATATCTATCTTTTTATCTGTCATCTTATCTTTAATTAAATCATAATGCACTACATATTTTAAAACGAATTAATGAGTTACTTAAATCTGAACAAATTAATAGTTTTTAATGTTCAGTGTCTACACTCCACACTAGAATATATAATAAATCTCCCATGTAAGCCATTTATTTGATATAATATTTAATTTAGCAATTACAAATGCTATGCCTTCTATCCATTTTAGCTGCATAGATCTTAATCAGGGCTCTCCTCTCAGTTTGTATGAGCCGAGTCATCTCCTTGTAAGTCACTTTGGATAAAAGCAGTAAAGTAAAGTAAATTGTCTTCTTCTTCTTCTAATTAATTTCCAACAAGCTGCACACTGTGAAGGATAAGCTGCCCTCCATAGACAGCTTAGCTGTTCCTCTCATATCTAGGCCAGTGAAGGACAGATATATTTTGTCTTTGAAACAGAATAAAATCACAACTTTCCAACTGTCCATCTGGATGCTTGCTCGTGACTTTCAGCTTGGATCATTCATTACCAAAGATAAGGTCACTAAACGATTATCATAATAATGTAGAGAAACCAACAAAAACAACTCTCCTGTCTGATTGAAAGTGTTCATATTTATCTCACAGCATTTCTGTATTTCTGTATTGTTGTTATCCTGTCCATAATGTAAAATCAGTTGAACATCTTTCTGTTGTGGTAGAAGGCTCCCTCTTTGTTGGCCTTTATCATGTTCCCTCCATGTTTTCCTTATCTGATTGGCGAGTCTAACGACAGAGGATGTTGCTGTTGTACAGACTTACTCAGATAAGGTTCGTCTTAAATGCAGTTTTCTCAGGGGGTGGGGCTGTATATGTGAAGATCTGGATATACTATCTGAAATGTAATATTAGCAAAAACTAATTCAGGGACATACCAGAGAAACAGGAGGCTAAAGGTAATCTGATCACATCTAAAACGGCCCCCTCCTGTAAAGTCCCAATAATTAATCAAATACATTTTAATGCAGGGGTGTATTAATTTAATCATCTTGGTTTCCCTTTCCTCAAGCAATACTGGAAGGGCTGTTGTTCTAAGCTTTACAGCAGATTTCTCTTTGAAGTACACAAACCCATATGCAGTGTTGTTGTTGGACAGTTGCACCTTGATGGTGGTGCTACTATGGTATTTAGGATACCTTGGCACATGGCTGCTGGTAAGAGTTTGCACTTCATCCAAACTCAACACATCCAGTCTCTGTCTAAGGTAAACTGTGGAGAAGACTGTTTTATGTAAGTATTAGTAAATCCCTGACTTGATAGATAGATCTCTATTTATTATACTAGTTGGGTTGAAGAACTTCTTGCTATGCTCCAGATACAACTCCTGACTGATGTTTAGTCATTATTATTCAGACAGCTTGATTATCCATGTATGAAAACCCCGGCATTGGTTCAAAGTATTCTGCTTTTTAGGAAAAGTAATTTTCAGTATTTCCCTCTCACCTCTAGAAGGCACGTTCAAATGCGACCCAATCTGCAGTTTGTAGACAACTTCTTTGTCGACATAACCTTCAGCTGCCCTACAACTGCTTCTTTATTACCTATAGTTTCACCTGCTTTTATATATATATATATATATATATATGTGTGACTGTAATAGTAGAACTATTTTGATGTTTCATCTATACACATTTATTCATCACCCTGCATAGAACATATGTCAAAACTGGACAAAGATGATGGATTAGACAGACGTTTTACGGCTCTTAAAATGGTAATTATTGCAGCATGTTTGCAAAAAACAATTAGTTTAGTGTTAATCTTTATAGTACAGATACTATTTACCACCAGAGGCCATTATCTGACACCATTCTGTAAACTCTTTCAAAGCAAAAACAAACACACCATATATAAGATAATGTCAACTAAATATACTTTGTCTCACATTCTCATTTTGAGCCTGAAACATTTGTTCTTACAGAAGAAATAAGCATCTAAGCAGCAACCAAAATGAAGAAATGAAAAGTGATGCCTGTACAGGGGACAGGAAAGAAATGAGGATGTGGTCTCTTTTATAAGAAACAAAGACAATAGAAAACTCAAAATTGAGGAATTTGATATAATGAAAAGTCAGTATGATCAGGCTGCTGTCACTGCAGCATGTGAACATGGGGAAACTGTTGCAGTAGCTTTAGCTATGACTTGTAAAAAGGGCTCAGTACAGACCATTTCAAAATGAAAACATCTGAATCCGATTTAAACAGCTCAGCTTCCAAGTTTGACACAAAGCACACTGTAACACTGAGTGCTGTTTGTGTCACTGACTATAGCGTAAAAACTGGTTAACAACATGCGCATCCTCACTCAGCAGTAGAGGTGGATGGTGGCTGTTTCCCTCACGTGTCTTGTTTATTTTGGTGTGTGAACATCAGCATTTCCTGTATGTGAATATGGATTTCCTGTTAGCAGATCCCTACACCCATCGCAATCAAAGCTCCAGCTAACGGACGCACAGACTGAAATGTTGCTGCCGAGTGAGAAGTGATGGAACTGCTAGTCGTTACACTTGATACACCTTTTATGAAACTAAAGACCATGGCAAGTGTTCAGCCAAAGATATTAGTAAAAGTCCTGATAAGCTGCACAGATAATCCCAGTAGAGCTACTGTATTCACACTGGGAAATTTGTTATCTGAGGTCACGTCAGCAGGCCCACACCAAATAAGGTCAGATGTGTTCAGAGTGTTGGATCACTACGGTAACCGTTAAGTCTGGAGTTAATGATGTAGTAAGAGTGGTTAAGGATGATATAGCAGATAATAAATTGGACTATACCTCATCTATAAACAACTATCCCCCATGGCCACCCCACCCAGTTTTTATCCAGAACACTTGTCTTTATCTGCACCCTTTGAACAGGAGCCCATCACAATCAGTCCATCAGCGCCCTGCCCTCCAGCTCTCCATCACTCTTCTAAACCTACTGCACATTCTTAGCCATGAGCACATTTCCCATCATGTTTAAAGAGACTGTAATGAATATTTTTGTAATAACAATGCCTGTCAATGTGAAACACATTGTATCAGTGTGTAAGATGGATCATAGTAGTGAATTTTAGGGGCAGCATGATAGCTCAGTGGGTAAAGCAGTCGTCTTCAAACCCAAGGATGAGCCATTCGCCTTAAATTACACTTCACAGTACAGTGAATCACTACATTTATTGAAGGAAAGCAAGTTGCACAGAGGTGACTATGGTGGATGGAAGGTGAATAATTTGAGTCTGAGCCCAGTGTGAGGTTAGCTTTACTAAAAAGGCACTTTGATTGAGTTTTCAATTAAACCTGATTAGTCACACTCAAGTGGACACGAGGTCGCTGAATATAACTTTCAGCAAAATGTCAGAATGCATTCTGTCACTTACACCACAATGTTAGCTCCAGTGGGTGATTTAAACATTTGTACAGGTCCAAATGAAAACTGACATTTCTTAATGTCATTTTGTTAATGTTAGTGTTAATGTAAAATTTCCTGATACATGATAGCGTGGCCTTTTCCTGAACTGTACAACTGTATTTAGATCCATCAAACATCTGCAGCTCTTTATCTCACCCTTTCTCATTACCCCCCTCCCCCTCTACTCCTCATGGTCTCTGGGTGTTTGTTGTTAGCTTCCTGTCACAGAGGAAGTGCCTCACCCTGCCGCCTGCCTCCCTATTGGCCCCCAGCGCTGATGAACACTGATTTTTTGGGGGGGGTGAGAAGGGGTGATGGGGCAGCAGGATAGAAAGAGGGAGCTGGTATATGGGCAGGGGATACGAGGGAGATGAGGTTGAGAGCAGGAGGGAGGAGATGAGTGCAGAGAAAGCTCAGAAGACAGATGAATTGGAGCTGACGCTTGACTGGCTGGGAGGAAATGGCTTTGTGTTGCAGGAGGTAAGCATGCAAACAACAGTGCAGAGAGAACTCAACTAACTGCATAAGTGAGGAATGATGGAACGTGTTACTTCTGTGTTTAATGTTACTTGTGCTATGCAAGAAATAATATGCACATTTGATCTGTTGATTCTGTGTTTTCCCTTATTTAACAAAGATATATTTTTTTATGTGAGAAGAAACCTGATGACTTCTTAGTTTGGAGAGTCTTGTGCATGTGTCTGTCTTCGGGCCTCCTTGGTCTGGTCACTCCCAATCCTTGTACCAGTGTCTTGATACTGCATGTGACGCTGGACAGGTTTGGGGGAGGCTGTGCTAAGGACTGCTGCTGCTCAGTTATGTACTTTTGATTCAGTTTTGCTGTTAGTTTTTCCTATATTATCATTGATATGTGGATTTTCTTGTCATGCATAGGTGATAACTTCTGAACACTTTTGAATAAAATAGATCTTGCATGAGAATGTTTATATTTTCTGTTGTACATATGGTTAGAGTTTGCATGTGACAATGGGCAGACATCAGCATTAGAAAGAAAGGAAGGAAGTTAGCAAAATGACACTTGTATCAACCAACCACACAAGTAAAGGTGAATCCACGGGACATGTGATGTTCAGAGGAAACTGTTTAGTATGTCATTAGTAACGCATGTGGCAGAAAATAAAAACCACCTCACTCATGTTTTTAAGTTGAAACAAATTGTTTTTACAGTGAAGAAAAACAGTCAGAGACATAACCTGCTTCATCAGGACGCTTTGAATACACCTGATAAAATCATCAGGAACAGAGCTGCAGTGAAGTTAACTCTGGCTTTACCCGACAAAGCCGGGATGGTGGAACATTTCGCCTTGTGTGATTCTCTTCTGAACAAGAGCTGAGTTATTCATTGATTTGGTATTTCTGGATGTGTAAAGAGAGATATGAATGAGACCAACAGCTAAAACACAGAGTGTGGTTGGGATAGGGATGATTTGCAAGATGATTTCATCTCAGGCCAGGTCTAAAAGTGTTTTCTTATCATTACTGAACACTTTTATGTGTCCGTACTGTGTAGTTTCTGTTGATAACCCCTTTCTACAGTGAGGACAAACCTACAGGCTGGTGAGAACAGAAACGGAGCACGTCTCTCTCTCTGACATTCCACAGACGGGCTGTAATGATGATTTTGTTTTACCTTCTTTTCTGTGTTGGTCGGGAGAATCTTGATGTCATTTTGGGATGTCAGCATATTTTTATGACCTTAATAAAGCTGATGTTTTTTATTTTTCCCGTGGCATTTTTATGCACCTATAGAGAGCTACATTATATAATATAACACAAACTATTTTTGAATGAATATACATACTGTTGTAGTATGATGTTTGCCTTGCAGTGAAGTCAGAAATAAGTAAGCAGATACTGGAAATAGTCAAGGTAAATAGAAATCCCCCCAAACTGTATTTTATTACTATTACTATAATAATAATTATTATTGTTATTATTACTGTTTTATGGTTATTATTTTTAGTGTGGTTTATATGACACATATGCATATTCACCATAAGTACATCAACAATTACAAAAAAAAGTAAGTCAGCAGTAGTCAAGTTACAATACTAAAGTAGTTAAAGTAAAGTAAAGTACTTACAGTAGTTGCTTCCAGCAATGCTAGTGAGGGAACATAAAAGGTATGTAGACTGAATATCACAATGCTGACCTAGAGGGACATCTAATGGAGCATACTACACACTACATTATCAGTGGACTAGAGGAATGATGTGTGTGTCATTCTCTATGTTTGCTGACATTCATTCCACAAGGATGTGCTCTTTCTAAAAAAACGAGTTGCTGCAGTCAGGATGCAGAGGCATTACTAGAATATACTGGACTAGTACAACCTATTGTCCCAAAAATACAGACTGAGGTGGTTTACTTACTGACTTAGTTACTTATTTATTATTATTTTTATTTGTTTATTGTTGTGGATTCCCTTTGTAAAGGTAGACCTGACCAAGATGGCGGCTTACAGTTTCAGACAGCACAATCCAACATGAAACACACACACACACTCACACACACTCACAACTCGTAACTGTTTTGGGGCATAACCATGACCTGGATGACACAGGTATCTGTCCAACAGCAACAATTTCCCCAAGGGAATTAATATGTTTATTTTAATAATTACCTTAGTTCACACAAGCTAGATCACAATACTCAGAGAAATTGTAAATAAAGGTACACACATTGTCAACATTGCATATTCATATTGGTTCTGGACATACCTCTCATCGGGTTGTAATCCAACACAGCAGCTATAGAACTTTAGCAAAGTTATAACTACTCAGCTTTTGTTGAAACAGTCAGGAAGGCGATAATTCTACTGTGTGTTTTCCAAGGTAGGAGACATTACGTCCAGGTTGTGAATCCGCCCATGTGGGCAACCCCATTCTTATGAACACAATATCTAAGAAATGCTTAGAGGGAATTCAACTTGGTCTGCGATAGACATAGTTCAAGTCAATGTTCACCCCTGAACCTACAACACATAGAAATTAGTGTGGATATTAAAATTATTGAAACATTTATTAATAATGCTACAACATCTCTCTGTGTATTTATTAGAAATGTTATAACATCTCATTGTAAACAGTGAAACCCAGTCAGCGTCACAGTGAAAACAACCAGTATCGGTAGGGCGGTGAACCTGCTGGCCCCGCCCCGCCGCCCCGCCCCGCCGCCCCGCGCCGCTCCGCACGCGCAAACACAGGCAGGACAGCAGCCTGCCGCGCGGAAATCTCAGCTGGAGCAGCAAACACACGAAAATAGGTACGAAGAGATGTTTTAGCCGTTTAATTCCAATTCAGATGAGTTGCTGATCGTTATAGTGTGCTCCGCGTCAAGTGGTCCAATAAATGTTGAACTGTTTCGTCCGGAACAGACGAAGTTTCGTCGGAGTTTCACGGTAACTTCTTCACCACCGGCAAAAGCTTGGGTCGTTGTTGTTTATTCGGTTTGTGTTGCAGTTTCAAATGGAAACTGGTGTTCAGGTGTTCTTCGGCGACAGGTGATGGTTTGACCGTCGAAGTCATGTACGCATTTCCTGGTGGCTGAGTTATGTCCCGTTCCAGGGTCACCGGTGTCTCCCCGCGACCGGGCCTCGTCAGACCCTTAAGTTTCCAGTAGCATCCTATCACATCAGTAACACATCACTGAACGTCCCGTGAAAACGTGGTAAGAGTGTGTGTTGTGTCCTGACCGGAGCAGACACACGACACACACGTACGATAAGTTTGCCTGTTTAAACACAGCATGTACCGAGCTACTAAACACAGGAGGAACAATGATTCGATCAGGTTTGTATAAGATATTCCATAGTACTTGTATACACATCTGTTAATTCTATTTTATAAGATCTTTCGACTGTACAAATATAAAAGCACAAATACCTCCAAAAAATTCAACTAGAATAAATGAATTAACTTACTTGAGTAAGAAATCAGCTGATATAAAGGTTGAAAAACAGGTAAACACTTCTCATTTGAATAAATTAAGTCTTTACATGATATTAGGCTGTTTTACATCTTCTTACATCCACTGTCATAAACCACTGCTCAGTGTTTAACCCAGATAGATTTTATTATTATTATAAACAAACGACCAAACATCATACATCAAAATGATACCAATGTCTCCATAACTGAGACTACTGACAATACTTGACACTGAGACCATTAAGAAAGAATGTTAACTGGCAGGATACTCCAGGTGTGTGTTTTGCTTTCACTTACTTTTTCATAAATATGTCTGTTACTTACACCTGGCCTCTTTCACTTAATCTGCTTTGATTGCAACATTAAATTGTTAAATTAAATGATTACATTGCATTATAACATTACTTACTGGGACTGGGACGGCTGCTTAATGGACAATTAACTGGTTAACTGTTCATATTTACTGAAGATTAAGCCACAATACCTAACTTCTTTCAAATATTTTTAGCTTTCCCAGACGCACTGAACTGTCATGTTCATGAGCTTTAAACTAATGATAGAATTTTTATAATTTCTCCCTGGAATTGCCTTTTTTATATTGTAATTTCATCATGACTAATGGTGCATAGTGGGCTGAGCCTCATGCCACCACTAGACTGATTCATTTTGTAGCTTTCAAAAATACAAAAAAAAATTCTAATAGTAACTGCATTTTCTCCCACCTACCTTATGTTAGTCATGTCAGAGTCGGCAAGCCGAAGTTCCTCAGTCTCCTCCATCTCTCTGCTGGAGATCAAGACTGAGACTCATCTGGTCCTCCAGGCCTTCCTCCACCGGGCTCTTTCCACCCCCCTGAAAGAGAGGCCTGGTAGGGTAGGAGGTGCCTACAAAGATCACAACAAGCACTGGTAAGGTAACCCGCCATTTAGAAATTTAACCATGATATTGAGCTGGTGCATGCGTATTTCCTGTGCTAATGTCCAAAATAGATTAAATATTATTTGTTGCCTGAGCAGAAATTTAGTATTAGATCAAATGTAAATCTAAAACAATTTTAGTGTGCCCTTTGTATTTCTTGAAACACCCTTTCCTTAAATGTGTCACAGTCCTTATTGTATGTTGTCACTTAATAGATAGAAAGAATTTCACTCTTTTAAAGTTGACTATGACTTGACTGTGAACATTGACGAGTAAGTGATTGTAAATTAGTTGTTGAATCACTGCATCCCTCTTACACCGCCATATTTTGATGGTTTTTCCTGCTAGTGCCAAAGTGCGGCCTAAAGCAAAGGATGGGTGGGATTCTCAGGCTGAAGGTGTCAGTTCAGAGGATGAAAGGAAGACTGGCTTGAAGAGCTTCATAAAGCAACTGCCTCGTCCCAACACACTACGCCGGGCTTCCAAAGACCCTAAAGGCACAATGGAAAAAGAGGGCAGGACAAAACCTCCACACCTCAGAGACCAAATCGAAGTGAGGAAGTATTTATCTTTTAACAGCTGCATCTTAACAAAAACAAAGTGGTGATTTACTTGTTACGATAACCTGGAGCTGCTGTCAGCAACAGTACAGCCAACTGAGGTAAATTGAGCAACTGTAATTAGTAGATTCACATGAACAAATTCCAGGTTGTTGGGTGTGGACACTCGACAAAGAACTAACCTTTTTAATAGTGCTGAGTTTTAAAGACTTGCTCTTCACTGTGGAGTTCAAAGTTGAAACTTGATCAGAGTCAGCTGATACATAAGAGTAGATAAGAGTAACGTGCCAGATTAGTTGTAATCCGAGCCTGACATACAGTAAATGGGAGGCTGTTCAGCTCTAAACAGGTTGCAGTGAGTGTCCCACTCCAGCTACCCTCAACACTTTGAACGCATACAGAAATGACTTTTTAACATCAAATTCTAATCTGAAAAAAGAAAAGTGACTATTGTATTTAGAACCATAGTCACATGTCATATTTATTTTTTAAATAATGAACTCAATGACAACACATTATTATTATTACATTTATGTAGCTCTGGTTAAGGCATCTACCTTTGCTGGATGATATAGTGATACACAGTATTGTTGACATTTTAGGAATAAGATGCGTCACATTAAAATGACTGTCTCATCAGATTACGACTAGTTTAATAAGGTCATATTGCAGGTGGAAGCTGATCACAACACAGCTGCATCAGTATCACCACAAAAACCTGTTCCCACAGGATGATGTTATTTCCCCCTCCTCTGCATCTGAAGACGAAGACGGTGAGAAGAAACAGCAAAAGAAGCTGAACCAAAAGAAGTTCCGAAAAAAACTCTCTAAGATCTTCAAGCTAAGGTTAGAGAAAGAGAAGAACAAAGATGGACGTGGATCTTCTCCTCAGAAGCCTAGCACATTGGCAGTCTCCAAAAAAGCAGAACCTGCACCATCCAAACTTTCTCCTAGTAAGCACCACTACACTACAAAGTCATTGGTATGATAAATACTAATTGTCACTGCTTCAGATCTGCACATTGTTCCTGTGTCTAAACGTAAGTAAAGTAGAGAGGGGCACAGGTTGAATGTTTTAATAAAAATGTACTGTATGGTGTTTAAATAATTGTACAGACCACCCTCCTGAGTTCTACAATGATGTGGCTGAGAAGCTGGAAAAAATTGCCCAGAAGTCCACCTCCATAAAGAAGAATGTCACAGTTCAACCTCCAGCTCAGCCAGGTAGTCTCTCTCTCTCTCTCTCTCTCGCTCTCTCTCGCTCTCTCTCTCGCTCTCTCTCTCTGTCTCTCTCTCTCTCTCGCTCTTTCTCTCTCTCTCTCTCTCTCTCTCTCTCTCTCTCTCTCTCTCTCTGTCTCTTTCTCTGTCTCTGTCTCTGTCTCTGTCTCTGTCTCTGTCTCACACTCTCACTCACACTCACACACACCTTCCAGTAGATCTAGCACATACAAGTCAGGCTGCATTTATGGGTGGAGGAAAAGAGAATCACCATTGTCTCGAGCACACAGCAGGAGATTGTTTTACTACGTAGAGTGTCTTTGTAGATAGTGCAGGGGGCAAGAACACACTTTGTATTGCGTCTATAGACATTTGAGGGGCAGCACCTTTGAGCCAATATCCAAACGGAACCATTTGTTTTGCAATTCTCAATGTTACCTGTGTCCACTGGCTGATATCACTCAATCTGAAGCCCAAGGTGTGAGGTGTAGAGTTACACACTTTAATTGACTGTAAAATAGTTTCTTTCCTTCAGCAGTGTTCAATAAAGAGGCAGTGGTGCAGCAGCTGGTTCAGGTGCTCTCTCTGGAAGGAGATTCTATCAACACTAAGGTAGGCAGTGCATTACTAATTATCTTTGTGTTTAGAGCAAGTGTCTCCAACATTTTTTCTCATTGCTCATTCAACCCGAATAATCTTGCTTGGCCTGGACCTTTACAGAATATCCACAACTCACATTTTCATTAAAATGTCACAAAAATATGTGGTTCACCTGCGAATACATTTCCTATGTCTGTCTGTATTTCTTTGTGGTGTATCTCACACTATTTTGTTAAAACGATGCAATCACAAATACACAGAGCTAACTTATCATGTGATGTGTATTCAGTTTGTTTCCACACACACGCTGGCTCCAGTGCAGCACACACGGATTTTTTAATTATTATTATTTATTAACAGTGTACAGCTGATTAAGCAAACAACACAATCTATTTTTTTAATTGCAGGTGACCACAGCGCTATTTTCATTTGTCCCGACACAGATTCAGAAACAGAGTGTGATATTAAATTATTTTGTGAAGTTTTTCATGTGTGTGCTGCATCTAGAAAGTCATATGCTGTCAGTTCAATCTTTTCATTATTGTTCTCCATGATGTTGAAAGACAAAGTAGCTTTTACCTTTATCTATGTTCATCTGTGTGCACATGTACAGTTGCAATAAATACTGAATATTTCTATTGCACAAATCTTTGCAGATTGAGTCTGACCCCTTCCTGCGCAACAGCTTGACTCGTCTTTCTTACGCGTCATTCGCCAAGCTTCTGGATGCTTTTGGCAGCAGTCAGGTGTCTGAAGCACCAACTGTGGCACCAACGGCTAGTGCAACACTGCAACGCATGGCTGTCACCATGGAGGTGTCACGACGGATAGTGACAGCAACAGGAACCCAGCGCATGCAAGGCTATGCGGAGTGCTACATGGAGACCTTTGTGCCCTGGGTCAAGAGCCGTGGAGGATGGGTGAGTGATGTAATAAAGAGATGGAAATATCCTCAAGCTTTGTGCAAACTGCTAATTGTAATGCACTAACTAAAACTATTTTTATCAGCTGAAAACCACTGTGTAAATGCATTCGCCATTTAAATATAGTAGAAGTGGCTCTGTGTTTTATTCTGCATATGGAAACTGTCTGAATGTAGACTTCACAGTAGATCTTTAAGATCTCCGCTCTTGGAGGTCTTCAGAAAATAACACAACACATTCAGTGGCGTTGGCATTCACTGTAACAGACCATGCAAAACCGAATCAAATAAAAGATGTCTGATGTGGAGACAGCTGGTCAACAGTGTACTGCTCATGTCTTAAATCATTTAACTGTGACCTTTAATCTTTCAAAAGAAAGACACAGATATGGCAAAATGCCATTGAAGCAGATAATGAACTTGAATCTTTTGCACCTACAGTATGTTGATTTTATCTTAAACATGACCGTTTCTTATGTTTGCAGGAAAATCTTCAGGTAGATATAAAGGATACTGCAGAGTGTGACTGACTTCCCAAAGCGAAGATAAATGGACCATATCCTACTCAGACTCAGCTGGCCTATAACTAAAGCACATTCCTGAATCCTCTGTGATATGTGATCTCTGTGATCAGACAGTATTCTCAGCTGTGTTTACATGCTCAGTATAAGATGAAGAAGAATTATAGATTGTTTTATTGAAACACCAATCAGTGTGAAAATGACAACAAATTGTATTTGTCTTTGAGTTTTGCTTGTTTACATTTGGTTTACCTTTGGATGAATGATCATCCAACAGTTTACAACTTGCTATAGTTGCAGGCTGTCTGGCTTTAAAAAATTGAGTATCTGTTTATTTAAAGCACACAAGAAACAATATCTAGGAATGAAAAGGGGGGCAGAAACATTCATGCTGTGGTTGGGGCAAAGCAACTTGTTATACATTATACAATTAATGTATGAATTGGGGGAACTGAGCCTTTAATAGAAGCAGGCTTCATTTCTGTTGCACTTGCACTGCACTGGGAACTAATGAATTCAGTGTTGCGCAACAATGAACAAGACATTGTTTACACTGGATTGTACACATGATATATTATGTGGTACAACACCTGAAATCTCTGAGTGACTGCAGCTGGATGTGTGCGTTTATTATTATTGTGGGGTTATTTATTACAATAGAAGTTTGAGAAACCAGACAGTTAGGTCAGCACTGTATGTTTATATCTGTTTATTTGAAGGATGTGCACCAAGATACATACATGACTCATATGCTGTACACAGGATATACAAACAAGTGTATATTTCAGTAGTATGTATGTCTTGAAAACAATGTGTATTTTTCTTTGAAATATGATTTTTCTATTTAAATTTTTTTATATATATAAAAGAATCTTCAAAAATTACTGTTGTCTGATGTGAGTTTTTCTTTAAACTGCCTTGAGATTAATTATCTTGGCCCTATATCAATATCAGACTAAATCTATAGCAGCATAACAAAGGTGGTTCAGAGACACCTGAGCAAATTCTAAAAACTCAGCCAGCCATTCGGTGTTACAAGTGCTCTCGTTAGAGCAGAAAATGGTTTTGACAGGATGAGGTTTGGCTTATGGTCCCAGCTACAGCACTCTGTTTGGCTTGCTGGGCCTGATAGGCATTCCTGAATCACAGGAAATGGCAGTGGTGGGCATTGAAGCCATACACTGCTACCTTAGGGGCTCCACAAGCCGCAGCGCTCA
>JAUMHJ010000027.1:828029-838049 GCA_032361105.1 Microctenopoma lineatum
TAATGAGAGCGGCTGTATTCGTGGCAAAACAATTTCCCTCTGGGATTAATAAAGTGTTTTGAATCTTGAATCTTGAATCCCTGGGAATGAACTCTGCTCTCTACTTCTTCAATGTAGAGACTGGCCACAATAGGGGACACAGGGGACCTATGGCTCAGACATGTTTTTGTCTGTAAAAACTGTCATTATATTTGAAAAAAGTGGTAGTGAGGCACAGGTTCAAGAGGGTATATATATTGTCCGGGCTAAAGCTGGTTCTGTCAGGGAGTGAGCTGTCTTGTAGCAGGCGTTTTCTGGCGGTCTGGACTGCTTTAGTTGTGGGGATGCAGATGAAGAGAGAGGTGACATCATATGAAACCATAGTTTAATTGGTGTCCATTTTGAGGTTTTTGACCTTGTTGACACAGTCCTGTGAGTTGTTGACGTGATGAATAGAGTTTCCAACCAAAGGGGCTAGAATGCTGGCCAAGTGCTTGGCAATATTGTAAGTGACCAAATTGATGCTGCTTACGATGGGTCTGAGTGGTGTTCCTTCCTTGTGAATTTTCGGCAGTCCGTAGATGCATGGTGTAGCTTCACCAGGGTACAGGCGGTAGTATAGGGGTCGGTTCATAACTTTGTCCTTCTCCATTTGTTGTAAACAGTCAATGACCTTCTTCCTATAGCTGCTGGTAGGTTCCTTCTTAAGAGCCTCATGTGTTGTAGTGTCACTCAAAAGGCTAGTCACCTTGTGGTGGTAGTCTTCTTTGCTCAGGACAACTGTGCACCTCCCTTTGTCAGCTGGCAAGCTGGAGTCCTTTCTGACAGAGTTCGCCACCTTCCTTAACTGGATGGTGAGGTTGAGAGGGTTTTTTTTTGCGCTGGACCGGGTGGCTGTGACCTTCAGTCTGAGTTGTAGCTGCTGTTGCCTCTGTTATTCTGTTGTCCCTGATTGTGGACTCTGTAACTGTGATGAGTTCTACCGCTGGTATCTGTTCAGGTGCCATGGCAAAATAAAGTCCTTTTGGCCAGGACGCTTATTTTCCTTTCCCTGAGAAGCTGGTGTTGTGTCTTTTGTAAAATCTCGTCTGCTCTTTGACCTTTCACCGTAGAGGGACACACAGGGTTTATAAACCTGCTACTCACACAAGTCAGTCAGACTTGAGAAGTCCTTTGGAATGGAAGGGTGAAACGGCCAGAAGTCCAGTTGCTTTGAATAAAACCTTTTTGGAGATAACCATGACCTGGATGACTGAGAACCTTCACAGATATTTAACAGTTTGCCTTATCATTCCAGTGACTGTGGAAGTAGCTATAGCTGTGACAAAAACTCACCTCAGTCCATTCACCAGTGCATGGGTCTGTGTCAGGGGAGCAGCAGGATGAGGGTAATGTTCCATTCAGCACATCATACCAGTCTTTTTTATTAGTTACTCCGCAGCACTTGAACTGTGAGAAGGAAAACAGAGAAATATCTTACAGTGAGGTTCTCAGTGTGATTCATGCAGTCCAGTCAGTTAAGTATGCATGAGCACATTAATGGAGTAAGCCCACACTACATAAGTTGAAGATAAACACTGTTTCTATTTAAGGATTTATTGTAGCACTTTGTTTGAAGGATATTCATTTAATAAAGTGAGGCATGTCCAGGTATAGCACAACATAGGCAGACATACACTGCTAAGAGTACTCACCATTTTCTGGACATTGTCCCAGGATTCTTTCATTCCAGATTCTGAGTTATAATTCTTCATTGCTTCCTTTAGTGCATTTTGTGCTTTGGAATCCAACTGAATCCAAAAAGAAAGAAAGGATGAAAGAGTGTGACGCACTACAGTACCTGTGCTTTAAAGGGTGACGTCAGGACTGGAAATGGTCTGACTTGAAATGGAACATAGATATTCCACAAAATGCTGTTCATTGACAATTGTTCATTAATATTATCTTCACAGACATACAGTAACCTAGACCTGACAAATAGTTTGGCATAAAGATGGCAGAGGGAAGCGAATTGAAAATGATAAAAAAAAAACAAACTTCATGGTCTTCTTCAGCTACAGACAGAAAAATGGTTTTGTTGTGCAGGTGGTTATGTATCTGGCAACATGTCAAACTCATCAAACTCAACGGCACCACACATATCCAAACATCACTTCTGCTAGGAACAGCCGTACACTGGTAATCAGACCAGGCCAAAGCCACAGCAAATGTCCTTGGTGTTTTTAAAGCAGCAGATATCACATATTATCACACACATTTTATCTATAACATCATGCCAAAACATTAGAAACAAATAAAAGTCGCTGTTGTAAAAACGATAACCATAAGCCTTCTAGATGGTAAGCTCACCTTGTCTTGGTCGATGTGTATAACCAACACTAGAATCACCTCTGTTAGGACCAGGAGCAAAAGGATCACAAAGAACTGCAAAAGATAGAAAAGCAGTTGGACACTGATGTTACTGTGTATACATCAGGAAGCTGCGCAGATATGAGAGATGTGACTGCTTTAAAACTGAAGCTGATTTTAACTTCTTCTGTTACAGTATGTGAACCGCTCACCGTGAACAACAGGTAGCGCTGCTCCTTAAGGGCTCCAAGACAACCCAGGAAGCCGGTCACCATGGTAATACCACCAGCGACTAGCAGCAGATTGGCAGCTGAGAGGGACGGAAAGGACAGAGGGAGAGAGGAAAACTCTGTCTGTTTGAAGGACAGCCAGACTCCAACGCCAAACAAGCCGCATCCTCCTAGCTTTTCAGGAAATGAAACGTTGTATCAGACAAAATGCAGCATTAATCACAATGCATTGTTCTGAAAAGTGGAGAAACCAAACATAAGGGTCAGTGCTGAATGATAAAAATATCAGAGAAACACATGTAAAGTAGAATAAAACCACAGAGAAATCTCCTTCGTCAGTTGTAACTCATATGATGTATGAATAAGTGCACATACTAACCCAGAAGATGAGGTTAAAAACAAACATCAAATATTTGACACAGCATAAACACCTCCCCATCGCTGACATCCTGCAGAGGAAAGAGACAGAAGAAACAGAGAGCAGTGTTAAAACACTGCTTCATGCCAGAAACCTAATGTTTATTTGTTTTCACCTGTGAAGATTATTTAAGTATCCTCCATGGAAATGGGCACTTTGGTCTTTGTCCATTCCACAGGTGACTAAGACGTGTGTTTGGGGCCATGGTCCTGTTTAAACACTCAGCTATGTCCCGATTTCATTTAGCTTATTTATTATTTATTTAGGTTTAAGGGATTAAGGTTATGTTGTAGAAATCTGAGGTAGTCCTCTTCCTTCTTAAATTCATATTTTGCAGTTCCACAGGAACCACCACCTGTGAAATCACCTGTAATTTTCTTACTTTGATTTAAGAGGAGCAACACACACACACACACGTTTGATTTGCCTATCAGTGTCCCTGCAGGAAAATCCCTTCACAGTGATTGTGGACGAGATGGAATTCATTACGAACACATTATATGCAGAGCTGTCTGCAGTGATGCACTGTGTCTAGCTGTGAAAACATATTCTGAGCATGCAGGTGTACATTTATGTACATGATCATGCAGATATGATTTGTCTCAGACTGAGTGGCCCTTACAACAACTACAGACCCACACAGGAAGTCAAACTGCTGACAGGAAGGAAGCTCCCTCCCCTCCCCAGTGAACCTTATTATGTTGCTTAAGTCATTTCCCATGACCACAGCAAATCTGTGACTCTTTTTACCAACAAAGAACAACAGCTCTGAAGGCGCCGTGCATAAAAAACCGCAAGGAAGAGGCCCTGAGGTTAAGATAAAATTGACGTTAATTAATGATGTATCCAGTTGTACTTCAATATCTGTGGATACTCCTGGTCATATAACAGCAGTTCTGTGTTTTCCTGAACAGAAAAATCTGTTTGACTTCCTGATCAGTAGTGATAAGGAGAGGTTGTTTACAGTATTGTACAGTTCCCTGCGGGATGCAGATATGAACTATTCTGGTCAAATGAGAGCTGAGAGTTTCTTGTGCTAGAAAATTCATAATATTACAACATGTCAGTGAACGGTTTACCACCACACAGAGTTGTTGAGCTTTGCACCTGCATGTTTTCACTGTGCACTTACTGGTCCTACCAACCTGCCTTGTTTGTTTCTGGTTGCTGCTCTCTCCTCTCACCTTGATGATGACGCCCACCATGAGCCTGGTTTCCTCTCCACTGTTGCCCTGTGCTGCTTAGAGCAGCTTTGCCGGGGTTTGTTTACGGTCTTTACCTTACAGTGTAAAACAACTTGAGATGACTTTTGTTGTGATGTGGCACAATATAAATAAACTGTGTTGAATTAAACTGAAATATCAATTGTCAAAGGAAGAGGGGTGTTTTGGGGAAGGTTGGGTGGGGTTGAAATGCCAAATCTGTAATTTTTTTGCCCTCTGTGCAGTTACTCACTTGATCATCTGTGTGGTAAACCTGTAAATACCTCCTGATTTCTGCAACATATGTTAACTAACTAATATCATGTTACTGTTGCTATGGTAATTATTAATAGCCCATCACATTTGTATTTAATAACAGTTTAAAGCTGAACTTATTTACAAAAGTATCAACTCCTTCATTGGGTGTTTTCCATAGCTTTATAGGTCAAGTGGAAAATGATTTAGAAAATAAATGTAAATGTGCAAAAAACTGAATGTATGGTATGAGATGAGATGAAGAGGCACATCTGTACCAAAGTTTACAATCCGGTAAATCAGGCTGAACAGTTGTGTTCCATGTTAGACTTCACCAGTTCATGAATGTAAACTAAACATATACACACATTATTAACATGGAACATCAGTTAAGTGGAGTTAATCGTTTGCAGATGTGGTATCTGTGCAGTTACAGCTGAAATAAGAAGAATGGATTTTACCTGAAACTAAGGTTTAGTCCTGCTTCAGCTTTGGTCTTGGGAACACTGCCCGCCAGATCTTTCCGTAGTTTTCCTTTTCAGATTCTCTTCCTCTCTGTTGTTCTGCACTGTTCCACTGTCTCACTCTGTGCTGCAGTTTACCCCCTAACTCTGAACTTTACACTGGATTTGTGTGATTTTCCATTTGAGAGTTTTGTCCCGTTTTGTTAGCAGAGCCGTGTCTTTCTTCCCCCCGTCTGTCTCTCTCTTTAATTATTTCCAGATGTGTGTGTGCTGTTGCCCTTCCCTCTCTGAGTCCTCCCCTTCCCATTTTTTCCTGTCACTTGACCCTCCTCCAGCCTGCAGCTTCTAAATCTGAGCTTAGTTCATTTATCCCACTTTTTTCTTTGTTGTACTTTGTTTTATGTAGGCAAACTGTATTCAGACTGACTGACGCCAGCATTATATTTTCTGAACAAATGGTGCATTCATGTCACATTACTCATGTCGGTTTACCAGAGCACACTGTCTTGCTTCAGAGTTTAAATGGTTCAAGCTTCTCCCTGCTTCTCTGCTTCAACATGATCTCCAGCTGGCAGAGATTAAAACATTCATAATGACCACAGAGAAGTATCTAGAGTTAGAGAATGATGTCATTGCCCAGCAGTGCAGAGGTACTTTTGAAAACATCAGAACACATCTATAAGTGGTTTCAAACATGTTACATGTACCCTTCTGTTGCTGGATGGGAACCAGCAACATAAGGGTACGTGCTTGAGAGTGCTTGCTCACGTGGGACTGTTGGGTTTTCTCTGTATATATTGATATATTGTGTAAGGTCTTAAACCTTACACTGTAAAGTGCCTTGAGATAACTTTTGTTGTAAAATGGCGCTTTATAAATAAAGTTGAATTGAATTGAATTGAACCTGCCAGCTTGACAGCTCGACAGCACAGGGTTCTTTTCTATGTTTCTGTTGTTTCATTTGTAAAAGCACACTGACATGTAGCAGGGCCTCTGCACTAGTGTTGTGGTCAAGACCGCCTAAGAGGAGATCTAGGACCAGCAGCCACAAGGTGAAATCACACAACTCCAAGGTCAAGGACACCTTTCATTCTACATTCAGAAATTGTAGAATTGGCAAGTTCAGACTTCATCACCATCAAGCTGGTGTGTGATGTATAAAAAGTTGTCTTTTTTCTTACCCATTTTCTAGAAAGGACCACGTTGGAGGTCTTTTTTCTCATTAATCTCTCATTAAACATGTCCAGTTGCTTTGGATAAAAACTTTTTGAGAAAACCTCCAACCTTCCCAGATATTTTGTCATTAATGTTTGTTTATTTTTAGTCTTGGTCTTGCCTTAGTGATTCTTGGTCTTGGTCTTGGTACCCTCAAGTCTCTGCAATGTCTCTGTCTTGGTTCAGGCAGTGACTCTACACTAACTCTAACACTAACACTACTCTGCACTGAGTACTGTGCTGATTCTTCCAAGGCCTTAAAATGTTGTGACACAAACACAACATCCACTGACGAAGAACAAAAGTCATACTTGCTTCTCTGTGTACAAGTATTTAGTTTTAACAGTATTTAGTTTTATTACATATATAAGTGGCAAAACGGTTCCCGGACACATTTATAGTAAATATTATTTCAGTGCCTTTTATGGTCAGTTTGATTAAAAGAAACCTTCCCAATGACATAATCAGTACATTCCTTTAAAGAAACCAGCCAGCTGCAGAGTAAGCATAACATGGAACAGAGACACTTTAATCACATATATTTTAATTGTTCATGCAGCTCATTACATCACAGCCCACAACTACAACAACACACTCATCATAATGAGCTGAGTAACAGTAGTGGTATTTACAGTGGTTCAGCTTGTCTCGCATTCAATTCTGTTTAGATTTTTCCAATATTTTGTATCTACGTGTCAGCAGGAGAACGAAATGGTGAGATTAAATGCAAACTGCAAATGGAACAATTTCTGAGGTAAGAATTCTGTCTAATATTGTATGTTACCACAAATGTACCTTTGCATTGCAGCTTTGTGACAAACATCTATAAAACAAAATAACCTAAGGTTCTATGAATTACAGGCAACAGTTAGAGAAGATATATACTATCTGGTCTTCCACCAAAAATAAACATAAATCTGCTGAGTCCTAATTTATGTTGTGTTATGTGATTTCATTTCACTTTTTATATGTAACAGCTCAGACTTTTATCCTTAGGTCTATAGAACAGAAAAAGGTGTTCAAGACAAAGTCTAGGTCGTACTTTAACTTATTTTGACCTTTCTCCTGTGTGATGAAATGTATATTTAAAAACAATAATTGTCACAATTCTAATAAGTAAAATTTTTAAATGGTGCATTTGTAAGTTACCTTTGCTGTCAAATTGTTTTCTTAGAGACCCACAGCATTCCTTGGATTGTCAGATCTATCCGTCTATAAAAAAGGTTTGTTCTTTCTTCAACTCTAATATATTTCACCATATTTTCCCCACTTATTCCTGGACATGGTCACTGTGTGGCTCTGTCAGGTGAAAGTTTGTGTGTGTGGGTGTGAGTCTATCGCATATCATGCGGGATTCACACAGGGAGAAATGCCCAAATAAATAAC
Source organism: Microctenopoma lineatum (assembly GCA_032361105.1). NCBI lineage: Eukaryota > Metazoa > Chordata > Actinopteri > Anabantiformes > Anabantidae > Microctenopoma > Microctenopoma lineatum. Next base: position 835,528 of record JAUMHJ010000027.1, read on the forward strand.
TACACTCAAAATCCTGTGATGTCTTCAAGAAGCTTTTTTTAAGGCCTAAAACAGCATCCTTTCCAGTGATTGGCGCTCAGCTAGTTCACCTATGCCTCTTTCATAAAGAGAACAAAACATGTATGTGCAGAACACACAAACAAACTGTAACAGTACCAATTGTTCCATCTCTTGTTCATGTTCTCACCCCCAATATATTTTAGGGAATACAAATGTTTTTATTTTGTCATACCAAACCAGTCAGTGAGGCATCACTGACTCTGGTCACTGTACGTGTCAGTTTGTGCTTGTGGGATGAAGGAGTACTCCGCTTTGTGATGCATAATCAGCTTGTTGTTAACGAAGTAAAAACTGTCTGAGCGGGTCTCAAATGGGTTGGTGATCATTTCCTCGACTAAACAGAAAAAGAGAGAAACGAGATGAGCAGGAGTACAGCATTATTGTTCACATTCAAGGATCATAGAGTCAAACAAATCTCTCCCCACTGCTAAATATCATTCAAAAGTCAAAATCCTGGTGCCCTCTAGTGGCTAAGTTTGGTGAAGCATTAGGTACCTGCCTACACCAGTGAGTCTTTTTAGAAAAATGTCATATTCAGCTCATATTAATGCGGAGATGCTCTGTGGGTGTGGGTGTGTTTGTCCAGTGTGGTTAAAGAACCTAAAATAGTCAATACTGCATTTAACCATACCTATCTCTGGTTTCAGGTCAGGCAAGCAGTAGATGTGCTCGCAGGTGTTCCTGCTGTGTGGGATGCAGAAGCCAATCTCAAAGTCAAAGGTTTTGAGCAGGAGGTCTCTGAAAAAGTGCCTCTCAATTAGACGGAAGCGACTCAGTGCCTTGCTGCCTACCGTGAACTCCAAGCTGAGAGACAGGTGGAGACAAGTGAACACTTGTATTAAACTGACACAGCTCTAAACATACAGTATGTATGTCCAAAGAGCACAACAAAATACACCTTACTCTGAGCTCCTCTCCTCCTTTATCCACTCTGTCCACTATCATCACATCATTGATTGTTATTAACTTGTTTCTTCTCTCTCCACTTGTTGTGCTTCGTGCTGTCTGTCTCTCTCTCTCTCTCTCTCTCTCTCTCTCTCTCAGGTATCCTTGACCTTGGAGCTGTGGTTGCTGCTCCTGCCAACCTGCCGGTGCTTCGTCTGCTGCTCCTTGTTGTTGTTGTGATCTTTGTTACCTGCTGTTCTTTTCTCTCCCCTCTGTCCTCTAACCCCAACTGGTCGAGGCAGATGGCCGCCCACCCTGAGTCTGGTTCTGCTGGAGGTTTCTTTCTTTTTTCCTCTCCACTGTCGCCTAGTGCTTTCTTAATAATATTCTGTATATATTTTGTGTAAGGTCTTAAATCCTACACTATGAAGTGCCTTAAGATAATGTATGTTGTGATTTGGTGCTATACAAATAACGTTGAATTGAATTTCTCCACAAGGTTTGGAGATTGAATTGTTTCGATTTGTGTCAGTAGAGTTAAAACAAAGGCTGGATGTGGACATGATTAACTTTAGGTTGCACACACAAACGTGTAATGATTATGATCTGAAACAGCTATTTACAGTCTCTGACAGTTACAGGACTGACATACTAATTGGATCATTATTTCAAAAACCACATTTGCTAAGTACTGTCTCTACAGACATTAAGTCTGGATTTTAGACCAATGCCTTGAATGAACTTTTCTGGATTGATCTGGATCAAACTCTAAACTTCAAAGCCTCATTTGTGAACCTGATGATGGTGAACAGGGCTCATCGTGACTGGGATACTATGTCCAATAAAATGTGTCCAAGAGTCATTGAACCAACATGATGTGTCTGATGTCTTGTTCTCTGAGATTCTGTGACTTACGTCGCTCCAATCTCCCTGAGTGCCAGGAAAGCAGGGGAGAAGTGATACTGGATGAATCTGTTTATGTCAAGTTCAATAACGTCTTGAATTTCTGTAGAGAAGTAAAGAGAGAACAGTGCTAAAAAAAGGATGGTGATGAGGGTGCTCCATGAATATGAAATATAAATGAAAAGGTACAATTCAGTCCCACACTTTATTTGAAACGATAAACCAGCGTTTGGGGACTGCTGTAAGGTTTGAGACTCTGACTCGGGAAGCAGTACCTGTTGGACGGTGTTTTTTGATGTCAAGGATGACTGCTCCACTGCTCAGGTCTCTGATCTTGAAGCGGGAGAAGTTCACGTTGAAGATATTGTCCTCTGGTGAACACAGGTACTCTGCCACACATCCAAACAACAACAGTAGGAAATTCATCAGCACAGCATTGAATTCCCTCAATACGCTCTATGCCAGTTATCAACCTGTTTACATTAACAAGGGGAAAACAATATTGAATAATGGGAGACATGCAGAGATGCTTTGATTTTTCAGTAATTGTATTCAAGCATTCAGACAGAGTATCCATGAAACCAGATGAAACCAATCATTTAGGGAAACTTAATGCTTGTTTGAAAGACATAAAGGCCTGGATGTCCTGTAATGTTCTACTCCTTAACTCAGAC
>JAUMHJ010000027.1:839720-850894 GCA_032361105.1 Microctenopoma lineatum
AGGTAACTGAACCATCTCTTAGTTATGCTGCTATAGGTTTAGTCTGCTGGGGGACTTTCCTGGCACTCTGAGCTCCTCTCCTCCTTTTCTCTCTCTGTCTCCCTTTCTCTCTCTCTGTCTCTCTCTCAGGTATCCTCGACCTTGGAGCTGTAGTTACTGGTCCTAGCAACCTGCTCAGGGCCTTATCTGCTGCTCCTTGTTGTTGTTATAATCTATGTTCCCTCTATCTACGTGTTTTCCAGGTGAAATACATGCGTTCTGACAAACAGTTTCTTCTGTACTAAACAGACTCACCTTTAGTATAAGTGTTGAGTGACAGGACATGCTGTGGTGTTACTGGTTTACCCAGTCTCCCTTCAGTCACCACCTCTGCTTCAGTCAGTGTCGTTCCCCCGAACATAAACCCGTTCCAATCTCCTATGCATCCATCAAGCACCATGTCTTCATCTGTCTCCCCTCCTTCCTCCTGCTCTCTGTTGCTTTCCTCGAAAGGGGAGAATGAAGCCCTCTGTGTCTGGCGCTCGTCCGCACCATTTCTAATTGGAGTTTCTTCCTGGTTCTCCATCTGTCATGTCAACTCCTGTTTCTTTCAGGCAAATGTTTGGATTGAATCAGCGTTCTGTTTAGTTCTGTTTGCACACTGCAGCAAATGCACCTGTGAAGGACATAATCCACAGTGGAAGAGCTGGTGGTGTCTAAACTGATTATGTCGCTCTGGATTTGGCAATCTGAGTTAATCCCTAATTAAATCTAGATGCAAACTGTGATATCATGGGCACAACATATGTAAAAACCAAAGAAAGAAACAGCAATAATACATACATCCAGTTTTAGCCAGTTTTTACTGTTTAGCATTCACTTGTTACTCACTGCTGAATGAACCACCGAAGAATGTCGGGACAGACTTTTTAGTTTCCCCCAGATAAAGTCAAAAAGAAGAGAGTTAAGTGTTTTTATTATTAACCTGTAATACAATCATCTACTTTCCAAAGAACATGCAGCTGTAGAATAGATTAATCTGTAAGATTAAAGAAAAATACAGAAACAACTTCTTTGCAATGAAACTCAGAGGTTTTGCTGCAGAAGCATCATAAATAACAAAAATGCTGCTAATAGGTTTTGTCTTCACTGTCTCAGGCGTCCCAGTCCCACTTGTTCAAAAACCCCATCTCTTTTTCAGCATGTCATGCAAGGAAATATTTCTCACAGTCTCTGGTTGATCTCTGGCAGGTCAATACACAGTGGAGTCAAAGGAAACCTCACCTGCAGGATGACCTCTCTGATTCTAATATTACTGTTAATAAATAATTCAGTAGAAAGAAATGTGTGCACTACAAATCAACAATAAATAAAGCTGCTTTCCTCTCTGCCCTTTCCTGTTCCTACCACTCCCTGTTTCCACTATCCTACTCCATCTGTTTATCTGTCCCCTTTATCTGTCCAATCTGACATCAGATCCAATTCCTCCTCTTCCTCTTCTTCTTCTCCTTCTTCTAGTGTGTAGCCTCTCATTTGGCCCCATAGGGGAGCCAGTCTGCCGTCTGCTGTCACACCCACTGGCTGAATGATCTGGTCTCTGAGTAAGCCACAGGGAGAATGATACATAATTAGTTTGTCTTGGATCCTCTAAAGAGCATTTGGCGATACCATACTGTATTTACACACCCACCGTGAAAGTCTGTTGATCATGCCGATGAGGTGACGGGCCTCCTCCTCCTTCTCTTCCTCCGTCATGCCCTCCATCGGATCAGGCTGTTCCGCCTCCACCCGTCCAGTCACCAGGTTAATTCTGGCTTTGGCCTCCCTGTACTCTTCTGTGTCTGAATCGGAGTCGCCAGAGTACTGGGAGACATACTGGCTGTCTCCTGAATTCCTTCTGCCATTCAGAAGCCCCCTGGCTGCCAGGAGCCCGGCAGCATTGCCATAACCTGTATATTTGACGAAGCGACTGACTGTGAAAGGACACGGGATGCAACTGTTATTGCTTGATACTTGAAAACTCTATTATTTGTTAAGAGTATGTAAAATCTCTACAACTGTACCATTCTCTTTGCACAGCACAAACAGTAGCTCAGCAGCACAATGCTTCACATCTGTGTCAACATGAGTCATCAGACGAACCAGCTGGCCTCTGAGGGTGGTGTCCTGCTCAGGCCGGGTGCCAATATCCCTCAGAGGGGGTAAGATCTGAGCCAGAAATTGGGTCAGAATCATTCTTTTTGTCATCATCGTGTAAAGTTTTACAACATTTGGTGCAAAAAGGTGCAGATTAGAGACTTCTTCCCTGCTGGACTATTACTTTGTTAGGAGTCTAGCAGAAAATGTGTCCACAATGCTTTCTTGATTGTATTTATATGCTTCGTTATTTCATAGTAAATATCCAATTATCTCGAAAGTGTCACTTTTATACACTTTATTAATTATAAATTACATAGAAATACAAAATAACAGTAGCTTGTGCAGGAGATGGTTAAAGGCTGACAAAAAAATCTATTGCTTCAGGGTTACAGCATGATTCTGCTTTCTGGCTGGACCTGATCTTAACTGATTTTAGGAGGGATTCTTGGTCTTATTTTAGACTATTAACCACTTCTCAGGAAGTGTATGCTGGGATCATTCAGCAGAATTAAGTCAGTGTGACCTGCAGGAGACAGCTGAAGATTGAAACTTAAAATATTGTTGCACTCTTAAAAATTCTAAAATGAAAAGAAAAAATGACCTTTTGTCGTAAGTAGTGACGTGTCTCCCTGTGTACCCGAGAACTCTCAGTCAGCAGATTGAGTACAGGTGTCAGTTTCTCCTTCAGCCTCTGACCCTGCACACACAGGAAAACTGAGGTCATTTTGAATCCACATACCTGCTCATAATTTGCAGTGGGGGTTGACTGATGTGAGCGCAAGTCTAGGTACATTTTCCTCAGTCCTGTATGCAGTCAGATACCAGCTGGACTAGGTTCACATAGTTTGTGCTCCACTTCTTTGACATGTATTGTAACATGACACATGGTTTTAGCACGGAAAGTGTTACACATCACACTAGTGTGTCTGCGTCACCACGTATACACTCACCTTGTGTAGGCGCCTGTCCATAAACAACAGCAATGTGTGGACACAGTCCATATTGACCCCCTCCCACTTGTGAGACACCTGGTCCACATGGACAGACAGCAGGACGTCCAGGCACATCAGTGGTAGTGCTGACAGAATGTTTACTATATGTCTGCAAAAGAAGTCAGAACTTATCAAATCATATGTATGTTTTGTAAACTTCACCTCTTACCACCAGTTTATTAATGCAGTTGAGAGAAAGTGCCAGGATGGTGGCTCATTAATATAATTATTTAAATCTGAATGTATTGAGTAACCAGGTCACTTAAGTACATGTAAGCATGTGGAGCACAGCTGAGGCACTCAGCAACTAGTATGTTCTAACGGTCTTGTTATCAGCCTGTGACTGACTGTGTTCAGGTTTATTGTCGCGGTGCAAAAGGAATCTGAGACCAATCATTCACCTCCCTGAACTGCCTGAAACATTTGCTGAGTACTTTTGTTTAAAGTTATGAAACAGCAGTCTGACCCTTGGAGTTCCTCCTGAGTCTCTTCTCCATCACATGACATGAGCAGAGAGTGGCGCAGCACGGCCGCTAGGTGGCGGTACACAGCAGCTTCCTCCTGAAAAAGATTGCTTTTAACTGCCTGATAATGTGGTGATGGGATCAGGTCATCATAGCAGGAGTTTGAAAGAAACACACTTATAACAGAAACCATTCATCATCTGCTGAAAGTCTTAACCAAGCTGCATTATGGGAAGTGTTGAATGCTGATTTTGATCAACCCACCAAAAAATACATTCCAGTTGCCATGAGTTTTGTGTGATTCGACAGTGACGTCACTATTTTGTACCCTATCAAGTGGTGCGAGTGACATCAATATAGTTCAGTGTGTAGAGCAGTCATCTTCTAACCCACTGTTTCTCAGTCCCTTAGTCCCCCTTATTATTATTATTAATTAGCCTTTGTGAGTAATACATAATTCATTAATTTAGATGATTTCATTGATTTTGTAATTTCCTATTAAAACAGAATGGCTAAAAAGTAAACAAGGGTGAAATGGAGATAAAGGAAATAAAAACTAGGTGTTAAATTAGACAAAACTCTGCCTATATTTAACTTTTGTGATTTAAATATGGTCCTACAGTGTTTTCATTTGTTGTCTAGATGCGGTTGGTGAATGTCACAACTCTAGACGGGATCTCTCTGGTAGAATAAATGTTTTTTTAACAAAAGAAAGTAATAAATGCACTCTTAGAAGTACTTTTTCCTTTCTAAAACATACTCAAGTAAATGTAACGGTACTACCCACCTACGATCATAATTAATGTAAAAGAATAACTGACAAGCTGTCACATTACTACCCTAATCAAGTAAATGAAAAAGCTGGCCTTTCTTTGAGCGCTTCCTGACTCATATGCTGACTCTCTCTTCTCTGTCATACTGCTCCTAAGTGTTGTTTGATTAGCTGGAATTATTAAACACACAACATTCTGATCGGATAGAGACAGGGAGTCTGATTATGGATTCGTAATCCATTCTGACATTTACATGACATTTATGCAGGATATTCTCTCCCTGTACTTTCCAAATTATCCCCAGCTCTTAAAGTTATAGACCACAGATGCACCTAAAGCAAACACATATGATACTATAATGACTGCATTTTTCACTCACATAAATCTGTCTAAATGGTGTGTGTTTCTTTTGTGTCTTTGATTCGGCTGAGGATGTGGTGTGATACAGGAGGCTGTGGTGAGTTTGGCTAGAATAGATCAGTGGATTTTAAGTTTATGCATCTTCACCTCATCTGGCTCCCGTCTACTGCACATGTGAGTAATGTTGAAGAGTGTTTTCAGGATCTCGATGACCACCTGGGACATCTCTTTGGTGATGGGTGAAGATGTGTGGTCGCTAAGCACCTCATCACCTTCACCAAAGGTCACAGCGAGGCATTGTTCGAGGGCTTCAGTGAGCACGGACACTCCACATTTCTGACAAGATTAAAAACACAGCTGACACTGAGAAAACGTTTTAATCTTTGTTTTTCATGAGAAGCTACCAACACAGTTCAGTGCATGATTACAGTAGAGTGTTTTACCTGCTGGAGCTGCAGCCTGAGTTCAGGCCTCAGAGCCGTCAGTAAGAAGAGCAGTCTCAACTTGTAAAACTGGCTGCTGTTAGGCGCCTTGCTCAAGATGCCCTGCTTCAGATCCCACCACAAACCATCCAGGAGCCTTTCAAAAAATAGAAACCAAGTGAGTCCATAGGGAAACCCTAAAATTATTTATATATGACTAGATAGTTAAAGACTTGCTGAGCTGGTTGGCACAGAATCCCTCACTCATCCTAATACGAGGAGCACAGCCAGTTAGTATCATTAAATGATTATTATTAGCTAGATTATGTCATCCCATGTCAGACTGCTCACAAAACACCTGACTGGTTCTCCCCAAATAAGGGCTGAAAGCGCTTTGAAGATTATTAGTTTGACATCGTTCTTTAGAACTGACGCCTAAAAGCAAATATTGAGGTGACTGTCTCATCACATTCTGATCATTCACATCTGACACAAACATCCACATGGACTCATAGATGGACTGATTAGAAGAAAGTGATAGTTGACATGTAAAGTGCAACTTGACTAGTTGGTGGAGGAACACAACCACGAGGAAGGTTTCTTTTGTTTTTTTAGACAGCATGACAGAATAAAGAATAAATGTGTTTGTTTTTAGAGGATAATAGGACGCTTCTAGCATCAGCTGTATGGGTATTATACCAGAAATGGAAAAAAGAAAAGGAAAGCCATTTTTACTCTGATTGCTAAATCACCTGAGTGCGCTGGCCCTCTCCTGTGCTTTAGGGCTGTTGTAGATGACATTACACAGGATTTTCAAGGCCTCCTTCCTACACACCTCCGCGTCTTCCTCCTTCTCTTCCTCTTCACTGTTCTCGTCATGGGAGTCTTTTTTCCCACGGGTAAGCACGACATGACCTTCTGCACATTTCCACTCATTGCAGTGATCCACAGTTGCCTCCACTGACCTAACAGATGATGGTGTAGCAGCTGCCTCACAGCAGCTCGCTGCTCCTCTGTCAGTGTGACTCTGTGCTCTGGCTGACTGATCATGAGCTGCTCCTGCCTCCTTCTGTGAGCTGATGCCTCCCATGTGTGTCAAGGTGAAAAGAGCACAGTCAGTGACCATGGGCCCCAGGCCTCGCTGGTCGCGGGACAAGATGCGCAGCGTATGCAGGCAAACCCTTAAAACTGCTGGCTGGAGTTGACTGCTGACGAAGCACAGCAGAGCTGCAGCCAGACGCTGTTTAAAAAAAGGTACAGTGATAAAGGTTGAAAGAAGAAAATGTAGTAGAAACAAATGGAGGAACAACAAGGTAACTAGATACAAGTTAACACACGTCCACTTACCTGTCGGACAAGAAGCTCGGGTTCATCATTGTCTGAACCATTGTCAGAATCAGAGTCAGGAGCATCATCTCTCACTTTATTCCTCTTGAACTGATCAACCAAAAAGGAGAGTTAGAGGTACATAATGCTAAAGAGACATTCTCACCTTTTTCACTGTGCTTTTACCATTCTGTCTACCTTAGATGTGCAGTGTTCACCACTTTGTGTTCTATAGAAGAAACATAACTGGCTGGCCGTAACTCTTAGCTCTGCTAAGCTTGTGCAGCTAGACCCTGGCACTAACAGTACTGCACGATTCCTTAAATTGAACCACAGTAAACTGCTTAATATCTATAAACACTGCAAGGTGAAGGTCAGCGGAGTTACTGTGCTGAGTCATAAAGTAGCCAAGCAGCTTTGGAACATAGACATGATTACACATGAAACACACCACGCACACACCAGGAGTGACTAAGCATTCTAAGTCCTTTCACAGATTACTGTAATGCACACAGTCACGCAGTCAGCACATATCTGTCTCTCTCGCTACCTGTCTCCTCTTCATTTTTTTACCTCTTCCAGTCGCCGCTGCTGTCAGTTTGTCCATCAACAGCAACAGAAATGCAGTAATATAAAAGAGAGTTGAGATCTGAGCTTTAGAGAAGAAAGGTGAGGGCTGGCTGATCGACGAGCCAGAGCAGAGGAGCTAGAGACAAAACACTGAGGCATTCTGGTAAAATGACATTTCACTAAATATCTGTGAAGATTCTCAGTCATCCTGGTCATGGTTACCTAAAAAAAATTCACTGGAAACTGGACTTGTTTTAGTTCCTGGAAGATGTTTCGCCCTCTATTCCAGAGGGATTTCTCAAGTCTGGAATCATTTCACTACGTCAGATCTTCAGTAGCTAGATTTCTGACCTGGCTGTAGATCTGTGGTATAACTGCAACTGCAGGCTTGAGGCCTGACTTTTTCTGGCCATATGTGGCTCAGGATAAAACACTACACCCTGCCCCAGTAGTCCAGGCAATTTGGAGGGGGTTGTAACAGGAAGAGCATCCCTTGTAGAAATCTATCAGATGGTCTGGCCAGTATGTCTAAAGGTTTACTGAAGCGACATCACTTTGTGAGGTCGACTGCACAGTTGGATCTGAATATGTCGTGACGATGTAAAATGTTAGTCTGTCAATGTTAGTAGTCTGCGCTATGCGGACTTTGCAGGCGCATAGGGCCCCACGGCCACTAGGGGGCCCCCCAATTACCGTCTATATTATTAGAGTTAAATGTAATTCAAATATCTATGAGATTATTTTTGCTCTGTAATGTTGACAGAAACATTTGTAAACTGTTGGTTGTATCAAATGTATCGCAGAAACAGTTGCTACAGATTATTAACCTTGGTTTGAAAGCGCTTTGAAGATTATTAGTTTGACATCCTCGCCAGTCCTGTATGTCAGTCTGTTGTGTTAACATGTGGAAGACTTGGGTTTGTTACATTAAGTCTACATTTTTTATTATTCACTTATTTCTGGGTGACTTCATTCACATTTTCACATGGTCCTAGTTATATTAACTTTGTTTTAAACTGCATTTGTAAGTCACCTTTGCTGCCAATCTTTCCTACAGGTATCTTCACATACTCAAATTTATCCGTTTTTTAAAAAGTTTGGGCACTACTGCTCTTTAGATAATTATGTTCACTATGTAAAGAACCAGATTGTTAAATATCACAAAACAAAAAATAGAAACAGTGGATCTTGTTTGAATTTTGAATCATGTTTTTACTTCCCTATTATGATGCATTGCAACATATATTTAAAGGGTTTAAATTTGCTATATATATATAAAACAGGGGCCCCCAAAATAATCTTGCATAGGGCCCCCACAGACCCAGAAACGGCCCTGGGTGAAACATTTTCTCCAATAATTTTATTATCTCATGTACAGCAGTTGTGCTGTTATCTAGCTTCTCTGTGCTAATCCACATGCCTGGATGTGATTGGTGCCGTGGACGCTGCTGCTGTTTGTACTGCTGATTGGGATGATCAGAAAAAATGGTGTCTGCTATTGATACTCACTGACTGCCACTGAAAGCCTCAAATATGTAGCATATTGGATGTGAATATTGTTGAGATGCATTGTTTTATGTTCCATGTACCTACTACATAATAGTGATATAATGGGGAGCTATACGTTTAATATGCTGAAAACAACACTACGTATACACTATATTAATATGGGGAGCAGACAGAGTATATAAAAGAATGCAATGGGAATCTTGGAGCTGTTGAGGCCCTCCATAAAAATAAATCCTCAGGTGGTTCTAATCAGAGCTGGAACAGACGCAGAGCATCAGTATCAGTGGAAGAAGAGCTGCAGATAAACCAAACGTTGTTCTGCTCAAAGCTAAGAGATACGGCAGGAAAGAGAAGGCACAGGTGAAGGTTGGAGCAAATGGAATGAGAGAAAGAGAGGCAGACTATAATGTCACATGAGTAATGGAAGGATGAGCGAGGACTGTCAGATTTAAAGTGTACTCACCTTTTTTCTCTCCTGCACCTCAGTGTTATAAAAGAAGCAGTCTGCGTACTGTGGAGAAATGCATTATGATGCAGTCTGTACACGTCAATCAAAATGTTCACTTCACAAACAGAAAGCTAATGGGAATATAGTGCCCTTCTTTTCTCTACTCTGCAACCTGCTTGCAGAAATGGAACACAAGCAGTAAAAGAAGTGATAACTGGGAGGCAGTGCATGTTGAATTTAACCTCAGTAGTCCAACTCCATAACCTCAAAGTATAGTTCTAGAACAGCAGCAGGATGAGGTGGACCACTCACGAGAAGCACTTTCCAAGCAACATGCAATGAAAAATCATTCAATGAACAACAAAAGGCACTATGGAGAAGTCCAGGAGTAGGGGAGGGGCTTTCCACACTGTGTACAACATGTGTGTAGGAAAAGTACCAGCACCAATGTGTTCACATTTTAGACGAGCAAGAGAGCGAAGACTGAATGTAAAGTAATCATCCAACTGACTTAAAGGTTGTAATGATGTGTTCCTTACGTTTGTGTATTCTAAATGGTTGAAGACAGCATGTTTCACTCACAAAAGCAGAGTAAGAAGTAAACATCATTTAATTAGGCTATTGCACTACCAACTGTACTCATGTCTCCATGGTTACAAAAATGAAGATTTCTAGTTACAGAGTGGTGCAGTAGTCATAGCAACCATCACTGACCTGGGTGTTGTAGCTGTCCAGGAGGACCCGGACAGTATCCTGGTCTCTTTGGATGATGCTGTCAATGATCTGCTGCACATCTGGCATCACGCCTGACACACAAACACACAAACTGTCATCATCCAGAGACAGAAGCGTTTTCATCGTCTCTAGTAGGCTCTAATAAACTAAATCCTCATACTATACTAATAATAATACTAAAATTTGAAAAAACCCTTTGGAACAGACCTGTGATGAAATGGACTAACTCCCTGCACCCACCTGTTGCTGTTTTATCAAGAAGTGGACACACACGGGCTCTGACAGCCTCCCCTCCTCTTGAAACTGCGTAAGCTTGTTTCTCTTCTTCCTCTACACCTTCCCTCCCTCCTTCACTCTCTAAGCCCTGGATTTCCCCCTCAGCTGCATTACATAGCCGAGCTGAGCTGAGTCGAGCTGAGCCAGGCTGAGCTGAGCTACATGGCTTCAGCAGATGGTAGAAGACACCCTGGACAGTCCACCTCATCCATGTGACATACCAGAATCCATGTTGCCACCTTCAAGCAAAAATGTCAACTGTTGAAACAAAATCTGTTTTAACAGAAACACCATGAGATTTCATTTAATCCCAGTGTCTCTGGTGACCCCCCCGGATGAATGCTGAAACAGGTTTCACCTGCTGTTACTATGCAGCCATGTTAGTGGTGGAGGCCAACGCTTTCCATCTGTGCAAAAACCCATTCAAACGGGTTCTCTCATTTTTCAAACTTTTAAACCTTCCCTTCCTTGTCGTTATGTCTCTGCAGCTTGTAGATTAAATCCTGGTGCAGAGAGACTGCCAGCTCCCTGGGCGCTGCCTGTGGCTGGCCACTGCTCCCCCCAAGGGGGGATAGGTCAAATGCAGAAGGTACATGTCACTACATGCTGTACACGGTCTAACTATGTATGTTTTCTTCTTAAAAACAGTACCTACAACGTGTCTTTGTTTTCTTAGCAGATAATGATACAATATATAGTTTATCTGTGGCCCATGACTGCTGGCCTACTTTTAACTGCTGTGGCTGATTGGGATTCCGCTAAATATTTGTATCACAGTTGCAAGGAATAAAAAGTCACAGCACTGGGGGGGCACAAACATTAATGACAAAAAGTTTTTATCCAAAGCAACTGGACTTGTTTAATGAGAGATTAATGAGAAAAAAGACCTCCAACGTGGCCCTTTCTAGAAAATGGGTAAGAAAAAAGACAACTTTTTATACATCTTTTATAAAACGTTTGCTGTGCTAGTTGAGCAGTCCACCTCTTTAATCCTCCTTCTCTCACACCAGCTTGATGGTTATGAAGTTTGAACTTGCCAATTCTACAATTTCTAAATGTAGAATGGGAGGCAAAGGCTCCTCTCCTGTGGAACAAGCTTCCAGCTAAAGTTCGGGAGGCAGACACCCTCTCTACCTTTAAGACTAGACTTAAAACTTTCCTTTTTGATAAAGCTTATAGTT
>JAUMHJ010000027.1:856896-911413 GCA_032361105.1 Microctenopoma lineatum
TCTGAGATGTAACTGTTCCCATCTTCACCTGTTGTGACCTGTTGGTCAGGAAGTTGTAGATCCACTGACAGGTGGAGAGGGGAACAGAGAGCTGGGAGAGTTTGGAGGAGAGTATCTCAGGGATGATGGTGTTAAATGCAGATGAGAAGTCCACAAACAGAACTCTGGCATATGTGCCCGGGCAGTCAAGGTGTTCCAGGATATAATGAAGACCCATGTTGACTGCATCCTCCACAGACCTGTTTGCCCTGTAGGCAAACTACAGGGGGTCCAGCAGAGAGTCTGTGAACTTATTCAGGTGGGCGAGCCAGATACGTTCAAATGACTGTCCACTAACCCCAACCGATCGAGGCAGATGGACGTCCACCCTGAGCCTGGTTCTGCTGGAGGTTTCTTCCTCTTAAAGGGAGTTTTTCCTCTTCACTGTTGCCGAGAGCAGCTCAAATGGGACTGTTTGACAGATTGACTGTATTTTATCAGCTTAGACTTTTAAATACTGTGTTTGTTGATATTTGGTTAAAGTTCTGCGGAAACCAGTAAATTGCCAGTGTTTGTAAGTTAACCTGTATGTCCTTGGTGCTGAATCCATTTGTTTAATACATTCTCATACTTCTCATACAGAGCAATATGACTTGAGCACAAGCTTGTTTATTCATCATCACATTTGTCATTTGAACAGTTTTATTTCATTATGTCAAATACAGGAATTTCATGTACAGAAGCGCAACTGGGAACTAGAGAATGAAGTAGCTGTACAATATTTACACATCAAAACAACAGGATAGCTCTGCAAGAATATCCTCAGAGAGGTTAAATAAAGGAAACATCACTCAACAACTAACAGATAAAATGACTCACATTAAACACTGACATTTATGCTTTTGGATCATTTCACCACACACTTTCTTTTAGAAAGTCGTGCTTTATTTTTTCATTCTTCGTCTTTACAGGCATTAAATCTTCTCTCTCGTTGTCTTTTGAAGAGCAAACAGAACACAGCGTAGCTTAAATACATTTCCCCTCCGTCTTGGTTGCTCTCTCACTGAGACAGGTAGAAACACATGACTATCACATAGTCATCTGGAAACTCGTCCTCTGTCTTAGCAAGAAGCAAGCAAGGAGCAAAACATTTGCAGGCGGGCCATTTTATGTAAACCCCTTTAAAACATTTTTAAAAAATAAGAGCAAATGATCCCATTTAGGATGACCATTTTAAAAGTGTCCTTGTATAAATTATACAAACCATTGTTATTAATACATACTTATAGACAGCCTGTGTGTGTGTGTCTCCTGTGCTGATTACATGACCTTATGGTCCCTTCACATTCATGTAGTTCACTATCCTCCATCTTTCTATATGTTTCTTGAAATCAAGAGGTACTTTGAAATGGATTCAATAATAAAACAAATAGTTTAATTGAGAAGTCTCTCAAACACACTAACGGTGGCTGTTCCCACTGGAACCATGGCACATACCAGCATCCGCACACTTTGACAAATGTGATTCTTTTATTTAACAATGTCTGGATGCCTCCGTCTTTTAAACACCATAGGTGGATGTCACAGTTGATGGCTGGGGCTGTGGTCCTCCTTCAGGCCTTGGCACTGAGACTTAGCAGTTCCATGAAAGAGTTGAAGAGGCTCTCCAGCCAGCCCTGGTTAGCCATGCACTGCTGGACCACCTCCTCCTGGCCGGGGTCCTCTGCCGCCTGCGCAATACTGTCCGTCTGGTCAAAAAAAAAAAAGAAGCAGTGAACAGAACAAAGAAGACCACTAATGAAACCTGGCAGGTTTGAACAGTAATGTGCGGTTTTCAGTCATTTAATATTTGCTGCTGATGCCACTACTACTCATTACAGTTTAGAATTTATCTGAATTTTTATTTTGGAAGTAAACCTTTAAAAGTAGGACATTTTCCCTGCATTATCTCTCTCCAACTACAAAACTAATTCAAACTAATTCATGTTGGGCCATGTCAGCTACAGTGATAAATCATGTATTTGATACTCGGGAACCTCCAACACAATTATTAACTTTAGTGACAGCAGGACAGCCTGATCAACACACCTTTCATTAAGACGGAGCCCAGTCCTGCTAAATACGGTGCTAAACGTGAGCCGCATTAGATGTGAGCTTTAGTGCCTTACCTCCTTCTTGCAATGCAGGAAGGTATGATACTTGTAGTGGTGGAGAGAATGATACAGACTGTAGATCCGACAAGTTTCAATTGGAAGCTTCAGATCCTGAAAGGGGGAAAGAGAGAAGGTCCAGGTGTCATGACTGCTACTTTAAGCAGCACTACAGAAATCATCCTGAATAATAATGATCTAAAAACATGTAAAGTTTCTGTAAATATAAAAATCACTATCAGCTGGTGCTGTGTCTTTTGTCCAGCTCTGGAAGGGTTTGGAGGGCTTTGACACACAACTACAATGACAACAGTGTTAAATCTCCAGTGCAGACCTCAGGATCAGCATTTCTTCATCAAGTTCATCACCTGCAGTCGCACATGACAATGATTGTGTGTCAGCTCGGTTACATATCCTGAAAGTTGCTGTGTATAGGGGAGGAATGACTCATACCTAGGTTTAGTTCTGTTTCCGACTCTTCCTAGACTCTGCACTGTCCGTGAATGCAGCATGCTGGAGCAGCTGACTAATGTAAAGCAGACGTGGAAATTTCTGGATACTGTTTGGAATTTGTGGGTGACTCCACCACATGATAAATAGGATGTCAGCTACAAGGTTGCTGCAGGTTGGCTGGGGCCCAGACCCTTTCTTCTTGATAAACCTTTTTTGTTGCAATTCCTACTTCTGGAAAACTACTGCGACACGAGACTGTGCATGTGTCTGTTACAGCTTGGGTGTTGGTTTCACACCCCTGTTGGAAAGCCAAATGTTGCCGAAAACAGAGACACATCAGTTCTTTATTTGATACTTGGCCACAGTCGCTCTACCACTGTTTAAAAGATGAAGCTGGAGTTATTATATTAACTATAAATATTTGTTATAACCCTCCCAAGACTCATTGGCCAGCACCCAACACTTGAGTCTCTGTGTGCTGTGGTTGCCTCAGAGAATGACCCAGGACTGAGTGATATAATACATGTGATAAACCGAGTCAACTCTTCCTGACGTGCTGACAGAGCTTTCAGCCACTGTGATCTCACAGTCGCAGACATAATGCTGCTGAGCACAGTCATTGTTATCTTGACATCTTTATTATTACTAGGAGTACGGCTACTGTAAAGACCTGTTGTAAGATCTGCTTCACAAACAAAACATGTTTCACACTAGATGAACACCTTCAAATTGTGGTAGACAGTGTTGGGTACTCTGTCACATATATCGCCACATGCAGCAACGTTAAAACTCTTTTCTTTTTAGCCACCAACCTGGTACCTACACTCACTGTAACTCCAAATCAACCTGACTCAGACCTGACATTCCAGCATAATCCCAACTCTTTCAAAGGATTCATTAACATTAATAAGTCACTGAGGTATAGTTTGGAGCTTCCAGCTGTGTGTAGGATTACTTCCTGGGAGTTTGTAGACGTCGCTCAGTTAAAGGACACATAAAAAAAGTGTCCTGCTAGGAACATCTTCAGTCGCCTCATTATTCATAAGAAATAAATATTTCTGGATTGTGAAACCAATCACTGAGTTTCCTTTCCTTCTTATGGGGAAATTTGCTGTAAGCTGTGTGTTTGCAGGTGCATATCATTTGCTGAACACACCATATGGGCCTTCACCAGTTTTGCCTTTTTTGTTTGCATCTGCATCTCCTGTTCAGAAAAGTATCACTGCTGTGAGTGGCTCGGTCCAGGCTGCAGAAAGGGGCCATTCTGACCTGCTGCTTAGGAATACTCCTCTTGACCCGGTTGAGAGTTTTGCGATTGTAAGCCTCTCCACCGAGGTGAACTTTGACAGCTCCAGATTCCAGAGGGTCTGCCGTCATTTTGGGGAATATATGTAAAACTTCCTGGAGAGAGGGAAAGCAGAATGGAGTCACAAACGGTACAGTTTAAAGCCATTGACTGGAGGAGGGTGTGTGGGCTCACCTGGTGCTGAGCACTCATATTGACTCTCCGCAGCAGCCTCTTCTTCTGTTCACTGAGCAGGCTATCAATTTTCCTCATGGGTGGGAGGTACAGCTCATCTGAGGAGTTTAGACAACATTCATTACACTCCAATCCCAGTTTGATCACGTCATGTTATAATGACAGACCTGCAAACGATTTCGCTTTCTCACCACCTTATCACAGTCCTCGCTCCACCACTAAACAATAAGGTGATTCCAGGGGATACCCAGTTAGTTACCCTAAGGCCGTAACACTTTAGAGTCATCCAGCACTGCTGACGTTTCCTGTCCTGCTGTCAAATCTTTCTCAATACCAAAAACAGCAGAGTGATCACTCTGAAATGTTCCACTCCACAGCTCTGGTTTACGGCTGTTAGTGCAGATCTAGTCAGTGGGCATGAGTGTGGAAGTCACCTGCCCAGATAAACGTGCTCATGATCTCCTCATGCTGAGATCATATTCATACTCCCTTTCTCTCACTGTAGAGATATCGTTGCTTCCTTTTCCCGATGCTAAACTGTTCTCCATGCGATGTTCAGACTCGTATCCATCCCCCGACTTTTCATTTGTTTTACAGTCCTTGAAATCCATTCATTGCACTGAGATGACTCATTTGACTGTCTGACTTCCCAAACCAGCTGCTTTAAGCATTGTTTTATTTTTTTTAGATTACTTGTAGTTCACGTTGCAGGGGTCATGCTGCGCTGCTCACCGTCAGTGTCCTCCAGGGCTTGGATCATGTCGGGGTCCAGTGCTGTGCTGACCAGCATCTCCACGTAGCTTCTGAACATCTCCCTCATGGCTCGGCTGTTCACTGCCCCCCACAGGGGCACTGAAACACAGAGAAATGCACTGAGGGCCTGGACTGAGTTTGTCAGTAACTGTGTGCGTATCAAACACACACACACACACTCACAGAAGTGCTGACCTTCATCGTCACTGGGTGGGGAGGAGTCTGACTCAGAGGAGGACGGCACCTCCTTCAGCCACTTCTTCCTCTTCTTGGGTGGAGGCTCGGCCTTGTCCTTTGACGTCTTGGCTCTGGACTGACGCTCCATCTTCTTCTCCGCTCCTCTTTTCTCCTCCTTCAGTCTCGCAAACGCCAGTGAGGCCTCTCTCCTCTCGCGCTCCTCTTTCTGTCTTCTCTCACTCTCCTTCTGTTCCCTGTCTTTCTGTTCTCTCTGCCTTTCTCTCCGCTCCTTCTCCAGTTTTTCCCTTTCTCTCCGCTCCCTTTCTTTCTTGTCTCTCACCTCCCGCTCTTGCTTCTCCCTTTCTTTTTGCTCTCTCTCCTGCCTCTCACTCTGCTCCCTCTCCCTTTTTTCCTTTTCTTTCTGCTCTCTTTTCTGTTTTTCCCTTTCTTTCTGCTCTCTCTCCTGTCTCTCTCTCTCTTTCCTTTGTCTTTCTTGTGCCTCCCTCTCTTTCCTCTCCCTATCCTGTTTCTCCTTCTCTCTCTGCTCCCTGTTTCTTCTGTCTCGTTCTTTTAGCTCTCGCTCCCTCTCTCTTTGCTCAAACTCTTTTTTGTCCCTGTCTTTGAGCTCTGTCTCTCTTTTCTCTCTTTCTTTTTGCTCCATCTCCCTTCTTTCATTCTCTCTCTCTTTCTCCCACTCTATTTCTTTCTCTTTTTCTCTGCGCTCACTCTCTCTGTCCTCTTTTTCTTTTTGTGCCCTCTCTCTCTGCTCCCTCTCCTGTTTCTCCTTTTGCTCCCTTTCCTCTTTCTCTCTTCTCTCTCTCCCCTTATTTTCCTTTTCCACCTTCTCTCTATGCTCTTTCTCTCGTTCTCTCTGTTCCTTTAGCTCTCTTTCTTTCTGTCTCTCCTTGTCTCTGTCATCTCTCTCCACTCGAGGTGGGGTTTGGTTGTGAATGGCGGGCAGGTGTTTGGGCAGTGACTGGCGCCTGTCAGATGTAGGTTGAATGAGAAAGACACAAGTTAATTCTGCCCTGTGTCTGACGGCGTGAGAAGCCACACAGTCGTGTGGTAACTGGACTATTTACCTCAGAGTCAAGCCGGCTCTGTGCCACGGCTTCCTGGAGCACACTCTGACGTAATCTTTTTTGTTGACATTCTCCAAGAACTTAACATACAGGCGCTGGTAGCGCATTTTGGCATCACCAAAGTACCCGAGATACTGGGGGGAAAAACATCAAGTGTTACAATAAAGTACAATTGAGTTAGAATAGATTAAAAGGTATCATTTAAGAGGAACATAGAATATCATAGAGCAACATCATAGAGAAATAATATACATCTCTGAAGCTTTCGGTCTGAGGTCTGATTTAGTATGGAACCTGTCTGAGTCTTGTCTGCTGGAAAACTTACATTACTCGTAGCACAGAACTGTCTCTGACCATCTTTGATCTCTGGGCTGAATTTCTGAAGCAAGGCTTTCTGCACCCTCCAGATGGGTGGGGGCTCCCGGCCTGTCTGTAAGGCCATCTGGTAACACACACAAACACAATGTCTTTCATTAGTAGTCCATTATTTCTTCACTTTGCATACTACCTGGTAAAGGTGGGAGGTAGGGAGGACTCACCTTAAGAGTCCCAATGTCCTCAGTCCGAACCACAAACTCGTCCCGCTCACGGAAGATTCCCTCACCCCCACTCTCACTGTCCTCTTCACTCTCTCCAGCGATGGCAGCATCCGCCTGCTTCTTCGCCAGGTGAAGGGAGGTAAGACGCTGGGATGCTGGGGCTTCCTCTGGGGTAGGAGGGGATGGTGGTGGAGAGGATGATGAAGAAGGTGACGAAGATGAGGGTGAAGAGGGTGAAGGCTGCCCAGCTTCAGGTTCTTGGTCTTGATCAGAAGATGATGGAGGTGGAGTGGTGGATGGAGGGGGGATTGACTGGCCCAGGGGAGGGCTGGAGATTGGTGATGATGGCACAGCTGGAGGGGAAGTGGATGGGGGTGGAGAGGTGCCTGCAGTTGCAGGTGGTTGGTAGGAGGGCTGCTGCTCTGAGGGAGGATAAGTGGCATTCACCTCTTCCTGCTGGATGGGCAGTGGGGAGGGCACGGTGAGACACGGGGGAGGGATCGACGAGGGTGAGGAGTAGCTGGGTGGTGAAGGGGAGATGGATGGTGATGGTGATGGAAGTGTGGGAGCAAGCACAGCTCCTGATGGACAATCTGAAACAGGGTAGGAAAAAGTTATTTTCACTGTAAAATACATTTCTCCTGGTAAAGTTCACATTCAAACTAGAAGGTTTTCCTCGTGCTACTCCTTTATGTGGTAAAGGAGTAGCAAGAGTTATTTTAGGTGTGTGAACATTTAATCACATATAGTTCATTTAAAATAACAAATCCATATTAATAACAATCACAAAAAGATAGGATATGAGCAGAGAGACAGTTACAGGCCAGCATTACAATGCTTTTATTCAGTTTTCACAAGCAGGTGCTAGGTTTTTGCTGACGAATGGTGCTATGCTAACTGAGTGTTGTTCAGAACAAGCAGCATTCAGGGGCCTTAAACAAAGTCTAATAAAAACATGAATATTCCTTTTTTAACTTAAGTGCATAATTCTATACAGTGACCAACATGTAAATCAGAGTAAGTTATTTCCTCACACTGGCTGCTATCCAACAAAGCCTTGAGAAAGATCCACTTGTGTTCAGCATGAGAAATAGGTGTACTGATGAGCAATGTGTGGGATGTGAACATAAAAGCAGTGAGAGAGGGGAGGACGATCTCATGGAGCTCCGCTGTCACCCGCACATAAGAGGAGGGAGGCTTGATTGAATTAAAGACAGAGACAGGAGACAGACAGGCAGCAGGACATACTGCACATTACCTTCAACTTTTGGAACCTCCAAATCTTGTACTTCAGAGACTCTCTCTTCTTCCTCTCTCTTCATATCTTCTAGGGCTTCCTGTTGCAGATTCTGTAGATCTCTTATTATTTCCCCATTGTCTTCAGTCTCCACTCCTTCCTCCTCCGCCCCCTCCTCCTCCTCCCCGCCTTGCACTGCCTCCCTCTCCTCTGCTTTTTCTCTGTGTGACTGTGGCGAGACAAAGTTTTCTTCTTCCTCGTCCTGTGTGTGATGCTCAGTGAATGTGAGCGCGTCCTCTTTTCCGTTCTCCATACTGGGGATTAGGGGGGGCATGGCAGGGAGTGGGGGGCTCAACTGCGGCTCCTGTTGAGTAGGTGGCGACAGAGTGGGTGGGGCCTTGACCATGGCAGAGGCCATTGCAGCAGCCAGTGAGTGTGGGGTGTCATAGAGGGCAGAAATGGCAGAAGAGATGCTCTTCTGCAGGTCCTGGTTCTTACTCACCGAGTCCTCCTCGTCAGAGGAGAAAGAGGGCAGTGTCTCCAGGTTTCTTTTCAGCTCTTCATCCAGAGGCTTACAGGGACTTGGGCAGCCGCTGAGAGCTAGATCCGACCCATTACCCTGCCCTTCCTCACTAAATGTTCCCGAAGGTTGCTGCGGAGGAGTTGGTGGCAGGGAAGGAGGAGGTGGAGATAAGGGCCGGATTCCTCCCTTTAGAGAGGAGCAGGGGTTTAGGGACTCCTGCTCGTATCTATCATGTCCTGCTTCAAGGTCTGATTGCTTCTTGCCTGTCTTCAGGAAATCCAAAAAAGAGGCCATGAAGCCAGGTTTGAAGTCGAAAGCCTTCTCATCAGCCTGCAAGAAAGCAGAATCCTATAACTGATATGTGCTTTATGTTGTTCCTCCTCTGCATGCTGCTCAATTCACCTGCTAACATGTCTAAAGCCGACCAAGATGATCAAACTGTTGCCTATTTACACATCTAGCAGACTCAAAGTATTGAGGATGACCAGTTCCCATATAGCTCCTTCTTTTAGCTTCTTTTCACTAATCTCTTTTGGACTTTTTAACTGTTGAGCAGGTGTAGTATCAGTGGTGGATCTTACATGGAATTTACATGGAGCAGCAAATGGGTGACGTGAGGTTTTGGCAGAAGAGCTGTGGGATAGGGGAATGAATGACTCCCTGTGAATGTTGCTGCACCACAACAGCACAAAACAATGTGCAATGGTTTTAATTTAGGAAAGAACAGACAATGTCAAGCTTTTAAATCCCGAGGTTTAAGAAGGTCTTTTTATTGTCCAAATACAGTTTTAACAACTGAACAACTGGGGTGAGACTGGTTGGAAATAGAACAAGGGGCGGACTGCTGTGGGTGCAGCAGCCCCCTCTTGCCTTTGTAAATCCACCCCTCTGCAAGTTGATGAGAAACTGAATCAAGACACTGACAGTTGCAGACAGTAACAATTCACACAGCTGAGGGAAACGGCACAGATCCTGATTATTATCTGCTGTAATTTTGTTTTACACATCATTTGACCCGTTATTTATGTTAAGATATTTACTTGTGGACCTTTAAACTCTTCTGCCTGTAGCGTGATAGCTGTGTAGCTGTGTACTTGCTTTAAGAAATATATCCCAGTATCTTGGCAGACAATTTGTTATATATGTTGCCACTGTCATATTAAAGATTAATCAGACACAGCAATTATAGCTGCAAGCAAGCAACAGTTGTAACAGTTAAGCGACCAGTAGCTCAGTGGTTAAGGCAGAGGGCTGGGATGCAGAGATAGCAGGATCGATTCCCAGCTGTGTCACACAGCCCATCCCCCATACCAGGTGTGTCCCTGAGCGAGACACTCAGCGCTTGCTCCCCAAGTGGCTGCTCACTGCTCCCCCCAAGGTGGGATGGGTCAAATGCAAAAGACAAATTTCCTTGTTACATGTAACAATGTATTCAATGACAATAAAGCGAATTCTTCTTCTTTTCATCATGAGATGAATGGTAAAAACTTTCCCTTTCGTTAACATCTTTCATTTGTCCAATGTCCAATAGAAATTTACCTTGATGTGTAAATGTATAAAAAGGTTTAAAATTATAGGAAACACAAAAACATGACCACAACAGGAGAAAGGCATTCTGCCGCTTGAACACCAGTGTATTTTTTATGAGAAAAACACTAATTGGAGAAATTTTACTTCAACTCAAATTACTCTGTAAGCAGCTCAGTACGGATGGGTGCCAAGCTGTAGGTAATAAAGATGAACAGACAGCAGGTGGCAGCAAGTGTCCTGCACTGAAATATGTAGTAACCGTGGCAACAGCAGCCCTGGTAACAGCCACTGCTTTCCTCTCTCTTTTGTCAGTCAGAAAGAGCTGGCTGTCAGTCAACTATAACCTCCTTCTCTCCAAACCTCAGATCACAAACATGACTGAAAATTTTAAGATTAGGTTTTTGTTGTGCACCAGACAGCAGCATGCCCTCACGTGTTTTTGACCACATACCTGCAAACAGATGCTACCTTTTTCTGCTATCAATTATTGCATTCAGTGCCTATAGATACATGAGGTGTGAGGACGGTAAAGGATATATTACTCTCTCTACCAGAAGCTGGAGTTTGAATAGATGAGGAATGAATAATATATGAAGCTCCTGGCTTTGCTCATTTTTGTAGCAGGTCTGAAACAACTTACCGAACTGGAGAGTTTCTGCATAGCAGCCCAGGCTTCAGGATTCAGCGGATCATCGATTTCTTTCTTCCATGCCATCTGTGTTAATATCAGAGAAAAAACACATCAAAAATCCACAAAGCAAAGTTTAGATAAAACTTATTTTCACTTTTGTTTCATGAACGATCATTTTCTGGTGATTATTCTGAAGATGAAGACAGCAACATGTTTATCCAGCTACATTATGAGCTGCGTTAAGATGAAGGTCCGAAAATAACACTGCAGTGTTTTGTACAGGGCTAAGTACAACAAATGTAAAGAACAGTATCCAATATCCCTACTGCTGAGTCAGCATTTTGCATTCAGACCCTAGTTAATGTCAATGTGCAGGAACACAGAGCATTCCCAATGAGATGATGTCTTCAAATACTTAGTGATTGAACTGCATTTTCTTACTGACTGACTGGATTTAGAAACCCACAACATCACTCCACAGCAAACACACTGACTCCCAAATGTGAAATACAGAGTTTGTCCTTTGCAGAACGTTGGGTCTATAGCTCCTTGTCCAAGTGACATACATCAACAACAACAACGAAAAGCAAGATGTAAGCTACCTATGAGTTATTATATGCTTACAGGGAGAGATTGACAGGAGTCTTGTCATTAACACTGGTTGTGGTTATTCTGAAGTCACCTTAATGAGGTTGAAGCTTCCAAAAGCCTTCCAAAGGTCCCACTACTCAAACTATTATATTTTAACATTTTGTGGTCAAACTATTTTTTTTCCTTTCCCAGTGAAAAAACACTCCCCCTCAACGTGTTGTGCATCATTTGACAGCAAAGATGAGAAAACTCTCAGCTTGGGTCACACGTCCCGTAGTGCCAGTCCAATCAAATCTTCACATTAAAAACTGCATTACATTCATACAAGATTCTGACCATCCAAAAGCTCCTGTGATTCAGTACTTTACATACCAGCTATCAGCCTCAACCAGAAGATCCTGAAACCAGGCTTTATCACAAACTTAACACAGAGAACTGACCAGTATTGAATCTATTATTGTGAAGTTTTTCTTTACCTCTCCAGCTTTCTCATGTTGATCAACTATCTTGTCTTGCATCTGGTTCAGTTCATTCCTGCTGATATCCATAGCAGTGCTGGGTCCAGGACTCAAGCCCAAGGATGGTGCGGATCCCACAGATCCATCAGACAGGACTGGTTCTGTGCTGGACAATGAGTCTGTCCTTAACAGGGATTCTGATGGAGGCATGGTGGGAATAGGTAGCTTGATCTGAGATAAAACACACAGATTGACAGAATTACAATATTCAGCAGCGATTTCATCATAATACACGTACTTTACTTTACTGGCAGACGCATTTATCCAAAGCAACTTACCATTCGGTTTCTGTAAATTCTGAGTTACTACAAACTAAGAGCCCGACTTGTCAAGATAAAGAACATGCTAGGAATGTAAAAATTGTTTTGTAGCAATGACTGTAGCTTGAATGCATATTATATATTTATATATACACAGCTCTTAAAAATTAAATAATAATATCAGCTTTTTTTGTCATTAATCAAATTTACATGTTACAATGAAATTTGGTTTCTGTATTTGACCCATCCCCTGTTAGGGGGAGCAGTGCCCAGCCACAGAGAACACCCGGGAGCTACCACTCAGTGTTTTGCTCAAGGACACACCTGGTATGGGGGATGGGCTGAAAGTTTGGGGTTCGATCCTGCCAACATTTGCATCCCTGTCTGTGGTTTCAAATCAGGGTTTTTCCACCAAATATTGATTTCTAAACACTTCCTAAGTTAAAACATCAGTAATGTGTGGAAAAATGACAAAACACTGGGCCTATTCTGGTATTTTGACCATTTTTCATTTTCTACAAATAAATGCACTAAATGACAATATTTTTATTTGAAATTTGGGAGTTTATAGAATAAAAGAAAAATTTACATTTTACTTAAACATATATATTCAAATAGCAAAATCAGAGAAACTTATCATTTTGCAGTGGTCCCTTATTTTTTCCAGAGCTGTATGTGAATATCATACAGCTCATACCGAGTCTCAAGTAGCCTGGTAGATGAATGTTAATGTTAAGCGTCAGACTGGGATGCAGAAGGTTGCAGGTTCAAAACCCCATTTGATTTATAGTCCATCCCCTACCAGGCGTGTCCTTGAGCGAGAGACGCAACGCCAGCTCTTGGAAGTTGCTTTGGATAAAAGCGTCTGTCAAGCAAAGTAAAGTAAAAGTAAAGTTGCACTTTAAACTATTTAAGTGACAAAGACTTTAGTATAACTTAATTTTTAATAACTAGGGTACTACAGTCTTATGGAAATGTGTGCCGCAGTTTCAGTACTGGGCATATCACCAGCTAAAATACATACAAACTCAACATCTGTCGTTTGGTGAATTACATTGTAGTTTTGCCAAAAGTACTCAGGAATCAAGTTTATGTCAAGTCCTACTCATTGCGACAACCATTTCTATTATATTCAGAATTTCTAAAAGTGATTTTATGATTCTTAATAAGCACTGTCCCAGCTTATCCCCCTTTCTCCCCTATTACCTTGATAGGTCTGACTGGATCTTGTTGTGGCTGCTGGGATGGTTGCTGTTGATGGTGATGATGTTGATGAAGCGTTTGGTGGTGAGAGCACGACAAGTGTTGCTGCTGCTGATTCAGATGATGCTGTTGTTGTGTTGTTCGGTGGTGGTCTGCCTGGTGTCCGTGATGTTGGTTTGGATGCTGCTGGAGATGTTGTTGGCTAAACTGTTGCTGTTGATGCTGCTGCTGATGATATGGGAAACTTTGTGCTTTACTCATATCTCGATGCATCTCCACAAGCCCTTCCTCCCTCCTGCCTCTCCCTCGACCTCGCCCACGACCCCTCCTACTTTCTCCTGTAACTGATCCCGTCATCCCTCTACAATAAGGAGGCTCTGGAAGAGGACGTATGCGTGGTCTACCACGGGGGCGAGGAGGGCCTTCACGTTTTGGTTTAGTTGGTTTCCTGCCTCTTTTCTTAGGACCATCGCGGGAGAGGAGTTGTGGAGGGTGTCCAAGAGAAGAGTAGCTGGAGGGGTGGCAGAAGTCCATGTCACCCATCAGGGGACTGAGGCCACTTACTCCTGATGCTCCACCAGTCTTCCTACAACTAGATACTAAGTCAGGGAGCAGGTCAGGAAGGCGCCGACTGTTGAGGCGAATATCAGCGGGAACATCAGCTTTATCCTCATCATCCTCAAATTCATATTCTTGCGCATAGTTTTTCTTTGTTTGAGGTTGTGGCTCACGCCGCTGTTTCAGCAAGTGAAATGAGCTGGTCTTCAGCAATTTCTTGGGTCGAGAGGAACAGAAGATTGGTGAGGTCAGCCCAGTACTGCTTGGATTTCCACCTACTCCCATCACTCCCATCATCTTGCTGACTGAGCCATCCCCTTGAACTGTTGAACTCATTCCCAATGTTTGACTTTGGGACTGTATTAGGCCAAGCTGGTCAGTATTGACAGTGGAAGGAAGATCATGGGTTTTCATAGAGTCAAGGTCTAATGGCAGGTTCCCATTTCCTGTTCCAGCAAGGTTGTGGCAGTACTGTCCATAGCCTTGATCACTGTGATGACCAACCATATTATAGCCCTCTCCAGGAACTCCTGTTTTTATAGTCTCCAAACCATCCTGCCCATCCCCATGACCTTGTGAAAGGCTTTCTTGAGTACCCTGTCCTGCCCCAGAATCTCCAGCACAGCTTGACTTATACTCTGCTGAACAAAACATATCCTCCATCTCAGGAAAGAAAGAACGGTCTTCATCATGTAAGAGAGAGTCTGGAAAGCACATGGATGGTAACGGTGCAAACCGCTGCGGCTGACCTTGATTCTGTCCTACTTTACCTGCTGGGTTTACTGTGTCAAACTGGTGCTGTTTGAGCTGGTCTAACTGAGAGTGTGATAATTGGGATTCAGGCTCTCTTGGCTGAGGATTCCCCATATTTGCAGACATTCGGTGGGAATGTGGGTGAGCTAATTGAGAGTGTGACAGTTGATGGTGGACGTGCGCTTGCTGTTGGTGGTGGGTATGGGGGTGGGCGTGTGCTTGAGGCTGGTTGAGGTGGTGGAGGTGTGAGGGGGTGGACAAGCCCAAATCTGGTTCAGAGAGGAAGTCATGTAGATCTGAAGCTGTTTGGGGAAGGTGGTGGGGTGTAAGTCTTTGCTGCTGCTGTCTGTGTCTGTCCCCACCACCTCCCTCGGCTCCTGTAACAGCCACCCCAACCCCATTTCTTTCCAGAACTCCTGCACTGTCTCTGTTTGTCCGGGAAAGAGACTGGTCAAGCATTTCCATGGGAGACACTGGGTTATGACTGGCTCTGGTTTGATCTCTTGGCTGGGTTCCAAGGCTGTAGTGAGTATCTATACCCTGGGTCTGGAGCTGGAGTTGCAATTGTGAGGATTGGTTCTGGGGGTGAGATTCCACCCCCACAGGTGCTGCTCCTCCAGCTGATGCCATCATGGCCTGCTGGCTCAAAGTATGCTGCTGTTGTTGTGGAGGTGCTTGCTGTGGGTCCATCTTAGTGCGGGTGGTATGGGAAAGGACGGATTGTAGCATGTGAGTTTGATGGGGAGGGTCTGGAGGTGAATCCATCAGGGAGAGAGTGACCTGGTTTTGTCGAGCTTGTTGCACATCTGGTGTGTCACACATGTAAGCACTGTCATTTGTATCTGAAGGTTTTTTTAGCTCCATGTGAGGATGGCTGTGTGAGTGGGAGTGTGGGAGGCTGTGCTGAGAGTGCTGCGAGTGTTGGGTGATTTGGTGAGTGTGTTGCTGAGAAAGTGAGGACACATTTGAGGTGTGATGAGAATGTTGAGAGTGTGGGTGCTGTGAGTATGGGTCCCCTCTTCCATAATGGACAACAGAGCCCAGAGAGTCATGTTGTTGTTGATGAGAATGTGAATGGGAGTCTGTGACTCCTATTCCTCCAGCAGTGGACTTTGCTATGGTCAACTCTGAGTTGGATTGCTGTTTTTTCTGTGATATTTCCAGCTGAGTGTTTACACCACTTGATGCATCACCAGTTTCCATTCCAGGACCTGAACTGCTGGAGGTGTTATTGGTACGAATCACACTATGAAGGTGGTAGCGCTCTTCTGAGATCTTGTTAATGTCATAGGCCACTGCCTTGCTTTCTCCATCTCTAGCCTGTGGGAGTGGTTGTTGTAGCTGCTGAGGAGGTGGGTGATGTTGGGAAGAATGGGAAGTTGAGGACTGGCTATGAAGCAAGTGGTGGATGAGAAAGTCATCATCATCTTCTTCCTCATCTTGGGATCGTTCAGCTCCCAGCATGTTGGCATCTGCCTTTGGCTTAGTGGGTGTTGAGTGGTATGATTGGCTCTGCACTTGCCTTGTGTCTGTGAAACCTTGTGGTGAGGACATAAAAGAAGGAGAGAGGATAGAGGATAAATATTTGGTGGCCCCTGGGCCTCCAGGGGACTGGGCAGGGCGAGCAGCTGCAGGTGAGTGTAATCCAGGACGACTTATAGTAGAATTGATGGAGGGGGAAGGACTAGATTCAGACAGGTGGTAAGAACTGCTGCCTCCATTACCTGCAGTAGCAGGGCCAGTCCCTGATGCTGCAGATCCAACTCCACTGCCAAGTACAGCAGCTCCTGGGATGGATCCGCTTCCTGTTGATCCTCCGGCACTCCCGTAACCTATTGAAGGACTATCTGTTCTTCTCAGAGAAGCTGAACCAAAACTCGAGTCACCAAAGACTATCTCTGCAGAGAAAGAACGCCCACCTGTGCCTATACTAGTGAATGCCTTTCCTCCAGTCCCTCCTGCTCCAGAGCTCAGATCTTGGGCATGAGGTGAGTTGAAGCCTCCATATGACTGAGCCATGTGGGTCGATGGAGGTTGGTTAGGAGAGTAGGACTGGGCATGTTGCTGGGAAGGCGTCTGTTCTGGGAGACCTGTGCTAGAACTAGGCACAGACGGAGAGCCATATGTGGAGAGGCATTGTTTGGGTGCTGGCTGTACAAGTGTGGATGACACCACTGGTAGAGCAGGTGGTGCCGGTGTTGATTGAGAAGCGGGTTGTTGACGAGAGGGAGCAGACAAAGATGCAGTGCTCGTCTTGGAGCTAGAAGAGGATAAAGAAGACGTGGAAGAGGCTGATGGTGGAGTGTGTGGAGTACGGGAAGAGGATGATGCTGAACCTGAAGAGGAGTAGCCACTGCTGGAACTGGAATTCTTGGCTCCCTTAGTACCAGATGCAGAAGAGGCTGAGGGGTTGGATGATGAGGATGTATACGGAGTTTGGATGATTGGCCGATATGACTGGGGTTCCATCCGTTGCGAGGGCTTGGGGTCAGAGGATGGACTCTGCTCCCCCAGGGGACTGCAGCCAACTCCAGCATGTCGGTGGTGGCTTGCCATCTGCTGGTAACCAGATGACCCACCACAACTGACATACTGTTGTAAGGGGAGGGCAGTGGACTGGGCTGGGGATGAGCGTTGGTAATGCTTAATCACACTGTCCTGTCGGGAAACTGTTCTCTCTGGTGGAATTGGGGGCTGGGGAGGGGCCGCAGGTGGTAGTGCTGTTGCTGAAGAGAACATTGAGGCATTATAAAGCTGAGATGACTGGTTGTGCAGCTGGGAGGACAAGAGGTTAAACTGGGGAGGTGGCAGGTGACAATTGGAGGAGGTGGAAGGGCCTTGGGTTTGAGGAGGGGCTTGGGGCTCCTGGGAGCTTCGATAAGTGGTACTCTGGGAAGACAGTAAGCGATCAAAGCCCAAGCTGGATTGGGAGGGAGTTTTGATGTGCAGCAGGGGATCGTGGGGGGATAGCAAACCATTGGAAGTTGGACTAAATGTAGGTGTGTCCTGAAGGGATAATGAGGGAGTGAAAGATCGTCCAGAAAAGGAGGCAGGGTGCTGGTATGCAGAAAGGGCTGAAGAGGAAGGGAAGGAACTGGAACCAGGAAGTGCCCCTGAAATAAAGAGGTCCGCTGGGGCCGTTGTATGCATTGCTAAAGGACACAACATTACATGAGCAGAGTTGGTCAATGCAAGTCACTATTGAAATGCAACAAAATAAAAAAAATATTAGTTTAGACTGCTTTATACTTACTGAAACATACTGATATTTTTGCAATTCTTTGGCAAATCAAATTATTATTTAGAAATAATAGTAATGGAATAGTAACAAGAACTAACAACAAATAAACTGTTTTCTTGTAGTAGCAGTTAAGTGTAGTGGCTGACACTCACCAGTCTGCCAAGAGGGAGTGCGAAACTGGGAAAGCAGGGAAGAAGCAGAGGGTGGGGGCTGTGAACTCCGGGATTCCAGAGCTGAAATCAGATTCATGACGGAGGGATCAGGACAAGAGGGGTTGCTATGGTGAAGGCTGGCATCAAACAACCCTGACAGACCTGGAAACAATTCATAATGAGTGAATTGATTCATACAAAATAAAAATAAGATTAAATTACCAATTTAATATATATTATTACTTATATTATTATGGTATTACTTATTATATATTATTATGCCTCGACTGTGGCAAAGTATAAAAAGGAAAAAATAGCATAGATTTCAGCACAATACAACTCAACACTGATTCTAATAAGTTATCTCATTACATGTCAGTTGTTTATCAGTATAACCAAAATCATAATTTTATTTGATGAAAGTTTAATTAATTTAATTTTAATTTAATTACACGACTATGATTGTGAACTGTGAATATACTCTAAAAAATATTTAAAGATAGACAATCACTATTGCTTTCTAAGTATGACTGCAGAATACTGTACACACAAAGTAATACAATATTGGTAGATTTGTATTTTTACAAATATTATCCAGCAAAACCTTACCAAGGGTCCGTCCAGCCCCCCAGGCCCCACCTTGTCTGGAGCTTCCTGGGTGATGGTTGGTCGCATAGCCCTGGAGGGGGTGAGGGGGGCCATAGGCTTGACGGTGGAGCAGCTCTGAGTCTGGGTGAGATGATCTGGAGCTCCCATAAACAAGGCTGAAAAAAATGGTCAAAAGCAGTCTGCTGTTTTACTGTACACTGGACAGATCACACTGATAGTCCAACAGTTTAGCAGACATTCTTACTGTCCATCCACAATGTGCAGTACATGATTCTCTTAACTTTACTTGAGCAATTATTTTTTCATCATCCAGGACTTAAGCATGCACCTGATACATGCAAACATTAATGCCTCGGCCAAAGCCCGGTACTCAATGTAATTTAATATTACTGCAAATATTATAAATTAGTAATAACTTATTTACAGCATGTGACCTAGAGGCTTTGTTTATTGCCAAGGCTGGGGTGCAACTGGTTACTGTGTACATTCAGAAACAGAACAAGACAGCAGCAACAAAGAGTGAGTGACATGTTTTGATCAGTGCAAAAAAAGACAGTCGATGATACAAGAGGACTTGGAGAACAATGTGGTGTTTTTAACCTGCTGACCAGTTATGAGTTACTCGTAGTAAAGCTCTGTACACTCCCAGTCATCAGAGGACATGCTAAGCCAGTGCTCTTGAGTTCTCAGTGACCAGTGGTGGGAACACCTGTCCCTGCAATGTACACCTGTTTTACTATGAACCATAAGATTATTAATTCTAACAGTAAAGGACATACACAGAAGATTGGCAGAGCATGGGAGATTTATACAGAAATGTGGCAACAGAGAATCTTTTGAAGAAGTATTCTCCATTTACTTAGGGGACACTGCATACTGACTGGGCAGTAACCATGAGCATGCTCGGTTGGGATGTGATCTGGATGAGGGATAACATCATGAACAACTTACAGTGTGATAAAAGGAGAAAACGGTTTTAATATTGATCAAGGGATTTGACATGTGCAAACAGTAATTGTATTTCTATTAAGCAAATGCATTTGTACTGTGCAGATTAAGATGACATCATGAAAGAAAATAGGATTATTTTTATGTTCAGAAAATAAAGTGAGGATAATTTTTTTTTATTAGTGCACAAAAATATCAAAGCACACTAAAGAATCCACTGGTCAACATGATTATTACAGGAGTTTTATCAGTTTATCTAATAGTCAGAATGGTTTTCTGAGCTCTGCACACCGTTCTAACAAGTACAGCACATGTACAGTAATCATGCAATCCAACAAAGTACATGAATACTGTGATAGTTCTTTAGTGTTTATTGATCTCATTTCATATGTTAAACCAACATACCACAATGAAACAAGAATAATGCATTGTTTTCATTAGATTCACAATATGAAACAGAAACTAATACTAAGTAATAATTTACACTATAGCTAGGTCATCAGCTGGAACTGTAATTAACAATGTTTTTTACGGTAATAATGCCGGGCCATGGCATCAATGAAAGTGGAAATGGCTTTGTCACACAACTAAGACCACCAGCAACATTTCTCTTTTATCTAGACTTTGCAGATGACCTCGCCTTATTGGAAAGCGACCTAGAAAGAGCTCAATTTCAACTCAACAAAGGTGCCAAACTAGCAAGGCAACTAGGGCTTTAGGTCAATGTAAAGAAAACCAAGGCGTTCATCAACCAAGATAAAGGCAAAAACTTAGAACTAGGTAACAAAAAGATTAAGTGCATCCGCAACTTCAAGTACCTGGGATCATTACTCAAGTGAGGCAAAACCGAAATCAGTACAAGAAAGGCGCAAACACTTTTGGAAAATTAAAGATATCATTTGCTCAAAGAACCTTCCCATATGGTTCAAAATGAACAACTTCCAAGCAGCAATCCTATCAATACAGCTACAAAAGCTGGACAATAACTGATAAGCTTAAGCAAAGCCGAAACAGTTTCGCCACAAACTGCTACAGAGTAATGCTGAACATAAAACGTTTGGAAGGACGCCTTAGACCCCTTAGTCATCCAGATACAATGAAGACACTTAGATATATGGCTCATTGCCTGCAAAAACCAGAGTTTGAGCTGATCAATAAGTACTTTGACGTAGTTTTTTACCACCCAGCTAAAAGACATGGGTGAGGAAAGCATTGTACCAGCATACATAGGCAAATTAATCAATAGTGAAATACCATTAACAGTTAACAAAAGGAGAACAGCAGCAAGAAACAGGTCAGAACAGGAGGAAGATCGCTGACGCATGAAAACCCAATATTTTTGCAGCTGACTGATGAAGGTGTTAATGATGACAGTAATGTGTTCTAAAGTTGGATAATTGAAGCACATTTAGCTAATTGTTGTTAGCTTTAGATTAAGTCTAAATAATTGAAAAAAGGAATGATTTGAACTTTATTTTTTGAATTATATATGTACATTCCAAAATGTACATAAAGTTGTTCCACAGTTCACAGAAAAAGCAGACTTGCTAGGTGAAGATTATAAGTGAGCATCATGATACATCGCAGGAATTAATTTATATAATTTAGCAGATGACATTCATATTGAAGTAGGGGCCTCTCCATCTCTTTAACATCTATACACAGCTGTTGCATTGAGACACAGAGGCTTCTTGCACATGTTCAATCTGATATTTCTACTTAATATGCAGAGGTCAGCAATTGATACTGTTTGTATAGGATTCACTCACTCTGTTCTTATTTCTCCTATTTGCTGCTGCAATGACCCACTTTCCCTACAACAACTCTTACAGAAGAACATGAGCAAGAAAATGTTGAAGGTACAAAGCCCAGATGTTTTATAAAATGCAGTAAAAACTCAAATCTGATTTGTTAACTTCCTTAAATCTGATGAAAGTACAAATAAAAGTTGCTCAGTTGTTTAACCAGGAAATATGAGCATATGTGTTTATTTCCTGCAACACAATGATGTAAAGACTTACATAATTCTGGGTGATTCCTAAATGAGCAAGTTACCTGTTAAAAGGTGAGGGCATGATAACTGGATAGGAAAGGAGGATCCACAAAAGACTTGGACTTAGCCAGGAAATATTGGTCAA
Source organism: Microctenopoma lineatum (assembly GCA_032361105.1). Lineage (NCBI taxonomy): Eukaryota > Metazoa > Chordata > Actinopteri > Anabantiformes > Anabantidae > Microctenopoma > Microctenopoma lineatum. Next base: position 878,402 of record JAUMHJ010000027.1, read on the forward strand.
GGCACTCTACTTTGTGCCAAATGTTGTAAGGGAAGTCCGTCAGTTCCAAAACAATGTTCCTGTCATTCAATATCTACTATATAATAATATAGTAAAAAGATTCAGAGACTCTGGAGGAAAAAAGGCCAAGGTCAGAAACAATGTTGAAATGTTTGTGAGCTTTAAGGCCTCAGGCAGCATCGCATGAGGAACAGTCATGCTACTATGATGAATATAACCACATGGGATCAGGAGGGTTTGTTTTTTTTCCTAAATTGTTGTCACGTAAAAAAGTCAGGTCCTGCATCCAGGAATGCAACCTGAAGCTCTATTATAAAAAGAGGAGGTTGTACAGCAATTCTGTGCAGAAACAGAAAATCTGGGACTTAGTATATGTCAGATGGACTAAAAGTCAGCAGAGAACACGTGTTAACATTACGACTTGTTTTCAGGAAAACTGATGTTGGGTCCTGTGACGACAAAAACCATCCAGTCTGCTACCAGGAAACGGTGCCAAGGCCAGAACATGTAAAGGCATGGAGATGCATCAGTGCCTACAGCTTGAGTGACTTGCATTCTGTGAGTGAATGAAGTATCAATAAGAAGGCATGTATGGGGATATAGAGAGACCTATGCTGCCATTAAGGCAGCATCTTTTTCCAGGAAGTTAGTGGACATTTGAGGAGAACAGTGTCAGGCCTCAGCAAGAACTTGCAATGTAACTACTGCATTCCCAGTCCAAGTCCAGCTATACTATATGTCATAACCTCCCACTCTTCTCCCCAGTTTTCTGTCTGCCTCCTTACTAGAGCTACTGAATAAAGGGAAAAAAGCAAGAAAAAAAAGTAAAGTTGATGTTACACTTTTGAATGTTTTACAGACTATAAATTTGTTCATATTTTTAAAAATTCAATGAAGATTTTATTTGCACTTTCGACAGATAATCGAAGGTTCAATGTTCAAAATTGGGTTTGGGGTTTGTCATTGTCAGCGAGCCTCTCTCTGTTTGGTTTATGAGGCTTTTCCAGAACCAAGAAGGACTAATTCAGCAACAGGGACATTTTGTGACAAATACTATTTGTCTATAAATTCCTTTTGAAACCACGCAGGCATACTTTATATATTAACAAGTGATTTAATGCATCACAAATCGTGACTAATTGAATATTGCAATATAGGTTACGTCTACACAATAAACCTGCTGTACGAGAAAGCATCACTAACAGAATTCGGTGGCTATCTACCTATGTTTTCTATCATCTGTTTATTTTTACTTGATTTATCCCACTACATTCCGTTTTGATTTTTATGTTTGAACAAAGCACCATCTCCATCTTCGTGGCCAAGTTGCTCAGAAAGAAGCCCACTGAGCTTCCAGAGATGGAGCCCACGGAGTCTGAAGGAAGACTGATGGTGGTTGTCAAGGCGACCGCTAACGTGGAGCAAAGCTAACGGGAGCTAGCTAACATTAGCATGGCGCGAGGCCGCGCTTCATTCCAATACACAACAACACGGACGTGTACGACGCTGGTGGGGGGAGAAATAAAAAAGCGGTTTGAGGAGAGAAAGGGAGTCATTTGTGGTGAGCTAGCGTTAAAGACAGCGTCCGCTGCCTCGGCGTAGGGCTAGCTTGTTGGCTAACGTTTGTTGTCAATGAACGTAGCCTAATGTTAACTCTTTTCAGCCTCGCAGTTAATTAGCCCCCGTTTAAAGCACGAGCGACCAGGAACGGCGCTTGGTCACGTGACGGTATTGTAAAGTACTGTTTACTAATAAGCGCGTTGAGAGTTCATTGAGAGCAGCGTCGCTCTCCACATCACCGCTACCTCTGACAACACGCCGCACGACGCATATCACAAAACGCGTTCACTCAGGAGTTGTTGATTGTTTTATGGAATGCAGGGGTGGCCTGAGGGCGGAGGATGTTGTGTGCGTGTGTGTGTGTGTCTGGCTGCTTTGATTTGCAGGCTCTGGCCAATTAGTACTGTACCAATCAAGCCTGCCACCCACCCTGGCAGCGTCCCTGTCACTGCTGTGAAGTCCAAACCAAGACAAAGCTGCAGCGGAGAACAATGCAGAGCTGCTCGAGAAATCTTTCATTTGTGAAATAACACAGTCCCAGAGAACCCATCCCCCTTTCGTTTCTCCCCTCTCCTGTGTCTCCGTATCACTATTAACCTTCCATCGCATTCCATGCATTTCCCCCCCTCTCCTCCTCCACCCTCCTCCCTCCCTCCCTCCTCCCCTTCCCCATGACAATACGGCTGGCTGTACCTGAGCCTGGTGGCCGCGGAGCAACACCACCGTGCAGCCTGGCTCAATGCAGCGGCGCAAGCAGCGCAGTGCGCGGCATTGTTAGAGCCGGCGGAGCGCGCTGGTGCACCCCCGGGAGCCTGCGAGCACCCATGCTCTGGCCACCGAGCAGGCTTACCTTGCTTTGGCCGATCTGTCGTAACTCCATCCCGTCCCAGCCCCTAGATCTCCGAAGCCTGCAGCGGGATAATTCCTCTCCATGAAAGAAAGGGCTGGATGAAGATGGGCAGATAGCGAGGGGGAGGGGAGGGAGGAATGTCTTCTCTTCTCTGCGCTCGCTCCTGTTTATTTCTCCGCTTGACGAGCCTGTAGACTGGGAGGAATGGAGGGAGCAGAAGAAGGAGCGAGAGGAGGAGGCGGGAGGGGAGGGGGGTCACAGCAGCCAAGAGCACCTCCTCCCTCCTCTCCGCTCCCCATATATTTCACTGTCTATTGTCTCGTGCGTAAATCAGACGGGCCGCGGACCAGATGCTCCGCGTTGTTCGGCGGCTCTAAACACACAAGCTGCGGTCACGCTGATCCAGCGCCGCTCGCTGCCTCCACAGCGCCGCTATTTCGCTCATTTTGTTCACAAGACGCCATTTTTAGGAGGAATGACTGGGCTGGCGTTCATCCTCTCGTTCCCTCCCTCTCACACACGCGCACACACACACAGCTTGTCCTGCACGGTGAAGCAGTGTGGAAAGAGTCTGCGTTCATCCTCAGCACTTCAATTGCTGCGATTCACGACAAAACAGAGAAAAGTTACAGCAAGCACAGAGTGATGTGCAGACACGCAGACAGTCCAAGTGTGGACCCCACGCGCCTCTCCTCACCTGCCGTCTCTCAGCAGACATGAAATGACCACACGCGCGCGGAAACCCCATGGTTTTTATTGTATAAAACATTTAGTAAAAATTCACCGTGAATGTGTTTGAAACACAGCACAGCACTTTAAAACATCACACCTGTAGGGTCACAATGTCAACATCACCCCCCCATATTACACACAACTCAGTATTTCAAAGTTCACTCAAACCCCCGGTGCCCTGAACCGGTGAGCTGTGTCATTGGCTGTCTGCTGGAGCTGCTGGAGCTGCTGGCGGCGCTGACGGCGCTGGCGGCTCCGCTGGCGCACCCCTGCGGTTACAGACAGGAAGAATCTCAGTGAGCAGTGTGTGATTAGCTGCTGGTGTGTTTCCTGTGTGTAGGAACAGACGGACGCTGACATGGCAAAGATGCAGTTTCACAACTATGATATTCTGTACAACATTATTTTAATGATGTGATACCACTTTCTGGTCTTGGTGATCTTTGACCACAGGACAGATTCCACTTCACCCCAGTCCCTCCTAAATGGGCTCGGGTCCAGAGAAGGAAGCAGTGTTTCTGGATCGCGTTACTATAGGTTATAATATTTGCTTGGACTGTATTCTGTAATCGAACAAGCATTTTAACTTGTGTTTGTGCACGCTGAAGAACCTACTTACCCTGCATATGGTGGGGGGGGGCATCGTGCTGCCCACTGTGGTTCAGAGCCTCGTTGTAGCTGGGTAGACCTGGGGCGACAACACCTGCCAGGGGCACTGTCTCAGGGGCTGTACCCCCATCTGCGGCCATCCTCACTGGAGTTCTGGACGATCAGGGACATAAAGAAATCAAAGTCAACAAGCTGGTTTAGCTAATGCAAAGATAACCATGGGTAAAGCAAATAGTAAAGGAAGACAATGGTCATATGACCAGCAATCGTACCAGTTACAGACCAGACCTACATCTAGTAGTTAGTGTCTGCGAAACTTGGAAAATGGTTTTAATGTGAAATAATCATAATGTGGTCTTCTTAAATCCTTTATTAATCTCACAGGGAAACAAAGTAAGTGAACTCTTTTCAGTTTCCTGGTTTTCTGCATATATTGATAAAGTTCTGTTCTTCGTATTTTCTCAGTAACACGGGAGTGTCAGGGTGCTCTTTAGTGAAAGTCAGAGGGGCCTGGACAGCTTGCCACCACGGAGGGTATTTCACCTTTTACAGTTTATCAAGGTATTGTACAGGGTAACATCCCAACGTCTCTCCACCACCTGAAGCCGTTTAGGACAATGACAATCCTACTACTACTGAAGGACACAGGAGCCCATTCAGAGTCCAGATCACAACCCTTGCTGGGAATAATGTCAAAAGAGCCTTTTACAGCAGGCGTCCTCAGAATATCTCAAGCTAAAGCAGTTCTGTGCAGAGTCGCCCCTGCATGTTGTACATGTAGAATCCTCAGCTAAAGGAAGTGTTGGACTAGCTATTAAAATGTATGCAGAAAACTCGGAAACTGACTGTCAACTTACTTTTCCTTGCAACTGTAGTTGTTGAGGACAGCTGCCAGTCCACTGGTTCAGTGTCAGGTCTACTGACACGTGGCAAGTAAAAGCTGGTCACCAAACCACAGGCGCTGCAGACTGTGCCCACAGACAGTCATGCAGTTTCAGTCTCAGTGCCGCAGCCTGTCCAGTAGTCCAGCTATTCCACTAAAATACTTCATACTACCAGTTTATCATCAGTCAGTGTGTGTGTGTGCGTGTGTGAGTGTAAAATAAATGCTGGACCAAGAACCCCCAGGACAAAGACAAGAACCCTCCAAGCAGCTCCTCAGAAAGCACAGTGTGTGCATGGATATAAGAGTTACATGTAATTGTGTGTTCTGGTGTGCAGGAAGGAAGGCCTGATGGACCAGCTGTGCAACCAAAAAAGGTTTCCCTGTTGGTGTCTGACACTAGAGTGAACTTACTGGACTGGCCTGCGTCCACTCTTTTTCTTGGCTCTGCAGCAGTAGATTCCCACCACAGTGGCAATAATAGCAGACACTACAGCAGCCACGATCCCTGCCACCAGCCCCGACACATCCACTCTGGGCACGCTCGCTTCACAGAAGAACAGCGTTAGCATCAAACTACTGTTTCTTAAACACCACCAGTCAGTTAATCGTTACCAAACATTAGCAACAAAATACTTTCTAATAATCATGTGTTGTTGATTCTGAGAAGACACTCTGCTGACCAAGCCCATTGCAGCACAATAGACTAGAATGTATCAATAATAATACATTACCGTGACTGTCGACATAGGTTTTCCAAAATGCTTTCTGCAAATGGAAGCAAAACTGAATTAATGACACAGCCAAGTAGTAATTAAGCCACGATGGTCAAACTAATTTAAGAATCCTTTCAACAAATGTTTAAATGTGTTTAAGTGACAGTTTGAGGAGTTCCTGTACAAAGAGCACTGATTACTGAAACATTCCCTGAAGAACGAATCATGGTTCCTGGGGTCCACTGGTAGCCTAATTGTTTGTATTCATGTAAGCGTCACATTTCCTGTCTGCCTCTCTACTGTCAAAATACAGTTAGGACCAAAGTTATTTGAACAATGCTGACTTTTCACTATGATTTTGCAGTAAAGCCACCACAATGGGTTGGAAACATAAAGCTGATCATGTAAATGAGAGTACAGCAGCATTACCGTCTTAGCATCATCTTCAAACACCTCTCTGGCCTCCTCATAGTTGCACTGCTCCTCTATGCATTCCCTCTCCAGGTTGCCAGGCACCACCAGCTCAAAGTCCATGCTGTTATAGAGCAGAGTGCGGGAGAGGAAGGAGGTCGCTGAATGCTTGTCCACTACCACGGGGTCTCCTGCTGGACACGTGATCATACGTTCAGTAACGAAAAGTTTATGTACATGTGATTCCAACATGGTGGACAGAAGTGCAGGAACAGCAGGAGATACGTCTTTACAACATGTGTTTGACATGAACAGTTAAAACAGACAGAATGTTTTTGGATACATTTGTGTGGTTATAGTGTCTCTGCAAGTGGGTTTGTATTAATATTTAATATTTGGTTTTATGCAGCATGCGTGTTTTGATCAAAGGCAACAGAGTAGTCTTAAACTTTGACACCGTCCCATGTCTACAGAAGGTTAGGGCCAATATAAAGAAACGACACTACACTAGAAAAATGGATGGAAGTTTAAAACTTATTATGTTAGGGTAATATTTCCTAAAATGGCAATGACAATATTCAGTTTTAAGGCAACTACCCAATGAAAATCTTTTTAATACAACTGTCTTATTAAATGCATTTCTAGTAGAAATAATAGATGTACAGTGCGCTTAACCATGCACAAAAAACCACGCCCAAACCAATCCAACACACAAACACTGCTGTCCACATGTCTGCCTTTAAACCCTTTATGGAAACAGAACAAAAAGTGCAGACAAACATACATTTGGTGCTGCAGTAGAGGTTCTTCTGCTGTTGTTGTTTGAGACAGGCACATCAGAGGACAGCCCTGTGTGTAGGGCTCCTTTCACTCACCTGTTAGTGATGAGTTCACCAACTAATCTATCAATTCACCAACATTCCTGTGGCTCTAGGTGTGTAGTAGCAGTTGGTTTTGGATGAACGTGTGCGTACCTGGAGCATGTCTGCGTATGACGGAGCAGGTGGTCAGCTGCAGCAGGGACAGCAGAGGGATCCACACCGCTGACAGAGTTGCCATCGAATCCAACAGCTACAAGGAAAACGACAAGAAAGGGTGTGTGGGGGGAGGGGGGCACTGAAACACCTGGCGTATGAGAAGGGAGGGCCTCCAGCCCTCACCTGTTTCACACTCACCTGTCCAACGCTGCTGGAGCCTCTTTGTTCAGCTGCTAAATCTCTTCTAGATGTTTTTCAGAAACGCGGATCTGAAGTAGTTTCTGTTGAGTTACTGAGCTGTGCCGAGAGAAACGTCACGTCCCAAACCTGTTTGACGACATAGCAGCGGGAGGGAGGAGACGTCCGCCCTGCTCTGTGCCTGCAGGCTGCGGACTCACGGAAGCGTTCAGCAGCTGCTCGGACACACTTCACGCAACCAACGTCACACATGTGGATGAGTTACGCACAACTTGTCAGACCCGGGTTTCCCTGTTTACACTAGAACTGTACTTCTTATCTAAGAGCTTGACTTTTTACTTACCTACTGCTCACATTTCAAAATAAGAGTACATCCACTTAATTCAACGTTATGACGCAATTTGCAAACCTTTACTTCCGTACAGTACTAGGTGCAACTGCACAGTGCACCCAGGTGGAGTACTAAGCTGTAATCTCCTACAAATCACTGCCAGAAAAGCAACCGGAGACACAAAAGAGGCAAACGTTCAGATAACTGTTTTAATGATGTATAAAAGTGAGTTGACTTTGCAGATGAACATTGATATAAATAGGAATTATTAAAAAGAACAAGAGGAAATGAAGCCAAACAGCCCGAGGCTTTACAAAAGGCAGATATGAAACACCTGATCTAAAACATCAGATCAGGGGAACTTCATAGGGAGAGAATCTTGTCTTGCAATGAAGGCAGTGACGAAGCTGACTGAAGAAACATTCACACAAACACCCTGTTCTCCTGTTATGATGAAGACTACACCCTGATGACAGGCGCTGGCCACTGCTTCAGTGCCACACAGCTCCTACGCTTCCTATCTGCTGCACCACAAGATCATCAGTGTGAAAGCATTAAGTCAACATTTGTTTCTAATTTACATGTTGATAAAATAAATGGGAAGAAAACTAACATCAGTACCAGAATCCAGACCACCTGCGAGTATTTATGTTCACCACTGTGCCGTGCATCAACGTTTCCACACCGAAGTCTGTGCATCTTACAAAGTTCTGCTGCAGGGCTCTGCTGCCCCCTGCAGGAAGAGGGGGCACACGACAGCGCGTCTCGTCTGCCTCGTGTAGAGGACCACAGCTCACGAGCACACGCCCACTGTTTGTGTGGCTTTGTGTTGTGTTCTAGCACACTCAGCTGTGTACAGCATCTTTCTAAGAGCACATGATTTCACTTTCATTATTACTACATCACGTCTCGTGTCTACAGTACTGCTGACACGTCCCTTTGGATCCTCAAATTCAAATAAAACATTACATTCATTTAAAAGTGGCCTTTAACAAAATGCTAATTAAACTTTGAAAATACAATGATGCATCCTCCTCTCTCACTCTCACACACATTCACACACACTCATTTTTGGAGAGAGGCCATGCTTTGGTGTCCATAGTAACAGTGCCTAAAGGAGGACACAGGGACAGCCGCCACTCTTCTGCTTCCTTGTATGGTGACTTGGAGGAGGAGGACTCTCCATCTCCTGAAAGCGTCTGTGGATGAACACAACAGAAATCATTCTCCAGTGATGTAGCATTTGATTGACTGTTCCACTGTTCTGCTTTTGAAGCGTGTATAGAAGAAGTGTCCACACCCATGTCACTGTCAGGCTGCGTTCAGACGCACAGCAGCTGTGCAGGAAAACACAGCCCTCTGATTCATCTGCACGGGTCAGTTGGATACACGCAACCTCCCATTCCTACTAGATGATTTTCTAATGTGCATTTTACTGTTTTCTTCTGGTTGTCATGACAACAGGATCATTGCTGTGAAATGCTGTATCTTGGTGTCTGACAGTGAGTTGTGGACTACCAGAAGTGGACTTTGACTGCGTTTCATCTCTCGCCAGCAATTTAAACAACATGCCTCAAACACAGCACAGTCTTATGGGTTATTTTTGCAAAACACAACGAAAACTAACATGGGAGAGAATAGAGAAAACTATTCATGGTTGCCTGAAGAGAAAATCATCAATGATCATGTATGATTATTATTGTATACAGTGGTCCCCCATTAATCACAGGAGTTGAGTTACTAAAAATAACCCACAATAGGCAAAATCCAAGAAGTAGTCAACTTTATTTTTTACAAATATTGTAGATGTTTTAAGGCTGTAAAACTCCCTGCTACACACTGTATACACTTCTCTTAGACAGGCAGTTACATGTTCACACTTTTCTCTCTTGTTTAAACACTCAAAGTTTAAACCTTTGTAGAAACACTGCTAGCGATCGAAGACAAGCTGAACACTTTCTGTACTGTACAGGAGGCACGGCACAGAGGAGAGGTAGATTGACAAGCTTAATATTCAACAAGAATTCTACCTGATAATTCGAACTAGCTCCAAGAAGACTTCATCCACGTTGTAGCGGTTCTTGGCTGAAGCCTCCATATAGTGGATCCTGTTCTCTCTTGCAAATGCCTGAGCATCTTCCCGGGAGATCTGCACACAAAGCAAAGATGTATCAGTCCCAGTGGCCAGAACATTTCACAGCCTGTACACGTGTAGATGATGAGCTCTGGTACAAGATCACAGAGAACAGGGAGGAGTTCATTGTAGAACCCAGTTCTTTATTTCATGGCCACAGCTGTGCTCTGACTCTGCTGTTTAAATGTCACTGGCAAAAACACACACAAACGGTGCCTGGTGCTCTGTACTGAATCACATTTACCAGAAAGATGCACAAGTGCGTTACTCACCACTCTTTGCGTCTCCAGGTCAGCTTTATTCCCAACCAGCACCATGGGGAAATCATCTCGGTCCTTCACTCTCAGGATCTGGGTGTGGAACTTCTGGACCTCATGGTAGCTGTTGGTCACATGCAGAGGTTCAGATGGAGCCTGATTTACAGCTAACAACCGACTGCTATATGTCTACTCCGTTTCTCTGACTTTGATATAACTAACAACATTCTTTACATATTACACAGGTTCAATGTTGGCTTCTCTCTGCATATGATTTCACAGGCTTCGTTCAGATAGTCACATATACCCACACCGACAAGTCTGCAATAAATACAAAGTGACTGCAGTAAAGTAAGAGGTCTACAGTGTTTTAAAGCATCAGATTTCCTCCCTGCCACCTTTGAATCCCTGTGAGGCAAACATTACTGTATCTTTAAATGCTTAATAAATAAAGTAGAAACACTGTTGTCATTTCCACATGGTCAAATAATCCAATCACTGTCTGAACCTAAATCAGCTACAACAATAAGAGGTTCCACACAACTGCACATGTGTTGACACAATGTTCAACACCAGGACAGTATAATGTCCTCAGAAGCAGCAAATGTTTGGCACTTTACAGTCATTTGTTGTGAGCCTGTGCACCACATGTGCATGGAACTAGTGGTGTTGCAATGGAATTCATTTGATTGTGCAGGTACCCACCAAGTCACTTCCTGTACCCATCTAAATAAGAGCTTGACACAGTCACCTCCAATCACACTTCCTCTTTAGCAGGAAGACACACAGTGAGTGACAGCAACCCACGCACACACAGTCACACACACCCGCATGTTTGCCATTACCTGCCCCGATCGTTGAGTGCGAACACCATTAAGAAGCCTTCTCCTGAGCGCATGTACTGCTCCCTCATTGCCCCAAACTCCTCCTGACCTGCTGTATCCAAGACTGACACACACACAGACATATTCATGTTATACATACATCGATCAACGTTCATGTCATAAGCTACATTTAGCAGACAAAGGTGGAGGTGTAGGAATGCTGCACTAAAACAAGAGAAACAAAAGGTGTGTGGAGTGTTTGGAACAGCTCACAGTGGCACATGTCAGGGGGCTGCATATGTTAGGTATTAAGTAAGCGTCTCAATGTTACTGTTGTAAAGAATACAAAGGTCTTGTGGGGGAGGCCCAATTTCGACAGGACCAGCAAAGGCCAGAGCATGTTTAACACATCTTTAGGGGTGAACCAGATACCTGCTAGAATGATAACCACTGAACCAGCAACCAGATCAAGAGCACTGGAGTCTAACTGATGTGTGTGAGGAGTGACATCTGGTCCAATCCCCCTCTAGCACATAATGCTGCATCACAGACTTTATTTGCTTGGCAGACGCTTTTATTCAAAGCGACTTACAGGGAGCTAGCGCTGGGTGTCTGGCTCAAGGACATGCGTGGTGGGGGATGGACTAGGAGTCAGACGGGGTATCGAACCTGCGACCATCTGTATCTCTGTCTGAAGGTTAAGCCATTGAGCTGCCACTCCGCAGACTGCTGTGTACAGGCAGCTTTCAGATGGCGACAGCTGTCCTCCACCAAAAGCGCAGACAATCCCCATGTACACAGTGTTTTAGTAGACTCGACCGCGGACCAATGGAAGACCGTTAAGTGCATGTAGGCCCCACCGTGCAAAACACAGGACACAAAGGACATGCTGCTGATGACTCTATGCCAGACATCAGGTCTTGCGGAGGTCTGAACCTCGACTGGTCAGCTGTTGTGTTCATATCGTTAGTGTTAGCTCACAGTTAGTAAAGGCTCTGCTGAGGCATGGACATCTTCTAGACAGAAATTTCCTAACGGTGACCATGATTAAAAGCCAATGCAGCAATCCAAACAGGACAATGTATCTGTGCTAGGGAAGAGGATGATGAGCACATTTTAACCACTAACCCTCCAAAAAACAATCTAGTTCAGGGGTAGGCAAGTCTGGTCCTAGAGGAGCAGCCCTGCTTGTTTTGCAACACTCCCTGCACTTACAGCTTCTGATTGGCTCATCACACCTGATCCAGGTAATCAACGGTTCCTGCTGTTGATCAACAGCTGTGAGTGCAGTGATTTGTTACAGCATTGGTGGAATAGAGGAGTTGGTTTTAGCTATATGTACCTTGTTATGATTTGTGATGATCTGTAAAATATTGAAGGATAATAAGCCCACATAATGATCACCAGCATGTAATTGGTAAATAATGTCTTGGGGGGGTTTGGAAACTGCACCAAATCAGTGCTGATCAGATGCATGACTCAACTGTGATACTACATATGAGGCACAAAAAGTTCCGAATGGAGCCAATGACTAGACACAGCATGTGTGCCTCATGGTAGTGTGCTCCCACCCACAGCACACACAGCTACATCTGTGTACACAGCAGTCAACAGAACACAGGGTGGTTTCTGTGTTTTCTGTTGGCCAGAGAAAAGCCTCTGCAGATCATCTGGTGAACAGGAATGTGTGTGAGGAGCAACGTTACGAGACGTCAGAGAAGATTCTATGACCGGAGGCAACGCAGCGATGCACTAAACAAACCTAAGCAGCCAGACTTAGGTGTACAAACAGCAGCTTTACACAGTTCATCTGATGATTCACATATTACCGTGCAGTGGCGAAACAGCAGCGTGACCCAACGCACTGCAGCTACGCCAGCCAAGTACAAGTCCTAACAAGGGAATGAACCATCCTGAGAGCAAACACGCTGGCTGTGCCATACCTCATCACAGCACAACACACCCTCTGCTTTCAAACAAAGCCTCACACACGCCCTGCTATTCACTCTGACAAACAGTGGTAGGAACGAATCAATGACTTACTGTCCAGCCGGGTCTCCTTCCCGTCCACGGTGCAGGTCTTGGTGTAGGAGTCTTCTATGGTGGGGTCGTAGTCTGACACAAAGTAGGACTGCAAAAGACACACTCAGAATATGGGACAAGTACTGTCTCAAACATAGTGTTTGACACCATTAAAGTCTCGACTCAAACATTTGATTTATGTACAGCTGTGAGCACTTTTCTTACTTTTACTCCTGCATGTCATAGTCAAATACCGCATTGTCTACTGCACTACATGTGACTTTGCACATTTTACTTACAGTGGTACAGTTACTTTTGGTTATGTAATGATCATGACTTCTTTACGCACTGCCTGTAACAGGGCTGTGGCCTCATCTGTAGTTTCCATTACAGAAGTCGAGCTTTACAGGGGTCAACTCACTTGTTTTTATTCGAACAAATCACTACCTACTTATGTTACTTTGACTGGGCTGCAAATGTTAGCTTAACGTGGTTTCCTAAAGTAACAAGAAAAAACGCACGCAGAAATGTGGTCAGCAGTAGCACAAAGTGTATGAGATTTCTAACCAATGACTAAAACATAAAGTGTAGAACTGTAAAGTTGTCCTTAAGTGACAAGTGTTTATTTGATTAGGTGACGGGTAAAAAGCCGTTGAACTTCTGCTGTTCAGAGGTATAGTCTACAGCAGAGAGTCTGCCTGCTCCTGATACTGTGCTGCTCCAGCCAACATACAGTACGACAGCTTAACCGGTTCTGAAAGGTTCTGACCTCTGTACCTCTGCAAAGCACTTCAAAATACAAATTGCTTTCTAATCCTGCATTCTAATTTAGTAACAGTTGTGATTCAGGGGAAAGCAGAAAAACTGACACAGGTCGCAAGTAACCGTGTACAGCTGTTAACTCCACTACAATGATTACTACCACTTACTACTAGCTAGTTACTTTTCAGATGGAGGCTCCTAATATAAAATATAAAAGAACTAATAGAAAACATTAAGTGGTTTACAGCAGATAAGTTGATAATACGTATTTCCCCTGTTTAAAATCACTTTATCTGGTGTGTGGCTGCTACACTTTTTATTCCTACCAACTACAGACTACTGTTATCATAGTAAACGTTTTTTTCCAAGTTGTTCTCTCCCTGAATTAAACTGAACAAGAGCTGAACGTGTTTGATTTCTGTAGAAACGTGGAACAAATCTGGACTTGACTCACATATTCATGTTATCACCAGTAGATAAGATAGTTTATCAGTAACTCAGCACAGAAAACCACTTTCTTCGCGGAGTACTCGCATTTTTGTACTTCAAATCCACTTGAGAACATATACTTTAGCACTGAGAACATGAGGAGCACTTTATCTTGGAGCACAGTATTTGTAGTGTAACGTACCTGGATGAATTGGATGGTTAGGGCGCTCTTTCCCACCCCTCCTCCCCCCACCACCACCAGTTTGTATCTTTCCTCTTCACCACTCATACTGGAATTTGAACCTGGATTCAAAGAGACAAACTTCACCAGCAGCCGAAGTCGAGCGACACCAGGAGACAAAAAAACACCCCGCGGAGGGGAGCCGCCAGCCAGACCAAATGTTAGCAAAAACACACCCGCATGGACGCTCCGTCGGCGCAGCTTCAACTTCAAAACTTTTTCAAAGGAAACTCATTTTCTAAAGCGAGCACAAACACGGCCGAACTCCACCCGAGAGACACGGTCCATCCGTCACAACACGTCCACTGCGTTCGTGCTTCTTGGGTTCGTGCGTTCGGCTGAAGCGGGTCGTGTGAGGGTCGCTGCACTGGCCTCTTTTCTCGTCGGCCTCCAGGCTGCTACTGAGGGCGGAACTGCTTCCTCTTTTCTCTTTCCTCAAGAAACCAACGTAGCGCTGTCACGCGCGCGCGCGCGCAGACGTAGCAGCCGGTGTGTCGCTGGCACACGCCGACACGTACTACATCCGACAGGAATGGTGGACACACACGCTCACACACACAGGAGCTGTTTTCTCCATACCGCTCAAACTGGACCAGAACTCATTCCACGTTCACACGTCACTTTCCTTATTTGGTCATTAGATCATCCGTGACATCGCTTCACCTACTGGCTCGCGCGCGGTGTAAACGCAGCACGAGGTCCGGACTATTCTTACAAAATATCAGTGGATCAAAATCAGTCCTTTTGTTTTATTCGTGTTTTCTATTTAGCTGTGACTAGAACATACATGTACCTCTTTTAATAAGAACAAAACCAGCGTGAAAGGCTTCGTTCTTTCATGTCCTCTCCGCCTTCAGTTTTCGGAAATGTGCGCCCCGCGGCAGCACATACCCGAGCTGTGAGACAAACATTCGGAGCTTTTTAGGACACACACACAGAGCTCTGATTTGTCCATCGTGACGTTTTCTACCATGACAGAAGTTGTTGATGTGCTGAGGGTCCGTTTTAAAAAGCGAGAACACACGTAGAGTGCAGGAATCCGTGTTTTTAGTTGGAGTGCAGCTCACACCAGTGTCTGTCAACAGGGGCGGTCATAGGTTCTCAGGTATATGACTGTGTGTTCCACGTTCACAGTTATAAATGTGAAATTATACCCATATAAAGTACCCTTTGCTTAGCTTCTGTCTGTACATGTGAAGACAGGAAACATTTGCACCTAGTCGTTTAATGATGGATTCAATTTGAAATTGTTTCCCTTGTTCTCGAGTCTTTGTCTTAACAATACAGCCTCAGCACATTCAAATAACTTGAGCTGTGGTATGTGTTGCATGCTTTTTTCTGTGCTTTTCTTTACATATGGACATGTTCCCCATGCAGTAATCTGACGTGCACCTGTCCTGAAATGCCACATATGTGTTTGGTCCATTTTTTTTCTTTCTTTCTTTTCTGCATTGCATAAAAGTAACTACAGCTCAGCATCTGTTAGCACCAGCTCCAACAGGATCTCTTCAGTCACAGGTTAGAACAGTAATAAAAAAAGACCCCATTGCCAAGTAGTGTTTAGGTCAGGGGTGGCCAATCCTGGTCAATCATGAGACATGAGAATAAATCATATAGTGATGAGATACTGAATCTGTAAAAACAGAGACAGGTGTTGTGAAGACCCAAGCTAAGAAAAAAAGCAATAAGGCAGAAGTGAAATAATTATTTTAATTATCACCAAATGAATTTCATGCCATTGTGCCAAAAGTCCTTTCAAGTCATTAACAAATGGAGGCTTACAAACAACCAGACAACCTTAACAGTGTTAACATAACGTGTTGTGTAGAGTGTGGTTCTAATATTCAGCTCTGCAATAAATAAATTAATAAATAAATACACAGATTTCATTTGAAAAGTTCATCCGTCCCTCCTCTGTGTTTGGTTGCTTCTGACTAACATGCACAGATTCAAAAATCAGCACCCCCACCCCCACAGCCACCAATGACCTCAGCACCTGTACGGTAGTGCAGGGTGTCCCATCCTTACAGGGTGGACAAAAACCCCTCCCAGAAGTAGCCTCTCCCCCCAGTCCAGCAGCTTGTTGAGTGTGAAGCTGAATGGCGACAGCGGGCCCTGCTCCTTTACTTGGGCCCTGCTGCACTTGTTGTGGGAGGGGCTCTGTTGGTGCCTGAGGATGTCTGCCCCCGTCTTCCTGAAGGAGCCAGTGTCTCTCTGTGTCTTAGCCTCGGGCCGTTCTGCTGTCTCACAGTAATGGACAGCTTTGGCTGCAGTTTGCAGGTTGCTGGTTGCTAGGGAGGGAGTGTTGATTCCCAAAGGGGTCAAAGAAAGGGTGAGACTTTTGCGTTTCTCTAACAGAGAAGCAGAGCATGATGGGACTTGCAGTTGTGTGGGCTTTGGTGGTTTGACAGAAGCACACGAGATTGGAGCTGGAAGCTCAAATTGTGTCTGGACCTGTTGCTGGTTATGAATGAGTAAGTGTCTCTGCTGCTTCTTGTTTGTGTGGTAGAAATTCTGTGCGTGTGTCTGCTTAACATCTGCCGAATCACTGGTGACAGCTTGATCATTCGTCTTCTGACTAGACTGTGTGTCATTGATGGAGGGGAGGCGACTGTCCAGTTGTTGGATGTGGAGGTCACTGCTAGAGGCTTTCTGGCTCAGAGTTTCCTGAAAGTGCTGCAGCTGACCCAGGAAGTTAAAATTTGGGGAAATTGAGGGCCGTCGTTCTTTTACAAACCTTGCAAGGGAACAGAGAGAGTGGGTTGTAGTACGTGGATAGTTCAGTACGCAGTATTAGAACAGTGTTTTCCTTTCATTAATTATAGAAAAAAGACACATAACATAAAACTGACCAAAAACAAACACAGCAAAATACCAAACTGGTTTCTCTTTGGCATCTATACTAACCAAAATCAAAGAAAAGAAATTAGCAAATCATATATTAGATTTGATTAACTGGAGTGTGATTGAAACTAGCTTAGGTGACTGACTATAGTCAGTCCTTTTTCTTAAAACCAGGTAGCGAAAAAATAATTAACTTCTGCAATTTCACTTCCTCTGGCAATAGAAAAGTGGAAATATGAAGTTGCAATATGAATAGTTCTAGTTCATCACACTAGCACACATGATTAAAGTGAAGTGGCATCCGCCTGCAGTACCTGTAGGCATGATCCAGGTCCATCCCCAGACTGTACATGATGTAGGCTACAGCCAGAGCAGGGGAGCGAGAGATTCCTGCCGCACAGTGGACCAACACCGCAGCACCAGATGACATGGCTGCATCTGTAAACACAAACAGACACTTAGACACACTGCACAGTGAAAACCAACTAATTGTTTCGACTTTGATCTTGACAGCTTCTTTGAGGGGGCTAGGCAGCCTGTCAGCTAGTGATGCTTGTTATGTTGTTACAGTGGGTTGGTGAGTGAGAATCCTTACCGATGAAGTGCAGAGCCTGCGGGATCCAGGGCAGCAGGTCATCCCACAAGGAGTCGTCAATGGGGATGCGAAGATATCTGGAGCGGGGCAGGAAGGAGGGCTGGGGGCTGCAGCGGCTCACACTCAGCACATAGGAGATGCCCAGTGAGGCCAGCCGGTCCTACACACACACACACACACACACTTTAACATGTTCTTTAGGCTCAGGTGAAGCTACCACAAATGCAGTGTAACACTTTTCACATTAAAAGCACGAGCAGCTAAGCTACTGCAGTAGAAAACAGGTCGTTTCCTCTGTATGTTTATTTATGGTCAGTTCATTTGGTACTTCTTGTTGTGCAACTTACTTGTATATTATATTTGCAAAGACTTTTTGGGATCAATTGTTTTCAGCTTAAAAATAAAGTGACAATAAAAACCTAGAAATGGAGATATAGTCCACAGAGTACTGCAATGTTTGCTCTTACTAACTGTCTCTAACATGTACCTACAAGATGGTGACAGGAAATTCCATCCTTATCAGCTACATGTTACCATAATGTTCATTTTCTTAATCACTACTTTGCATGTTGGAGTGAAAACATCATTTCCTGTCACTGTTTCGGTTTCTGTGGAGGTAAAATAACAAACTGATTCTTCTCCTGGGACTGACCCAGCTGAACACAGTAAAAACTGTGGCCGTGTAGTGAGGTGGGGGCTGAACCTCCAGCAGCACAGCTATTACTCCTCTTCTCTGACACATTCAGATTTTACAGACAACAGCACATTTAGCTACACACCTAAATAAACCACCCAGTTAAATAGTCAAAGCACGTTAGTGCAAGTGTTATGGAAAAAAACATTCCTGTCACTAGAAGAAAAAGTCAAGGAGAGAAGCTTGAAGTAAAAATCCCTTTAAATGCAAGTTGTACCTTTGTCATTACAGTTGGTTAGTGAAGGTTGTTATTTGGGTGAAGAATAAGTGTGGACAACAGGATGATATGAACTATTGGAATTGTCACTCCTGTTGGGACAGTGTCCGTGCTGCTCATCGCTCGTCTCACCTGCGTCACGTCGCTCTCCGCGCCGAGGTAGAGCCGCGGCAGGATGAGGGACAGCGGGGGCCGCTCCGCCTCCCTCTCCCTCTCCCCCTCCAGGGACCACACCATATCTGCAGCACACAGCACGCAGCGAGTCACACTTACTATGCGAGCTCATGTATGTGGAAAGTTGGATTTCGTTAGACCAAACAGGGGCAGAGCACCTGGGCGTCAGGGAATCCAGTAACAAGACAAGCTGCTGCAGCTCGGTACTCACTGTCCTCTGCACGTCCTCTTGTCAAAGCCGGATCCTGGAACGGGGTTGGAGACTGCTGTCCTCTGCTGCTGCTGCCGCGTCCTCACTCTGCTCCTTCAAACTGGCTACTAAACGATGAGCTCATCCTCTTTCCAACAATAGATTGCCACTAGATGATGTCACCTCCAGCCAATCAGCGCCTCGCTGGAGAGACGCATCACCGCCGTGAGATGGAGCAGAAGCAGCTGCGCAGAAGGCTGGTTTCTCTGCACACGAACAACAAACAACAAACATTTCATCAGCTGTGGTCCAGCTAAGGAATGTGGTGCAGATGTTGACTGCTGGTTTACAGCAGCGCGCTCGGGCTTTAAGGAGAAAATACCTTTGCACTGCTGCACACGTCCCTCCTCACGAACACGACGTGACACGGAGAATAAATCCATCAGAGTTCAGGCTTCAGGCTGCGTTATCGGAGTCGGTACATATGCAGCACTGACAGGACAATGTCTGTCCCCTCTTAAACAGAGGCCCTGTGGAGACCCAGCCACATATGGTGTGCAGGGGGTTGCTTAGAGCAGTTGAAGGAAGGATTTAATCCGCCATGTCTTCATTTCACTCCTAGAAACCAGCAGGACACAAACACAGCACCAGCTTCTTCCTTCTCACTTACACCGAACACACCAGACATTGATGACTGTACTCAGTGCTGCATAAAGGACTAAAATTAGGACATATATTACTGATTCCTATCGAGACATGTAGCCAGGAATCAACTCAAGGAGAGAGAAGTTTAACACCATTCATATGAATATTCTTTAGTGTGAGGCTGGTAAATTAATGGAGGACCAGGAAGCATCACACACGTGCTGAGTACGTCCAGCATCTGCTGCACTGGAACAAACGACAGGAGGCTGCGCTCAGATATATGGCATAATTTTACTTTCACATTTTTTCCATTACAGAGTAAATCTTAATTCTAACACAGGTATTGGACAGGTTCTTAACACCGATACATGAGGCTGCATTAGCTAGTGGATACTGCATAGACACACACACACACACACACTCACAGAATGACAAAATGACTACGTTTTCCACTACAAAGTTCAATGTGCTGTGACTGCCGTGCAGCCACAGATTGGAATGAGACCATGTTTTAGAAATGTCTTTAGGCTTTTTTTCATCATTATTTTTTACCTGCTAACACACGCACACACACACACACACACGCCAAGTCCCCTGTAAGTTGTCATGGACATCTGGGTGTCTTACATCCTGTCCTCTCCCACTGCATCAGTACTGCTGTGACAGGAGGCCTGGGAACAGTTAGTGTATGATGCATCCAACAAAGAATATGTGAGGCTGCTGAACGTCTGCTGTCGGGGCTGAGTACACAACAGATTTGTTGGCTCTGATCTTGTCTCTAAGTGCTTGGTTGGAGAAACAGCAACAGGATGGACTTGGCTGTCATGTGTTGGTGCAGCTTTGGATGAATGTGGTACAGCTATTCTAATGGTAACTGAGGCTGCGCACATCTCAATAGGACTCCAGCTAGACACTGGTGCCACGGCTTGAGCCAGTCGCAGCATCCTCTGGAGCTGTTTAGGTGTTATCCACCGTCCAGGTGCTAGGGAGGTAGCTGTGCACGGCTCTGTATCTGAGGGGGAGGAACTTAACTAAAGCACACTGCTTAAGAACACTTTCAAAAAACAAAACAAAACACACATATCTCCACTTTGTGTGGATCTGTCTGAGACATGGCTCGGACAAGTGGCTCAGCCTTACCAGTGGCCAGGTGTCCGTCTCCCGGGCAGCAGGGGAGACGCACACTGTTTTAACTCTTCAGGTGTCGTCCCTGTAACGTCTACGTAGTGTCCATTGTGTGCCGCCCTCCTCCTCTGGCCTTGCTAACAAGCCTAACAGGAATGTCTCAGAGTAATAAGGTGATCCACTGACACGCACAGTTAGGCGTCAGTGACATAAACATGTGTGCTAAGTTCAGTGACATGTAAATCCCCTGGGTTAGTGAAGAAGCTCACATGCAACACCACCAGTGCAGGAGCATTGGGAATGCTTGGTGGAAATGTGTGGGCAAATGAGTGCTGGATCATCAGGTCTCACCACAGTCACCAGAAATCTCTCTCTCTCTCTCACACACACACACACACACACACGCACACGCACACACACACACACATAGACAGCATCAATACTACAGAGCAGTCAGGATGGAGCAGAATGAGACCCCAGCACAACCAT
The DNA here is from genome assembly GCA_032361105.1 of Microctenopoma lineatum. Classification (NCBI taxonomy): domain Eukaryota; kingdom Metazoa; phylum Chordata; class Actinopteri; order Anabantiformes; family Anabantidae; genus Microctenopoma; species Microctenopoma lineatum. The sequence goes on from JAUMHJ010000027.1 coordinate 899,311, forward strand.
GGGACACACTCCCTCTCACTCACACTCACACACACGTACACACACACCAGCTACACAGGTAAACACCAACAAAACAAGAACGTAGCATTATGTTAATAAACAAGTAGAAGATGAACTGGAATCAGAGTCGGGGACAAGAATAATGACAATAATATTGCTGCTGCTGGCAGCGGCTGCTTTTCCCTTATGTAGGTTACATCTTTTTTACTCAAAGATTCTTTGTTGGGGGAGGGGGAGGGAAAAGGAGGAGAGGTGTGGCAGGAGGGCTCGCTGGTGGGGACTGGTGGGCGAACTGGTCACGGTAGAGATCTGGACTCTAGAACTGTTGGGCCAACAGCTCGCAGAGACGCCGGGACACGGAGTCCTTGCTGCAGCGCAGGGTCAGCCGGTACATCTGAGAGACACACACACACACACACACACACACACACACACTATTCTGATTCACCTACAAAAGTCTTTTTCTTTGAGTCTGTAGTTCGAATCTGTCAGATAATGCAGTACAAGCAGTAGCAAGACTTGCTTTTACAAACAGCTTAGACAGGAGTGTAGTGCTGGGCGGTTTGTACACCCCCTGTGTGTGCGCGGATGTGCAGAGCATACCGCTGTGAGAGCAGATTCTGTCTAGTAAAGAAGCTAAATGGTATTAGGGCTGTTACCTAGTTTAATAAACGGGCCACGTATGGACCTGTTCTATAGGAAAGCTAACCTGAAATCTCTCAATCAGTGGAAAATGTGATTAACACTAACTCCCCAATGGAGAAAGAAATCTGTTGAATATGAAACATACTGTGATACAGACTTTTGATCATACCACCCAGCACTACGCGAGTGCTAAAAAACCCAAACAATAATGTAAGTGTTTGTGTGTACCTGTGCCTGGGCGTTTGGCTCCAGTCTGAGCAGACAGCCAACCTGCTGGCTCTTGCTCTGGACCACTCCAGCACACACGTAGTTCTCTGGGTTGGGATCTACATTGTCCAGCAGGGCCATCCCTAGTCCCAGCAGCTACACACACAGAATTAGAGAGAGGAAGTTGACCTGAATAGTTTTGCTGGTAGTGATTTATTTTTTTACAGCATTACATGAACGCAGCACGAGTCCTCCAGTGTCTGGTGCAGTAGCTTAGAAAGTACAGCGGGTTCCTCAAACAGTCTTTATGAGAGGCTGATGAGGTTTGTTAAACGTGACTCACCTTCGCCTTCAGTACTTCAGTGTCCATGCTGTGGTTGGCTTTAAATATCTTCTGTGCTTCTTGCTGAGGCCTGAGGAGAGTTCAGAATTCAGATGAGCTTTACCAGGACAGTTGGCCGGGAGTTTTCCACAGTGGAAGGTGGGAGGAGCTGCACGTAGCCATGCTCAGTATTACTCATAAACAACTCTGTCAGCTCAGTGTAATTGTCACGGTTTGATATTTGAACCAAACCCAATGACCACACAGAGCATAATATGTCCATAGCTGATCAGTCACAGGTGTTAGCCAGCCACAAAACCACATGTGAAACACACAGGAAGGAGACCATCATGGCTCAGAGGCTCGACACAGCACGGCTAGTGCTAGTCAGTGCATGTGCAAAAACTCAGTGAACGCACCACTAGCACATTAGCACGTTAGCAACACTTACTGGCTAAGCTGTTTCCAGCGCTGGAAGAAGTCGTGTGAGGACATCTCAGTCGGCTGGAAGAACTTGTTGATGGTGACGGGCAGTTTGAGGGTCAGGTTCTGCAGAGCCCCTCCATACCTGAACGTAAGCGCACGCACACGCACACGCACACACACACACACACGCACACACGCACACACACACACACACACACAGCAGGTCAACGCAGCGAAATGTAACCACTGCAGCTCCATTTACCTGCGCTGTCTGGACACACTAACGGCTCTTCAGTCATTTGAGTCATGTCTGCAGAATCACACGGTGCTTTCAAACTGCATCTGACTTATTACGAATGAAGAGCTGGGTTTCCTGTTATTGCATTACATCAGCTCGGTGCACTGTGGGATTAGTTTCTTACAAATAGAAAATCGAGAAGCGATGTATTCTTCGATGTGCTTCTTAAAGGTTAATACAGTTTTTTTAAAATTGTCCAGTGTACCTGAACTTGATGTTAAGAAGGGGGGCATCAGAGAAGTCTGTCAGACACTCAATGTTGAGGACCTGTTGAATCTGGGCTCCCCCCTCCACCAGTGGTTCAACTGGTTTGGTCTGAACGTTGAGCTGTGAGCAGCTTGTTAAGGAGCATGAAGTCATCACGCAGACTGTCAGTGTAGCCCTGAGATGTGTGTGGCTGTGCATTTTCCATTGTTTCTCTTGTATTGTCTTTATGCTGCTTAGAACATCTCACACAGTGTAGTGTCAGGTTTTAGTTCCAGCCCTGGTAAAATCCATTCAGCTAAGTCTAGATGAAGTGACTGTGTTGCTGACAATCTTTTCTTTTTAAGAAAATATAAATAACAGTCATTCTCATGCTCGACAACAGCACTGCAAGGTCCAGAGAGTTGAAATCCTAAATGACCAGTGCACTCTTGTCCACAGAAAGGATATGAGACTGCAGCTCCCCAGGACAGCTGACTGTGGTGCTGAAGCTGGCAAACTGCACAGATGTTTTGTTTCCGTAGAATAAGTACATTCTCCCTGAAAAACACACGCAGTTGTTAAAATGTCATTGCCTGTATTCATTGTTGAGGTTTACAGAGTACTTAATAGGTAATAAAAGTAGGAAATATGGTTCCCCAGTTCACTATCCATCTTTACACTGTTACCAGCGCTGTGTGTGTGTGTGTGTGTGTGTGTGGGAGGCAGAGGTGGCTTAGGGGTTAGGGTTTGTGACATGTTGTTGCCGTTTCTGCTGTGAGACTCTCGGAGGTTGGGGTTTGGGGTCGGGTTAAGACTACATCCCCTTACACACTGTAGATGTCTGGATATTGTTAAACACGTGTGAAGAGAATGCACAACAACTGGCCTGATTCTGAATCACAGTGTAAATGTGCAGAGCCAGCCCATGGTGTGTCTGCTGTAGGTTTGAAACCAACACATTTTGTATTTCTAACATCTATATCATACATCATGCTGGACACAACGGTGGTGGAGTAACTAATGGCATCTTCACAGCTTCTTGTTCATTTCCTGCCACGAAAGACAACTCACCAAGATTCTGACGATACTCTGACTTGATGCCAATCTGTAGCAGCTGATTTTCAAACAGAACCCCGTTGTTCTTGCATACAAATCTGTGGGAAAAAGGTATTTAAGGGTTAGCAAATACAGCAACACCACTCTGACAGCGGCTCCTCTACTGTGAAACATCATAAATCCATTTCACCCTCTGTTCACACTACAATGGATCCATAACACACCTCAAGTCACCACTTTGGTGTCATGAACATTAACAGTATTTTAAATGGGACATTTAACTACTCAATGATGAAGCCCGGCACAAATGAGCACAAAACACACAGACCTGTTCAGTAAGCCAGTGGAGGCGCTGAGGTCAGTAAAGCAAACTTGTTGGATGGTCATTTGAAAATGCTTGGCAGTTATGAAATGGGAATGAATTTCAAGCCGCCCAGCTAAGAGGTTTAACTGTGCTCCCTTCTGGTCAGGAGGCGAGTTAGCACGAGGGAGGGAGGAAAGAGGTATGTATGTGTAGTACAAAGGTGACATTTTATTTTTAGGGATACTCATCTTATTTCTTCAACCTAAATCAAGGACTTTTACATGTAATGTGATGAAACTGAGAATAGTTTGGAAAGGCAGCTTCAATAATGTCCACAGGCTGCAGCTACAACCTGATGAGACCACGTCAAAGTCACGCTCGCAGTTTGTTCCAAAGATGCTCAGTGAAACGAATCAATACAGCAGAAGATATCAAACCATACATACATACAAACAGAAACCAGCTGGCCCTTCTTTGCCAACAAAAGGATCAGAACTTAGTCATTCCTTCAAATTTGTTGACACATTCTTATGACTAGAAAAGGTCAAGTTTTGTGCCAAAGTCTTTGTTGAAGACCTATTTCCTCATTAAACTTGCAACAAACTCCACAAGTTTGCATGGCTGTTTTTAAAATGGCACAGAATTAGTGGTGATTACTCGTTTTGGCTGGAAGACTGAACGTGTCCTAGCCTGCATGTTACTACTGTCTGTCTGCACAAGAGCAGAGGCAGAGATCAGTACATCGGATTCTCAAAATCAAAGGTTTAAGCAGTACATAGTAAAATACTTTAAGTTATTCAAGACATTTTTTCCTGTGCACTAAATAATAAAACAGGCACTGGGTAATGTTCAACGTGGAGCAGAACGTCCAGGAAGAACAAAGTCTAGTTACACAACCTGTGACGTCAGAGCTGCTGTGACCCAGTTATGTTACTACTATAGATCATCACATTAAATACATCATCATATACCTGCAGTTTATGCAGAAAATGCTCCTGTCTAGCTCCCACATTCCCCATACTGCAGCAGTACATATGATAGCTTATTTACCGTCTATGGGAATGATGCAGAGCTGCAGCTAGGACAAAAAAAAAAAAAGACAAAACTACAAACACGGCAAAAAGGTACACACTATGAAAAACCTTACTTGTCAAGAAGTTCGTCTGCCTCAGACAGAGGAGTAGCAGGATCCTCAGAGGGAGGAGCAGAGCTGAGAGACCCCAGGACAGCACAGGGATGAAGAGACAAGGCCACAGGACAGAGGAGGGATGGTTACAGAACAAATTAGCAATGAATGGATGAAGCAGAACGGGATATGAGAAAGTTATCCATTCAGCACAGTGACAGTGTGTGATAAAGGTTTGATTCAAAGTAACACGAGAGGAAAACAAAGTGGGATAAAATGCAGAGGTGGTTAGTCAAAGCAGTTTGTCCAACAATGACATTACACAATGAAAAGTATCTACTGTGTAGTTACACTGTAACAAATACTGTTCTTTACGTTTACAACTAGAGCTATGTGGGGGGAGGAGTGCAGACAGAGTTAACAGTGGTGCAACAACACACAAAATGCCACCATTACAAAGTAGCCGTACAGCCAGGAATCCAGCAACTTAAAGAAACCTTTAGATTTAATCGAGTCACATCTGTGCTAGAGCACGGTCCAAATGTAAACAGGCTGCACTCTGTCCCACACTGTGCAGAAGCCTATACAGAGCCTATGTATATTTGTGTGTGTGTTTGCACAGGTCTCGCTGGCCAGCACAACAGCAGACTCCTTTTATGTTGGACGTTTGCAGACCAATGTTGTGTTTATATGAAGTGTGTGTAACAGTGTGTTTCATAGACACAGTCTGCAGTGGGCAGGTATTTTTCCATCCACCTGTGTTTACCCACACAGCATTGTGTTTACTGTTGCTTCCGTTCCCTCAGACCAATGATCTAATCATCAATTATTTAGGACAGCTGAAAATTGTGCAGGTCTGCAGAGCAGCCTCCATGATATAACAAAGGAGGTTTGTGAGTAGGGATAGGAGCTTGTTGCATGGCGGTTTGTCTACTGATAATATTGCAGTAAAAGTGACTGAGAAGGATTTACAGGTTACAAAACGTTAGCAGAAAGCTAATCACAACCAGCTATTCTGTCACTGTGCATTCAACTGGAAACTTTCTTGGTACCATGGATGCAGTGTGCATTCCTTTGAGACATCAAGTTGATATTTAGTTAATCTGATAAAATGTGAGGTGGAACATGTTAAAGATATTTATTTCTGTGTAAAACAAGTCATATTTCTTATATAAAGCTACATGTCTCGTGTGCATCAGCTGTATATAAACAATAAATCCTACAAAAACAATGTGGGGATGCCATGTTTGTAGGTTTTCAGCTAATTTTGTGTTACTATTTTGCCCTTACTCCGAGTCACCAGAACCCTCCACCAATAGGGAATCGGAGGTCTCGGTGGGCTGTTCCAGATCTCTGTCAATGTCCAATCACGGTAGAGGACAGGAGACAAACACACATTCAAATCAACACATACACACGCGCGCACACACCCACACACAGAGGGAAGTGGAGAGAAGGGAAGAAGAGAAAAAGACGACAGTCACATGTACAGCAAGATTAAAAGAACAGACAAGTGTAGCAGACCTGCCAACCATGAAGACCCCCCCCCCACCCCAACTGCTACTTTCACTTTCCACGTGTGTGTGTGTGTGTGTGTGTGTTTTGAAACAGACACTGCCCACATCACCTAAAAACATGTCTTAAGTGAACGCTAGTGACCTAGTGACTGGTCCTCCCCTTATGAATGAATATACTTTCCAACGGGACTACACATCTCATTATTATGTTTCAATTTGAAAGCTAAACTATTCAGTTTAGCATTTATAAATAGTAATGTTTTCAAGTGTGTCTACAAATGATTGGTGGTTGACAAGTCTCTATTAGACAAAGAAAAAGCAAAGAGTGACGCAACAACCAACACAGACACATTTTAAGTTGCATAGCAGACGAACAGCACAAACACACCACACCACAGCTATTTACGTCAACTGTTAAGGACAGGAAACGGTGCATCCTCTCCTCTATAAGCCTGATTTGCCCAATCCAGTATGAGAGTCAGTGTGTTCAGATGTTGTGGTATCAAGAAAAATGGTTTCCATAACCAAGACAGCACATTAGGAGAGACCTGATTTCCCTGGGTAGTTTGTAGTAACTAACACAAAGCAGCCTGATTAGAAATTTGTGAGGTCCCAATTAGAAGTGAAGGCTGTTTCATATCTTTTAGAGCGGATCTTCATCCTTCTCTTACAGTGGCAACTCAAGCACTCGGGTTTACTGCAGCCACTCATACTGGACTTGGGCTTAAAGGGGTTTCTATGTGTGCTCATTACCTTAGGAAGCCGTCATCATTCACAGCAGCAGAAGGTGCAGCGGGCCCAGCCTCAGAGAACACATCCACCAATAAACTGCCGGCACTGGTTGGAGCAGGACCAAGCGGAGCAGCAGAACGAATTCCGAGGAGGTCTGCAGATGGTGACGGGGTGGACTGAAGAACAAATCTTGTTCAGCTTCTGGTATGTATCAAACCAGGAATTCTCTGTAGTTGTGGTTAAGTCCTATTGAGAGTTTGCTTACAGCGTTGGAGGCAGCCATAGCTGCTGTGTCTGGTCCCCGGTCACTGCCTCCATTCAACTCCCCACCCTCCCTTTTGCTGTCTTCCAGCTCTGTCACAGACACTGCACCAGGACCCTTCTTCTTCTTCAACTTGGCCAGGATTGACGACTCCCTCTCGGGGAAGGGAGGCATCTCCTCTAGGACAGTGGCCTGGAACATAGAGGGAACAGGCAAATCATGATGTTGGTTTGGACTGAAGGAGATGTCTGCTTAAAGAAAAGACTGGAGCTAAGTTACGTTTAGTCCAACAGAGACCAGGACTAACCAGAACATCAGTGCTAGCGATGGACGAAAGCTTCAGATACTCCACAGCGCGTTGCTGTAGCTCCACGTCTGAATTGCGGATTTGGCTGTCACAGCGCAGCACCTCCTGGATGGTGGCCTTGGTCTCTGGGAACAGGTTTATAAACTTGATGTAGGCCGACAGAAGCAGGGCACGAGTCGGCACGGAGCACAGGTGGAACTTGGAGTGGAGAAGATTGAACTGAACCAGGGGGCTGAACAACACAACAGTATGTTATACCACCGTTACTACCAACGTTTCCATCTGTGTTACTGTTACTGTAAAAAGCCAACACACCTGGAGCGTGGGTCACCAGCAATCAGGTTACCAAACTCTCCCAAAATGTAGCCTCCAACCTTCACCATGTTCTCATGGCAGGCAGGAGCCTGCAAAGCCTGGAAGAGACAAGGTAGCCGACATTTTAAATCTTTTCAGGTTGTTCCCTACTGCAATCAAGTCATAGTTTATATGCCGTATGTACTATATTCATAAAGTAGTCTGGTTTATTAAAAAGGTGGCCAAGACATCACTGACTATGAAGCTAGTGAGTTTAATATTACGTTAGAAAACCCAAGCCCAAAATAATGTCAGTGTGTCAAACCTAAAAGATTCAGTAAGAAGGCTGGTGGATGTTTATGAAAATGGTCTGAAACATTTTTGTACCTCAAAGACCGTCTTCGCAGCATAGCCTTGCACGTCGTCTCGGTTGATGACGATCTGAATGACACGGTACCACACCTCTTCACTCACGTAATCGCCAGCAATGCGGATGAGGTTAAGAATGGTGTCCACGTACCAGGAGTAATCCACGGCATACTTCTCTGCAAGTATGGCCACTTTCAGCACCTGAGAAAGCAATCACAATCATTTATTTCTTTATGGAGAATGGTGGAATCAATCTTCTTAAAACTGCAGGACTGATTTGTTGATGAATGCAATGAGCAACTGAGGGAAACACAGAGTCTTAATATGCAACACTTTCATACCCACCATTTCCTCTCTGATAGAGTAGTCTGCTGTCTCAAGGTAGCTGAGCATCTCAGCTACGATCTGCTTGGCATTGCTGCGATCACACATGGCATACAGCAGGTCAGCTGCTCTCTGTCGCACACTCACATCCCTCTCAGTCTGCAGGGGCCGACAATGACAACATGGAAGAGAGAAGAAATAGTTCTAACAAGGAAAGGAGCTGCGTGTAGACTCTGCTATGACACTGACCAGTGCACTACAGTGACAAGTCCATCAATCATTCCACAGTTTCATTACATACTGCTCAGGCGTCAGGCCTGACGCACCACACCTTGAGGGCATTGATGACTGTCTCAATGTGCGTCTTGACGGCCTCATGTGAAAACTCTGAGCTGGCCAGGGTACACATGCTCTCCAGAGCCAGGTAGCGCAAGTTGGTCTCTCTGTGCTGCAGGAACTGGCCCAGCTGGTTGCAGGCACGCACCAGCAGGTTTGGCTCACTGTCCAGCAGAAATCAAAATCAGTCATCAGTCGCTGAAAAACCCATCAATATTATATATATATATATATATGTCTTTTTTATAGAATTCAAATGCTCATTTCCTTTCAAATCTAAATTAAATAATAAATGATACCTTCCATCATTTTAAGATCTGACAGATATGCTGTTACACTGTTCACCATGTGTCAGGGGTTTGATTCTGCGGTCATTTTGATGAGTGGTAGTCTGAACACTTACCTGTCGTAGTGGATGATAAGTGAGATGGCCTCAAACAAGATGGCATTCTTGGCATTGGAGTGCTGCACCTTTTTTGACTTTGGCGGCTCCTGGGCCTTGTTGAGGATGGTCTCCAGACACTCTACCAGACGGCCTTTGACGGCACCGTCTTCTGGTGGAGGGTAGCACTGCAGCAGGCGCAGCAACTTGCAGGACAGCCATGGTGCTGGGACAAAGTAGTATGTGTAGTCCTGCAGGTCAGTGGAGGCCGACGACACGATCTGAAGAACCAAGAGAGTGAGTCGAAGGTGAAGTCAGGCTTCATGTTCAACACAATATGACTATTTGTTTTGCAAATGTGTTTTCCCTCTGCTCACCCTACTGAGTCGCGAAACAGCCAGGGAAACACAGGTCTTGAATTCATCTGGATTCTTCTGACTCAGACAGGTGATGAGAGAGATGGCTGCTGTAACCACACCCTGATCGCCAAACACACACACACACACAAAAAATATTGATGATTTCTCTCAGCCTGTTTTAAAGATCAACAATATCTATTCAAAACAAAGGTTTAATGAATACACACAAAAAGGCCAGTTTCTGAACATTTTAGTGCCTTAGGTGAGATGATAACGCATCTTATTGTTGAAGGACTGTATAAAGTATACAGTTCTGTTACGTTCATGTGTTGAATAACATTTCTGTTTTTTCAGGGGGGTTGTTTTTTTTATTTAGGCTTATGACAGACAAGACTGGGAGACAGAAAGAAGCAATGCGATTATAAAACAATTATTGATGGACTTTGTAATTCGGCTGTGAACAGGCTGTAAAATTCTTGGCTAAGTTTAGGCTACAGACAGTCAGCATTGAAAAACGGATGCTAATTATGTGGACAACATTCTCTAACCGCAGTAACGTTTGTCACTGTTTGTGTCAAACTAGCTGTGAATTTGTTGTAGGCCCTTTCTCCTTTTTGATTGGCTGGAAAGTGACAGGCTCTAGGACTCCAGCGTGGAGGCGCGCTTGTTTCACAGTGAGGTGCTATTGTGCACCTGCATCTGAAAAATATTGAACGCTGCGGCACATTAGCCTACAAAATTATTTTTCGGCGTGAAAAATACAATGTGTGGCATTAGTGCATGACAAAAGAGTGAAAAGAGTGACTGTCATGCTCAATGCGTGACATTTAAGAGCCCTGCAAAGTACTTCCAAATGCCTGCTTTTAATGTTGAGGGTGCTGGTCGTATCTCATGTCTTTGTTATGTGCACCCCAGAGACTGTCTAGAAAACCTCTGTACATTAGAATTCCTTGCGTCCCTCCAAACTGCATAGGTAATTAACGTTAACAAAATTGATTTCTAACATTTTTAAATCAATTCAGAAACTTAAATTTCGCATTGCGATGCATATACAGAACAATTTTATTTCCCACCCCTAATAAACAATAATCTGCTTCTGTACCTGCTGACACCAAGAGAAAACAGAAAGACCACAGCAGAGAAACTACAGCAACAACCAACATCTCTATAAATCACAGTAAATTAATGTTAAATCTTATTGAGCAGCACATAGAACTAATAATACAAGATATGTTTAGAAGCAACTGACTCTAATACAGTGTTTCTGCAACAGTGAAATTAATCACCAAAGGTTTCTACGTCCTCTCTGACCATGTAACTACGTCCCAGCTGTCTGAACTGTGCTCTCACCATGTGTTGGTCGTTAAGCAGGTGCACCACTCGTGACGTCCACTCGCCCATCAGTACCAGGTCAGGAGACGTCTTATAGAGCCGCAGCAGACACAGAGCAGCTGACTGTTTCACGCTGTCCATTGTGTCACTGCAATGCATCAAAATCATGTTACCAGCAGTTACGTGATTCCCCGTGGTGATAAAAAATGCTTGCATTATCACTCACAGCAACATGTAAGAAACAGAAGAAGTCACTCACCCAGCGACCAGGATTCGAGGAATCTCACTGGCGAAGGCCTCAGCCATCTCCCGGCTTCCCACATTTGCAATGCAGTGAAGGGCCAGACACATAAAGGTGGGGTTGCGGCTGGACAGGTCATTCTTGATGGCGTTGTTGATGAGACGAATCAGCTCACTGTTACTATTTACCAGCACTGAGATGAACAGGTAGCCCTTATGCAATAGAAAGGAGAAAGGAGACAGAAAGGTCAAAGTAATTGTGTTGCCTTCTCAATGTAGCACGATCCCTTTTTAAACAGCTCCCTTGTTTCACCTTTCTCTGAAATAGACAAAATAAGAGCAACACTGTGTAAAAGCATGGCAGCTAAATGGGTTAAGAGTCAGACTGGGATGCAGAAGGACGCAGATTCAAAACCCCGTCCGACTACTAGTCCATCCCCTACCAGGTGTCCCTGAGCCAGACACACAGCGCTAGCTCCTTGTAAATCACTTTGGATAAAAGCGTCTGCCAAGCAAAGTAAAGTAAAAACATAAAGGGCAGAGATCTTTTGTTACAGTTTGGGTGCCACCTAGTGGGCACATGTATGTCCATGTACATACATAATATATTCTGTACTTATGTAACCACCAAGTTTATGTGTCAACCAGGTTAAATGCTGCTGTTTAGGATCTCAGTCTTACTTAGAATACCTTTTCCCTGTAGATGTAGCAGTTAGGTTTATTAATAATTCAGCAAAACCATCTACTTGTCTCTTACACCCAATCCCAACTAGACTGCTGAAGGATATCATACCCCTGATCAGTACGTCTCTATTAGAGCAGATTAATATATCTCTATCACTATCAACAGGCTATGTACCGCGAGCCTTTAAGGTACCTGTAGTTAAACCTCTCCCGAAAAAACCTACTCTTGCCTCTGGGATTTTAGGAAGACAGAGGTTACTATATTTGGACCTCAAAACCACAGAGACACCTTATCAAACCATAGGACTGGACTTAACCAGAGATCATATTACTCCTACATTAGCTTCTCTCCATTGGCTTCCTGTTAAATCTAGAATAGAGTTTAAAATCCTTCT